>CM064496.1:49462917-49966499 GCA_032716605.1 Paralithodes platypus | reverse complement strand
TGCGCATGCGTGGAGCGGTTAACACTGATCTCTCCTAGTTTACGCTTCCACCAATAGCCTAGACTTTTGCCCCCTGTTTTCCCATCCTCCTCTGATCCTCCACCCTCTATATATACCCTATCCTGTTTTACCTTTTATTTCATTCCTTCCTTACTTGATAATGCTGGTTGTCCAGTGAAACGCGTCGTATATCCTGTATCAATCATGTACATTTATGTAACCTGTACCACCATGAATTTTGGTGCTCATCCATCCTTCATCTACTTCCTGCCCACCCAGCGAAAACTCATCAAGACCTGGAAACTTTGAATAATAAAAATTGTTCCAAACGCAGAAAATTGCCATTTTCTTTCAACCTGTATGTATTAAAGAAAATTTATTACCTGGCTTTACTAACATATATATATATATATATATATATATATATATATATATATATATATATATATATATACAGTAAACTTCCGTTAATCCGAAGGGCAGCGGACCGGCCCTCGTTCGGATTAGTGGATTTTTCGGATTATCGGACTTTACCCCTATGAACCTGTGTATGACGAAAACATTGAGGCATTAGGCCACCCAAATGACACAATGGTGCACACACACATATATGTTCATGAAATCACTTCAAAAGTTTACCATTGTCATTGTAGACGATTACCTACTTCAAAACATTCAGATTAATGGTCAAAGGAATCTGCTGATATAAACGTCTTCTTCTTCTTCCGTCTACTAGCGAGTTTTTCTTGCTCTTGAAGATCAGATCAGATGTGGTTCGGGAAGTAATGCCTTAACAACGGCACTTCCCTGAGAGGTTCTTGTAATTTTCATTTTGTGATTTTCATTTTGTGACGTGCTCTGTTATATTATATTGTATTGAAAGCACCCTTGTCTTGTTGTCTTGAAAGCACCCTTGGGACGCTCCGATCACTGAACTATAAATAGTAGCGTATCGGAACGTCCAAAGGTGCGTTTTCAAGCTCAAGACTAATACGTCCAAAGGTGCGTTTTCAAGCTCAAGACTGAATGCGCTTGCAGAAAATGCGGTGCAAGCCAGTAGCGCATCGGAGCGTCCCAAGGATGCGTTCAAGAGCAAAACAAACTCTCTAGCAGACGATGTGGAAGAAGAAGAAGGTGTTTACGTTTATATCAGTAGCTTCCTTTGACCATTAATCTGAATGTTTTGAAGTAGGTAATAGGCTACAATGACAATGGTAAACTTTTAAAGTGAATTCATGAACATATGATATGTGTGTGCTCCATTATGTGTCATTTGAGTGGACTAATGCCTCAAAAAGGGGACTTTGGGACTTCTTGAAATTCGGATCATCGGGTGAATTCGGATTTGGCCTCAAATTGAAAAATTCGGACTATTGGGAGATTCGAATCATCGGTCGTCGGATTAACAGACTTTTACTGTATATATATATATATTAGTTTCATTTATTTCATTAATTAGGTTTATTTGCAAGTTAGCCCTCTCACGACCATATGACGCAGAGGTTGCCAGATTAGCAATAAGAAATAGAGTTCTCTCACTATTATAATTACCTCTCCAAAATTAGTTTCCTGCCCACAGCTAACTCAAAGACAACTGCAGAGGTTAAAGTAACTAAATTAAAGGTTTCTAAATACCCCTGATGTTAACAAAGGCTTTAAAGTATCCCTAATAGGCTCAAAATTGCGTCAAGAATGTGAGAGGGTTAATTGGTGGGTTGGTGAAACTTGAAATATTATTAAAAATTGAAAGGGCTGACAAATATGTGACTCCTCTCCATTCAGCTGGGAACAGTGTCCATTGGTCCCCCTCTGGCCAACACTACCTGGTGGTACACGGGAGTTGTGTGGACGTGTATGAGGTGGCCACAACACAACTGCTTCACACCGCTGACTTTGACAACCAAGTGTCCGCTCTCGTCTTTATCACAGTAAGCCACACTCTTGTACAGTTACTCTCAATAGGCAAGCCCACACGTACCATATGTAAGTACCGCTGATACTCTATTTTTTTTCTATGTGCATGAAGGAGACAAAAGGCAAAGCTACCTGCAACAAGTGTCTCCCCCAAAGTTGAACGAGTGACAATCGCTATTTTATATATATAGAGGTATGGGACCTGGGGCAGGGGGCTCAGAATTCTACTCCCTTTGTAAAATTTTCCTGCTTATCGAGACAGAGAAAGGGGCGAGGGAACGCGAATGTGGTCCCTTACCTGAAGAATTAGAACCCTTAAGTGTTGTTTCTGTTTGGGCTCTGTCTCGAGTCGGCCACCCCAGCAATGGGGTATGTGCCTTTGTAGGCCTATACAGTATACATACATACCGGTACATATACAGTATATATTTTATTTTTGTGTAAGTACTATACTGTATTGGAAAGAAGTGTGGTATATATTTTTAGTATAGCCTAGTGAAATGAATATGAGGAAGAGGTGTTTGTGAGAGCTACCTGGAATACTCTCTGTGTAGGTGAGACACAAGCAGAAACAATGAGGGAAGCCAGACAAATGAAATAGGAGTTCCAGCCACTCCTTATCACATACCTCTGAGCCTGATGCCTCCCCTGGGTATTGCCCTGCTCGACACCACCACATAATTGTTGTAATTAATTAATACCAGGTACTGTAATTGTTTCACACACACTTCAGCGTCTTTCTAAAATACCGGTATCCATAAAAAACTTACACCCCCTACAGGATGAGTTGGTGGCAGTGGGTGGCGAGGGCCGGAACATCTGCCTGTATGACATCACCGGTGGTACGGAGATGCTGCAGTGGGAGGCACACAGTATGAGGGTCAAGTGTCTGCGTGTCCTGCCTGAGGCCACTGCACCACCGGGGCACGTCAGACTCGCCTCCGCATCATCCGATGGCACCATCAAAATTTGGGATCTTGATGTTAGTTGATATTATTATGTTCTTTAGCAGTTGATGTGTCAGTTGATTTTTACTAATAATGTAGCTTTCTTTATTAAATGTACACTTGGCAAATAATTCTGAAATATAGTTGGTTACCAATGGCATTTTGATAGTAAATTAATATAAATTAATAGAAGCTAGTTTGGATAGGGAGGGAGTGAGGGATGCATATGATGCATGCAGTCTTATTGGCAAAAAGTACAGAGGAAAATAATTATTGAATGGTAATTTATTTTGATAGTTTCTGTGAAAGGGGAAATTAGTCATTCTCTCACTTCCCATATGTTCCATATGGCTGAACCATCTCAAGGTGTTCCTTTTCACACTTTCCAGCACATCTACCTCCACACCACACATCCCTCTTACTTCCTCATTTGTCTGTCTATCCCTCCATGTAACTCCGCACGCACTTCTCAAGTAACTCATTTCCACCCTCTCACTCTTGGTCTGAGTTTCTCCACCAACGTCCATGCTTCGCTTCCGTAAGTCAGTGTCGGGATTACCACGCTGTCGTGCAAGGACTTCTTCACTTCCATACTGACCACTCTATTTCTTGTTACTGCTTTCAGCATTCCTACAACCCTCTTCCCCTGTTGCACCCTCTCCCACACTTCTTCATCTATACTCCCATCTTTACTCAGCACACTGCCCAGATACTTAAATGAGCTGAAAATCTCCATAGCCTGACCGTTCAACTTCTCACACTCTGTGGCTTCACCCCTTTCGTAAACCATAACCTTGTTCTTCCCCGCATTTACCTTCAGATTCCGTTTTTCACACACTGTTCCAAACATATTTACCAGACCCTGCAATTCCCATTCATTATCGCTCATCAGAACTGGATCATCAGTAAACAGCAGTACAGGTAGCTTCCACATGTTTCCCTCCCTTATCAGCAATACACCAACATCCACTGCTCTTCCTTTTATTTATTTCATGACTCCATCCATATATACAGTAAACAACCTCGGGGACATCACATACCCGTTTCAACCCAACATTCAGATCAAAGAACTCGCTCTCTCTCTCTCTCTATATATGTTGTTGTTGTTGTTCCCCAAGCTGCCTGGCCGAACAGCCCCAAGGCCCCGAGCAAGGCCAAGGCCATAACCGAGCGCCCCCACAGAACCCTCCCTGCTGACCACAATAAAGCCTGGGTGACCGAAGCTACTCCATGGCGGGGAGCTGAGGAGGGTGCGGAAACGCCCGGGAAACCAAAGCCACACCCAGGGCCCTGTGCCCCTCAGCAATTATGAAGAGAAAGTTGAGGGGCAAAGGAAAAATGTGACGCTTTGGCTTCCAATCTTGGTAGATTGGGAGGTCAATCCACGGAAGAGACGCCGTCACTTGAGATCTAGAAAATATATAAGTAAGAGGAACAGTCAGAGTAAGCTATGGGTATGGCAGAGATCACTCAGCTCTCACTCTGATAGACCAGCCTATCACCACATGACTAGAACCCAATCCTCTCAGCATCAGCTAGGAAAGGCCCTAGAAAGCCACCTTTGGCGGGGGGATAGCTCCCCTATTTGGGCACCTGCCTTCTCTCTCTCTCTATATATATATATATACTGTACAGTATATATATATTGTATATATACAGTATATATATATATAGAGAGAGATAGATACTGATACTGCACAATAATTTTGTAAACATCATGCATGTTATTATATGGTTGAAAATGGAATATAGGTGAATTAAAAAAATCCTAGACTACAGTAGTGTACTTTGATTTATTATTTATGATACTTGCCCCGCGGTTATTGCCGATATCGCTATCTGCAAGATTTTTTTACTGTAATAACAATTAATGGAGATAGCTAAGCATATCATAGTTTAGATTTTGAAACTCCAAATATTTTTGTTTTGTTATATTTACCTTTTTATGAACTACAGTTTGTCATATTCTCTCTGTCCCATCTCTTTCTCGCTCTTGGGGCTTGTTATCCGCTTACCTTATATAAAAGTTAACCCTTTCATTACATTGGTTCCTTCCTACATTATAATGTAAATTATATTGTAGGAAGGAACCAACGTCATGAAGGGGTTAACTTATATTGTATACTAGGAGGGGTACCCGGCATTGCCCGGGTTTAAATTCTACTACCATAATCACCATCATCAATCACTACTACCACAATCATCACAATACAGTACTACTACTGTACTACCATAATCACCGGCCTCGACCTCCCTGTGCCTCATTAAACGGCGACCTCGATTTCAGCCGCTAAATGACCTCCGATTTTGGATCGGACCTCATCCGTACCCCCATTTTGGGGAGCTGCGAACAACTTTTGTTCCATACACCTTTTTGATCGGAGGCCTCCTTCTGCCCCAAACGGCCATTTTTTTCGCTCCCATATACTACATAAGTTCTGCCGAAAATTTTATTAAACAAAAGTGTCTCTGATTTCTACTAAACTCACCTAAAACCATCTCCAAAGCCTGGGCTTTCCAACGGTGCCCCACACTCCCACCTGGCACCAAAACTGTGGGAGGAGTTTAGTAACAAATGTCGGGTAACTGACAAACAGACAAACATTGGCCTTTTTTATTAAGCTATAAAGTAAGGGGATAATAAGCCCCAAGAGAAAGAAGGATATGGGACAAAAATAATTCTGGCTATTACTAGATGATGGTATTCAGTTTAGGATGGACCTGTTGGAGTTGAAGTGTTGAGACAGATAGCTTGCACTTTATATTTATAAGTCCATTTACAGCTGAATAAATCATGAATATAGACATGCTATTGACTTTAGACTGACTGTTAATAATTTCAGCTGCTGTCCATGTCGTCACAGCCCAAGCTGTTGTGTGAAATAAACACCACCTGTCGTATTATCTGTATGGGTGTGTACCTGCCACCCAACGCACCGATAGTAGACCATTCCCTTCATAACAACACCGAGGATATTCCAAGCTCAGGGGGCGAGGAGGAGGAGGGGGAAGAAGAGAGTGATGGAGAAGTAGATGATGATGAAGAAGCAGAGGAGGAAGATGAAGGTAAAATAGAAGCAGAGGAGGAGGATATAGATGCAGAGGAAGAGGAGGATGTAGATGCAGAGGAAGAGGAGGATGTAGATGCAGAGGAGGAAGAGGAGTTAGATGCAGAGGAAGAAGAAGAGGATGATGATGAACAGGAAGCAGTTAAACACACAAAACTCCGGGAGGAGGAGAACTTGGAGGAAGAAGAAGAAATTATAGTGCAGAAGCAAAGAAAACATAATGGAATCACACCAGACAGTGCCAAGTCAAATAGGAAAAAGAAAAGCAAGAAGCGAAAGAGTAATGGTATAGAAAGCAGTGCTGGAATGTCAAATAAAAAAATAAAAAGCTAATTATATAATACATTATAGCTAAATAAAATAAGTACAATTGGCTGTTATGTTTGAGTACCTTAACCTAATTTTCTGGTAAAGAAAGACAAATATTAGTATAAACATTTTATTATATAGGTTTTCATCTTACTACAGTATTATTGTTGTATTTGCTTATAATGACTAGATGCTTTTCAAAAATACAGTACTGTACTATTGGATTATATTGGAATACTGAATAGAAATATTGTAAATACAGTATTAGCAATCTGAGGTCGTGGAAAGGAATGTTTGCGTTACAAACCATTACCCTAAGTCAAGTTGGAACAAAACATTTACTGTACAATTATGAACACTTAACAGTTACACACCGATCATTTTAATTTGTATAATATTATTTTTATTAATCTCACCACCACACCCCTAATGAAATTAATTAAAGTATATATGATCCACCGGGATTCGAACCCGGGTTATCACACATATTTTTGCCACCTTAACCATTACACCACCAGGACGGTTAAAGGTTTATCAAAATGTAACAATTCAATGCAGTATTATATCTCAAATGCTTCAGAATTTTGCTGTAAAGGTTCAAAGATTTATGCTCACGGCTATATACTTCCGAGATCACAAATACTTCTTGTTATATTTTATGTTCACGGCTATATACTTCCGAGATCACAAATACTTGTTATATTTTATGCTCACGGCTATATACTTCCAAGATCACAAATACTTCTTGTTATATTTTATGCTCACGGCTATATACTTCCAAGATCACAAATACTTCTTGTTATATTTTATGCTCACGGCTATATACTTCCGAGATCACAAATACTTCTTGTTATATTTTATGCTCACGGCTATATACTTCCGAGATCACAAATACTTCTTGTTATATTTTATGCTCACGGCTATATACTTCCAAGATCACAAATACTTCTTGGGGTGGGACACATCCATGGTCACGTTGGGAGCGCTGCAGATGGATACGAGGGGTGTACATGGAGGAATTGGTGTTACGGAAGGATAAATCTTAGAAGGCGAATATATATTGGAGTCCTGCGTTGCACTCAACATGGTTTGTGTGTACACAAAGTTCAAGAAAAGACAGAGACCACCCTGATCACAGATAGACCGCTCTGGTGTCTCCAGTAGCCAGATAGAGTTACTTCTTGGTTAACAGGAAAGACTGGAAACTAGTTCAGATGTAAAGGTCATCCCGAGCGACAGAATGTTATCCCCCAGCATAAGCTACTTGTGTGCGACGATGAGCTTATACAGAGATCCTAAGCGCAAGAAGGGTTATTACATACCCAAAAGGAAAGTGTTGGCCTGCCTGAAGGACAAGAGGCAGTTCAGGGGATAGGTTTTTTTCATAATGAAACGGAGGAAATGAATAGAACTAAGGAAGCTAAGTCCTAACGATGTAAATAGCCAATGGAACTTTCTTAAAGCATAGCCTTATCGCTGCCACTGACAAAGTCTGTGGGAAAACAAAGTGGTCCACCCCCCAGGAATAAGACCTCTTGGTTGGTGGAACGATGAGTTAGAAACCATGCTTGTGAAAGAGAAAAGTGAGTCTTCAAAGCATGGAAGGAAAGGAGGCAGCAGGGAGGAATACCAGGCAGCTAAACGAACTGTGCCACAAAGCGTTATTTACAATGCTAAAAAAATCGCATTAAGGACCTGGTCCTACGAACAAGTGTTGTAACCTGACACTCCCAATGGGATCTTCAACCTAGCTAGGCGAGTTAAAAATGACAGAGGGATAATTATAGGTGAACAGTGGTGTTAGAGATGTAATGGGAAGATTGTGTTTTCAGAAAATGAAATTCAGAGTAAGCATGGACAGTACCACTATGAACGATTGTCTACATGTAAGAGTTTGAATGGGATAAGGAACAGCTTAGTATCGAAAAACCAATATCGTGGTCCCCCTCCTTTGATAGCACCAGCTGTAGTGGAGCGAGCGCAATCAATAAAATGAAGGACGGTTAAAGCTCCAGGATTGCTCCGACATTGTCGCTGAGATTATAAAAGCCTCTCGTTGGAGATTGGTGTAAACTTAGTCACTGAGTTTGATAAACACCATTATTAACCTCTGAATTGCGCATGGGGGTAATTGGAAACGTCCCCTGTTGCTGACTTTTATGAGGTGTTTCCGTCCACTAAAAGATTCATTGTGCCATTAATAGCATTAATATTTATCGCATATGCGCCTATTAGTGGGTTGATTATAAACGGTATTAAAACCTGAAACCAACAATAAACTACAGTGAACAACAGCGTTTTTGGAATGGTCAAAATTCGGAGATATATAAAGTAGAAAATACACCGCGATTTGTATGATGTAATGAATGTAGAAGAAGCAGATCATTAGCCTTCCCCCCTTGGGCCAATTTTCCCCCCAATGGGTGCCACTGATGAACGCAGTCGATCGAGTACTCTCTCTCTCTCTCTTGCACAGACTCGCTTGACCCTATCGTGATGACCGACACCCTCCAATCCGGATATTCCTAATGTTATCCACGAAAGATACCTCAGAATAAGGGAAATAACAGGGTAAAATCGGTTATGAACTAAGGAAGGAGTAAAGTGGGGAAGGAGGGGAGTTAGGGACTGAGATAATTTTTATTTGCAGGTAGGCCCCAGGGAGCGCCCTACAAAAAAAAAATAATAAACAATAAAAACAAAACAAAATTTAAAAAATTTGAAATTTTTTTTTCTCGATGTCAAAAGTTGATTTTTTATAATATTTTCCTGTCGATTTACATCTTAAGAGTCTTCCCGCAGTGCGCCGGGGGAACTCGGTTAGGGAGAGTCTCCATCGACGTCAACACGCGCTCCCGGGTTAAAGATGAGAAAATCCCCAGAGGATTGGCTCAAAAATGTAATAGTAAATATATACGAAAGGAAAAGGGATGCGCTAGATAGAGGAAATTATAGGGGTCCTGAAACATGCTTGAACGCGTCAAATCATGAATGTGGTCTTGTGGTGGGGTGAGAAGAGGGTCCGGGTGGTGGGAGGGCTTTGATCAGGCCAAAGCATCTCTATTGGATGCTATGCAGTTTGGTTTTGATGCCAGGACGTGGTACCAGACCGATGCTATCTTCATAGTCGGCAGATACAGTTAGATACCTCCTAAAAGGCCAGTGATCTTTACTTTTTGGTGTTTTGTGGACCCTGTAGAAGGCCTTTGATAGGGTAACCTAGAGATGTTGGTACAGTGGGCTATGAGGAACTTTGGTGGTGGAAGAGTGGCTGGTGCGTGGTTATAAATCTGAAGAATGTATTGAGGATAATCGCGAAGTTTCGGTGAAGGGTGAAAGGTTGGTTACTGAGTGAGAATTCGCCGTCCGTGTTTGAGTCCATCATGGTTCAGTGTTAAGAGCCCCTCCTCTTTATTATGGTCTTGGAGGCTGCTGTCGACCTATAGTTTTTTAGAGGCGTACTCCCGTTGGAACTGTTTTTAAAGCAGACGATTTTAGTCCCCTAATAGCTGACAGTATGCCAGCTCTGTAGGCCACATTCAAAACGTGAGCGAGGGCAATATGGCGAGCAAGGGTTTTTAAGAGTCGATATTCAAAACCAAGGTTTAATGGCATTTTAGGTTGAGACGAGGCAATGTTTGAAGAATAGCGGTGTCAATACCCAATGTGCTTGTGGTGGAAACGGAGATTGGGCTTTAACATCCAATTCAATGTATCATCTGCCTCATGTCGATGTTGGGTAACACCATGGGAGTAAGCGCTTGTAGTATCATAAAGGGGCCCCTTCCGAAGGATTAAGTCAGAAATTAGAGAAATTTGAGTTCGTAGTGGTGCAAAGGCGAGCTTGTTTTTACGTGAATGATCCTGTGGCTGTGAAGTTTGGAAGATGAGTCCTTGGAGCTGGTGGAACAAGTTTTTGTGTACCTAGGAGAATACATCTCTGCCGGTGGTGTGTCCGAGGCCTGCCAACTGTTATGCTAGAATTTAGGTGTCTTGGCTGGGGAAGTTGCATACGAATTGACGCCAATCCTGACCCATGGAAAGAATGCCTCTTCCCCCCCTGAAGGGAAAGGTGTAATGCCTCCATGTGATTAGAATTGCTCAATGACGTATGCCTCACAAACATCGGGCCGTTAAAGTAGAGGGATGTCAACAGAATGGAGCGTAATGATATAGAGATGGGTGAGAATGGATGTGTTGGGGCCAGGCTACGGATATAATAACACTTGTTAGCTGAGGAGACGTTTATGTTATAAAGAGTTTTCGCGAGGTGATTGCTCACGGCTATATACTTCCGAGATCACAAATACTTCTTGTTATATTTATTAAATTATCATATCTAAATAATCCACTCAATATTTTCAGTTTAGTGTAGTTCCAAACACATTGACCCATGCAAGGTAGCTATGAACAATTGCTGTGACCACACATACAGAATCAGATAAACCAGTTAAGGGGAGGCAGACCGTTTGTGAATTTATTCATATGTTTTCTTAGTTTCCTCTATCAAGCTTAGAAAAACACCCCCTAGATAAATTTGTACATTTTTCGGTAGAAAAATGTCCCGGCCGAATGCCGGTTCCTCTTCAAATTGCAGGCTCGCTATCGCTCGCCAGGAAATAATCGACACCTAAATGCCACGAAAGGTCTTAAAATTGACAACGAAATGGAGCGAAAGGTGTTAAAATCGCCAAACTAATGGGCCGAACGTCTTATAATCTCAAAACTAGTGTGGCTAAACATTAGGGAGAAGGGGGTCCCCTTAAGCCAATGAAAATATTGGTCCAGGAGCAGTTAAAATCAATAGTTTGCTGACAACCTTGCTCATACACTATGTCATTATAATATACTATCACTTTTTCTTTGAGTTATCATTTGCTTCTTGTCTTAAAAGTGTGGAGTTATGTCCCTTGCAAGATTGCACAAAACTATTGATTCTGGCTATACCTCGCCTTCATTATAGGGGTATGGAAGCCATTAATACATTTGCTGGTGGCAGAGAAAATTCTTCAAACATTATGCAAATGAAAGAAATATTACTTTGAAGTGGCAAAAACATGCCATGGTACTGTATGATTCAGTCATAAACTGGAAAAGTGCAAATATCTGCCACCTATCCTCATATTTTTGTTGTTGCCATTATTCTGAAACCAGTGCTCCAATTACATTGCTTACTTTCCTTAAAAAGGAAAACAATAAATTGACAGATTCTACATGATATTTCTAGGTGTATCAGTAATAATACAAATTGAATCAGAAGGTATCTATAACAGTGCAAACAATGTAACCCCCCCCCCCCAATGACACACTTGCTTTAACCCAATGATAATTATTTATAAATAAGTAATAATGTAAGAGATAATAATGATGATATACTTTCATGTAATGGTAATGGTGCTAGATGACAACACTATAGGATGAATTAGAAGATGCGGACCTGGTGCTTGACTCCGCCCTTGATGGCCACCCGATGAAACTGTTGCCCCCACTGGGAGATGTGGAAAGAGCTCACCTGCTCACAGAAACTGACATCTAGGAGCTCCAATGAAGAGCAGCACTGGAGCAATCTGAGGAGGAGACATAATTTAAAAATTGGCATGCATGTCAAAAGTATTTATTCCTCTTCCCTACCAACTTGAGATGATTTTTCAGTCTTTTGCTAAGTTTTCACAATTTTGTTTTTCTATACATGAGAAAACTCACTTCCCTTAAACTGAAAGGTGTACACTTCAAGTATTAGAAGAGCAATGACCTATGCTTCAGTTGTTGTTGTTGTTGTTGTTGTTCCCCAAGCTGCCTGGCCGAACAGCCCCAAGGCCTATGCTTCAGTAATGTGACCTGTCAAAGCGGATGATATCAATAGAAGGACATGTAATAAAATGAGAATGGCAAGATGGATGTGTGCACCCAGAACACAAGATAGGATATCTAATGAAGAGCTGAGGAGACCGTTAGTAATCAGGAGGATCAGTGATGAAATACATACACACAGTCTTGGATGATTTGGGGCTGTAGAGAGGTTGGATGAACTGAACTAAACTGAGTGAAGATATGCAAGACCATGAATGTGGAGGGAGCTGCACTAAGGGATAGACCTAAAAAGATGTGGGATCAGACTATGCGCTATGATCTTGAATTTGAAAGCATGACAAGTGAGACCGCTCAGAACAGGGCCGCCTGGAACACCACCATTAGGATGTGACTAAAACCGCACCTCATGTGGAACACTCGGTCTTAAAATTTATGTACAGTATTTGCTAAACAAAAATATGGGTATTCTGCAGAACACCTACTCGATTATAGGATTCCAGTCTTATGGAATTATTCTTTTCTGATCTTACATTACTCAAGGGACCTTACAGATATGCGGAAAAGTGTGCTACTTTTCTAATTTTGTCAATTTGATTTTCACTCCCCTATAAAATTTTCAGAGTCCTCCTCAGCTGGGCGGCCTGAGCCTTAGCGACCGTCACAACAACAGTCTTTGTTTCTTTACCTGATGTTTATTTACTGCCTGTTGTTGTTCCCTAGGCTGCCTGGCCGAACAGCCCCGAGTCCCTAAAGAAGGTCATGGCCACGATTGGGCTTTCCAACAGGGCTCTCAAGGAGTGTAGATTACAATATTTTGTTGGCGTAAGTGATTGTTTGGAGTGCAGTCTTCTATGATCATTGATGTGTTTAATAGTATGGGGTGCTGTGTTGCATCCTGGACAGGTGTCGAGGACAGAGACATCCAGTCTCTTCGGATAGCTCAGAAGAGCTGGATGGTGCCTGTTTACCCGTCCGCCTGAACTGCTCCGCCCTAACAGATTGTATCGCACCACTCACGAGTGTGGATCGAATCTTACCTAAATGCACAATAATTAAATAAATATATGGTTGTAGCCTTGTAATTCATGATTGTATGTATGGCTTACGAGTAAATTAAGGCATGTCACATATTTTGAAAAATCACTACAAATTAATACGCCAATACCGGTACAATATTTACTCTAGGTTATTTCATTAACTGACGAATTAATTGGTAGTGATTTGGCTAATTAACTGACAAGCCTTAATTTAATCGTCACACATACACACAAGGTTAGATACAATCACGAATTACAAGGCTACAACCATATATTTATTGGCCATTTACGTAAGTCTCAATCCACATTCGTGAGCGGTGTGGTCCAACCTGTGGTACCTGTACTTCAGGCGGACAGGTAGACAAACGGTCGAGTCCATGACTCTCATGAACGTGACGATAGTGCGTTGTTATGTGTGCAATTAGTTTGCTTGGGAAACAGATTAACTTGCTCATGTAGAAATGTACACCCTATGTGGTGGATTGTGTTCTTTTATTTCATAAATTTGATTCTAGTAAGCGTTGTTTCCACATAGCGATTTTAATAAGTTGTTTTGACTTTATATTGTCTTTGTCCCAGTTTTGGTTTGCTTTGTTTGCAAGTTTTACATTTTAATTCACTTCTTATTCTACAATTTATTGTTACTTATGACTTCCAATTATTAACATCTACAGTACCGGTACTTCTCTTGTATTATTTATTCATCTTTCTATATTTTTTGTCAAGTGAATGTTTATTTCAATTTTATGGATTCTTTTAGCTTGCTTGCGTCCTATGAGTTTACCCCACACTTAGGATAATTTGTCTAGTATGGGGATTTTCCCTTGATGTTCTATGTAACTCTAGAATATTTGGGGTAAATGGGGATTTCTTTTGGTCAAACAGGGAATTTATCTGACATTTCCATTATATTGAGGACTCACGTGGCATCACCTGATCACTGTGACCATGCTGCAACATTGTCTGCAAACATACCTTAATTTTTCTATATTATTAATTTTCTATTAATGGGGGGGGGGGGACTTATGGTGGATCCCATGGCCAAGCTGTTTGGCCATGAAGATAATTAACCCATAACTGTTCTAAATAGCATATTATTCAGACGTTTGCCTTGTGCTCTTCTATCCACCCTGTTGCTTGTACGTTTTCAGCTTCTATGGCCTTTATGTTAGGATACTCTCGTTTAACTATTGATTATGGATTATTATTTATTACCGTATATCTATTATTGATTATTTATATATTTTACCAAATTTGTAACCATTCTTAAATCGATGTCCACTGTTTTCATGCATCAATTCTGACTACCAAAAATTATCGATTGATTGATTTGGGCTGAGTACCAATCACGAGTTAGCTGACTGATTGACTGTGTGTGTGTTGTGTATGTCGCGGACCGCCCACCCTGACAACAAAACTTTCTCTTGCGTGGTTTTAAAGCTTTATATTGAGCAGTGTCTCATATAAGGCCACATGGGTTCAGCGGTGCAAGTTCATTTTGCCTCATATGAGGCCATCCGTGTGAAGTCTGAGGGGTGTACTGCTGCTCATACCACACCAAGATCTTAGCTCAGTAAAAGACTCGGCACATTTATAAAAATATCTTTAGTATTTAGGTAAGCTAAGTTGAATTTGGGCAAATTCTAAACAAAATCCTGAGATCTATGAATTCCACCCCTCTATCCCCATTCTTTATGCTGTCCTGACCTGTGAACTGCCTCTGGGGTGACATTGCGGGTACCCATGATGTCCAGCTGTGTGAGTTGTGATGCATGTGCTGCCAGGAGGTGTAGGTCATGGTCTGTGATGGTACGTAGGGCTGACAGGTACAGTCGCCTCAGTCCTGCACACCCACGCACCACCTCACTCAGGCCCTCTGTGATCACACCACTCAACCTGAAGTTGATATGACATGGTACAGTATAAGAGTAATTACTGGTATTATAAATCTATAATTACAATAGTGAAGTCTATTAACATTGATCAACCATACTGGTGCCACTGGTGTTATAAGGCTTGCTTTATACACAAATATGTCCATATCCATAATTTATATTGAGTATTGGTACAGGATAATAGATTGGTCTAGGGATCTATGTTCTACAATGCTACATGATCAGAAATATAATATCACCCTGTTGGTGGATAATACAGCACAAAAATGTCATCCAAAGAAAAGGTTGGCCACTCTTGTTTTACTGCATATTATCTAGTCCGAACCAGATATCGAGTGTATAAACATTTACCTACGTCTTTCAAACTTTGAAAGATAGGTACCAGAAACTCACAAAGCCTTGGATTCTGGATACAAGGGATACAAAGTAAAGGGGGTTTATGATAACATTTGTATTACAGTACTGTACTTCATTACAATGTGATTTTATTGTACCTGTGGTAACTTAATCATATAAGTATAGGTTCTTCCTCTGTATTAGGTAAAAGTTCACATGTTAATAAGACTGTTATCTTCGTATGTTACACCGGTTTATGTGAAGAGATTAGGTTGTAGAAAGCAGATAAAGAACAAGTTACTGTACACAGTAATTGTTATTTTGTATTTAGACGGTGAAAATTGAGAACTATAGGCCCTGTTAACTTACGCCCATCCCAGGTCTAGGTCTGTGATGGAAGGTATGGATGCCAGGGCTCTTAGGCCGCGCTGGGTGAGGCCGTGAGTCTTCCAGGCCGCCAGAGACACCAACTCTAGGTTGAAGGTGGCCAGGGTCAGGGCTACCTCATCCAGGTCCAGTTGGCTACAGTTATCTAAAGGGAACGGATAATTATTGCTACATTTTTATCTAATTAATCAGGGCCATATTTTTTTGTCTTTATATTGTGTCGTTCCTGTTTTGGTTTGTTTATTTTGTAAGTTTTACATTATATTTCACATATCCTGGGTTGAACAATCACACTATCCTGTATGGTTTTCTTTGTTTTGAAGACCTAGCATTACATTTGGTAGTCAGGTATTCTTCCTTGCTGCCACCTTCCTTCCATACTTTGAAACCTCTATTTTTCTCTCTGACTGCAGCTTCAACATCACATTGTTCCACCACCAGAACTTATGTCTAGGTGGCCTTCCTTGTTTTCCCAGCGTTGATCAACGATAGCTGGGCCTGGATAATGTTTACCATGAGGACAGTACTAGAAAGTATTAGTAGCAGGGTTACAAGCTATTAGACAGACTTAAGGATTTTCAAGTAAAAACTTACCTAGTTTATAAGCAAGATTATCAGTGAGCTCTTGATTTTGACTGTATGCATCGTTAAAAACTACAGGATAATGAAGAAGTAGGTACTGACTGAGACTGAGGTGTGTTAGGGAAGGAGCGTGTTGTAGCAGCAGTTGGAGTGTGTGGAAATCAATACGGGTGCGTGAGAGATCCAGTCGGGACAGTGAACGGGCCTTCTTTAGCTCCCCAAATCCAAGGTGGTCCACACGGCTACAGTTGGCCATACTCAGCTCTGTAAATGTTTTATATGCAGTGATCTCACCTCCCTACACAAGCATTTAATAAAGTCTCCTAAACTCTCAGCACACACAACAATAATATTTGATACTACTGTACTGTAAAACTAGGCCATCTTAACATTGTAGAATTATATCATATATTATCCAAGTAGTTGCTTAAGACAAAAGATTAAAAGCATGCTTATGATTACTGTCAGTCAAATGCCGACCCATACTTCTATAATAAAGAAGAGGGGTATCACTCCTCCATTTAGCTATAAGTTAGTTAACAAAACACTACACTAGTCGTAGACCAGAGTTAAGGGAAGAAAACTGAGATGTAGATAGTGTATTATTGGTTATGAATATTTATTATTGTTTGTGAGATCCCTGGCAACCATATGATAGGCGTATTCTGGTATCACATGTGAGTTTCTTCTCAACTTTTATCTGTCTCATGGTGGAGATTTGTGCCTTTAGGGTATAACGATGGGATTCTGTAAATGTTTTTAATCTATCGCCGTCTTTCCTTTTTCTGTAGAGGATTTGGATGACCTTGCATATAAGTTTGGAAGTTAGGGTTGAGTAGGGCCTACTGACTGACTGATCTTACTGTACTTATATAAAACAAAAATAATAATAATAATCTGAACACTACATGTTAACTTTAAAATAAATGCGCGGAATGTCGGTGCGAGTATCCTAGGTTCGAGTCCTTGGAGTGCCACATGTATTTGTTGATTTCATTAATTGAGTTTAGAAGTTAAGTTGGTTGGTAAAAAAATATGAATATAGTAATATCCAGTAAAAATATTTGTGAAAAGTATGTCAATAGGATTGATTGGATTATTTTAATATTGTATAAGTTAAAGATTAAAAAGATCCTGGTGAAATTTCATGAGTTTACAAGTAGACCCTATAATATACAAACATTAATTAACCACCATTAACCTTGTAAGTTGGGGCAAACATTGGCAATCATGTAGAGGCAATAATTGTCGATAAAATGACAATTGTTGAGGCGCAGGATCGTGAGCTGATAGCCGCAGGTGTGAATAAACTCCATAAAGGTCTCTGTGTCAAGGGCATCATAAGGGCCGCACCACGATAGGTCCAGGGTCTGCAGTAGTAAACACCGCGACGACAGCCACTCCAACATCCCGTTACTTCCCACCCACCACCAGTTCTGTTCAGGTAAGCTATATTAAATTTATGTCACAATTACAGTTTATCAGTAGTTATGTGTGAATACTGTAGTGGGTGAGATTATTGTACATGCAATTGTAAGAAAGTTTTAAAATAATCATATTATATTCTTCTTGGCTCTTGCATATATTTTACTTGTCTAATCCCACCATGTGAACTGTGTGTCGCAAGAGGCGATTAAAAGGGGGATGATGTAACTCTGGGCCACCGTTCATCCTATTTGGTCCATTTCAGTCTCATGGTAGCAACAGGACACCAGAGCGACAAATCTAGTCTCTGGAATGGCGGCTCTTGCCCTGAGGAGCTGCCTTGGGGTGGTTCCATGCTTGCATGGAACTGGAGATTAATATATAATTAACTTCACCTCGTATATATCATGTCTGTGTCTGTCTGTCTGTCTCTCTCTGTGTACGGTATGAATGTGTATGCATGTGTATACTGTGTGTGTGTATATACTATATATATATATATATATATATATATATATATATATATGTATGTATTGTGGGGAGGGAGAGATGTGGATGGTTATATGGATATAAATGGGTAGCTAGATTAATAGATAGATAGATCATGTAATCAAAAATATAAATTACAGTACAGTACTGTATGTGTATATAATTTAAACTTAACAAGGGTTCCATCAGGGATTTATATACCTTAGTCCACGGAAAAATTAGTGTGTGATTGTGTAGGTAATACAGTAACAGTCTTCCATGGAGTATAGTCATAAATGTGAAGGACAGGTCAGTACTGTACACTGGTGGCCTACAATTGCCATAAAAAGGATGAAGTCGCTTGTTATATAGCCTCATGCCTTTAGTTTGTCGATTTTTAGACCTTTCGCCCAATTTCTTTGTCAATATTAAGACCTTTCATGCTATTTAGGTGTCGATTTGTTTCCTGGCGAACGATAGTGAGTCTGTTATTTTGGAAGAAGGCCGGGACATTTTTCTACCAAAAAAAAATCAAATTAATCTAGAAGGGGGATGTAATGGATGTTTTATCTAAGTTTGATGGAGGTCTAGGGAAGGAACTAAACAAATAAAAATAAATATATGAAATAATCAACCAAAAAATAAACCCTTCCCCCTTAAGGCATTTTTGAGTATCCCGGCCCAGGCAAGCATGGTTAGAGTGGTGCAACAATACCTTAAGGTTGAGGTTAATGTAGAGGACCGAGTCTGAAGTGTACTTGTGGAGAAGGTGACAGGTACGAGCCAGGCGACAGATGCTGCGTAGATCCAGCTGCCTCAGGATGTACAATATCAGCTCCTCCTGTCACATAATAAAGCCACCAGATTAATAACAGTTAATAATATACATAAAATTTACATATAATTTTAAGCACTCCGTCTTAAAATTGTATGTAAATTTTATGTATATTATCAAGATTACATGTACACTCGACCAAAAAACAATCTTTACACGGGTGAGCTGTAAATAATCTAGTGTAAATGGAATGAATCGGGTGAAACATACGTCTGTGAGGTATTATCATGAGATTTAGACCCACTTCCAGAATGTTTAGAGCGTTAGTGTAAAGATTGTTTTTTGGTCGAGTGTACAGTTCACTCTAATATTTTTATTTTGGAGGTTTGTTTGTGCTGCTTCATTACTCATATTGGGCCAAAATTAATGTCTTAAGAGTGCACACATACAGTAATTTCTTCATTCATTCTTGCTATTTTCCCAGTTATTAGAGTACAATTAAGTAACATCCCGTTCCTAACAGCGATTTTGATCAGTTCTTTTGCATTTATCTTGTATCGTCCCAGTTTTAGTTTGTTTATTTTGCAAGTTTTACATTATAATTAATCATCAATTACAAACCCCAATGTACTTGAATAAAATAATGAAAGCAAATATGGTCCTCCCAGGATGTGAACTCAGGACACCACACCCAGAACATAAGCATCTAAACCATTACACCACCAACACAGGTTTGATAGACCATCTTTACACTTACCGGTAGAAGATCAAAGTAGCCACCACTAGTCCCTTCCTGTACGTCAACACTCTTCTCTTCAGTCTTCTCCTCCACCACCACCACCACCTCCTCCTTCCTCTCTGCCTTCTCCTCCCTCACTAACTCTTCCTTTTCTTTATCACCACCACCACTACCATCATCATCATCATCATCATCATCATCATCATCATTTTCCTCTTCCACTATGATGAGCTTCAAAAGGTTCTCCTCACACAGCAAGAACTGAACACCAGCTACAATGTCCTCTTCAGTTCTGTTAATATGAAACATGGAAATCAGGCTTGGATACTACTCAAACATGCCATAAATTATAATGAGGTGAGAGCCATAGCAAGCCAATACATTAAGGGAGCCCACCTCGCTTTTTTCTCTTTCTCTCCCTCTCTCTTTGGCTTGTATCCATTCTGCCCCATTCAGCCTACTGTTTTAAGATGTTTACACCCATCCAGATGTCAATATTTTCCTGGCGAGCGGTAGCGAGCCAGCATATATATTTTTTTGTTTTGACAGCAAGCTAAATTTGTAAATTTTTCGATAGAAAAATGTCTCCGGCGAAGCCGGATTTCTCCATACAATGCTGGCTCGCTGTTGCTCGCCAGGAAGAAACCGACACCTGGATGGGGATAAACATCTTAAAACAGTTGGCTGAATGGGGCTGAATGGATACAAGCCAGGGAAAGAGAGAAAAGGAGAGAACGATAAAAAAAAAACTGTGACCCCCCATAATAATCACTTATTCCTTGCTAACGATGTTATAACTTACTCCTACTTTTTTATTCCTTATGAGTATGAAGGAGATAAAAGGCAAAGCTCCAAAAAACCTTTCAAGCTCCAATACATAAGAACATAAGAACATAAGAAAATGGGAGTCTGCAGAAAGCCGATTGGCCTAAGCAAGGCAGATCCCTGTCCCACAAAACCCCAATTACAAAGCCCAATTATAGGCTCAACACTCTAATACCCTGAGGATCATCTTACCAAAACGGTTAGAGATTAACGCAGGATTACGGGGGTCTGCAGAGCGCTGATTGGCCCAACCCTGCTGATCCCCCTTCACACCCAACCCTTCTCATCCATATGCTTATCCAATTTTATCTTAAAGCTCCCTATCGTTTTTAATCCCACTATAGCACTTGGTAGTCCATTCCACCCATCTACAACTCTGTTACCAAACCAATATTTGCCTATATTTTTTCTGAAACGAAATTTATCTAATTTGAAACCATTGGTACGAGTTCTTTCGCTATCACTGAGCTTTAGTACATTTGTCATGTCCCCTTTGTTAATCCCACTGACCCACTTGAACACCTCTATCATATCCCCTCTAACTCTGCGTCTCTCTAACGAATGTAAGCCTAATTTCTTCAACCTTTCTTTATACGGAAGATTTCTAATATTATGGATCATTTTTGTCATTCTACGTTGTACTCTCTCCAATGAATCTATGTCCATTCTGTAATAAGGACACCAAAATTGAACAGCATAATCCATATGGGGTCTCACTAATGACAAGTAAAGTTTTAAGATAACATCAGCAGTTCTGTTACTCACACTCCTTGAGATGAACCCGAGAATCCTGTTTGCCTTGTTTCGAACGCTTATACACTGTTGTCTAGGCTTCAAATCATTGCTAACAAACACACCTAGATCTTTCTCACAATTCAAGTTTTCTAATTCCACATTAGCTAGTTTATATGTAACATTTGTATGCATCTTCCCTATCTTTAATACCTTGCATTTGTCAATGTTAAACTTCATCTGCCAATTTACTGACCATTCGTGTAAGGTATCTAGATCCCTTTGGAGGCACTCTATATCTCTATCTGAATCAATTGTTCTCCCCATTTTGGTATCGTCTGCAAATTTACTTATCCTACTAGTTATACCTAAATCAAGGTCATTTATGTATATAACAAACAACAGAGGACCTAATACAGATCCCTGGGGGACACCACTTTTGACTGCTCCCCATTCTGACTTCGTACCATTTATGCTGACTCTCTGCTTCCTACCAATTAGCCATGACCTAATCCATCCCAACAACGCCCCACCTATTCCATGCGCCTCAACCTTTCTCATCAATCTCTCATGGGGGACTCTGTCGAAAGCTTTACTGAAATCTAAATATATTATATCATATGACTTGTCATTATCTACTGCTTCATATACCTCTGAGAAAAAACTAAGCAAATTAGTAAGGCAAGAACGTCCCTGAGTGAATCCATGCTGAGAAGAATTTATTAAATTAAATGTATCTAAGTGGTTTCTAATTTTACTAGCAATAATTGACTCTAGTAGCTTTCCTATGATTGATGTAAGACTAATGGGACGGTAATTGGATGCTATTGATTTGTCACCTTTTTTGAAGATCGGAACTACGTTTGCAAGCTTCCAAGCTTCTGGAACTATACCTGTCTCCAATGACTTGTTAAATAAAAATGTTAATGGGTAACTTAACTCATCCCTACATTCTTTTAATACTCTAGCATATACCTCATCAGGACCAGGCGATTTATGAGGTTTCAGTCTGTCAATTTCCTTAAGCACATCATTTCTACTTATAGTAACCGTACTTAACCTATTTTCTATACTATCGCTATATACCTTACGGACTTCTGGAAACTGTGCCAAATTTTCATTAGTGAAAACGGAAAGAAATTGACTATTTAATGTACTGCACATTTCTAAATCATTTTCTGTCATTTCTCCTATCGAAGTTTTAAGGGGACCAATTACATCTCTAACTTTGGATTTATATAGTTGGTAAAAAGCTTTAGGATTATTTTTTGAGTCATTGGCAACCTTAATTTCATAATTTCTTTTTTCTTTCCTAATATCCTTTTTTACCTGTCTTGATAAATTCTGATAGTAAGCAAGTAGGTGAATTTCGCCTTTTCTAATTTTTCTATATATTCCTCTCTTTTGTCCTAGAAGATCTAATAGTCTATTATTTATCCATTTGGGTTGGTTCTGTGTTGATCTAAATTTTCTTTTGGGGATGTATTTATTTTGTGCATTGAATACTGACTTGATAAAATTATCGTATGTATCTACCAAGGTTGACGTCTCTTCCTGACTTAAGATGACAGGTGCCTGAGACGGGGTACACTCATTTGGACACCTGGATCGACTTAATTTTTTGACCATAGGGTCCGCTAATAGGGCTCTTCTTAACCCACCATAATTGGCTTTTCTAAAGTCAGGTATTAATGTTGTATTCTCTCTGGTATTACCTTTCCATTGTATATTAAAATACACAGAATTGTGGTCACTATTTCCTAGGTGGTCCCCTATCTCTACATTATTTACCATATGTTCATTGTTACTGAAAACTAAATCGAGAATATTATTACCTCTAGTCGGCGTATCTATGAATTGAAATAAAAAACTATCTTGTACTACCTCTATAAACTCCTCAGAATCAGAGTCTCCTATTTGATGCTGCCAATCTATATTCGGAAAATTAAAATCCCCCATAATGCACACATTGCTAAACCTTGATGCCATTTTAATTTCCTCCCATAATGACGTTCCGTCATTTCTACTCATATTTGGCGGTCTATACATAACTCCAATAACTATGGTCTCACTACCTTCGTTAACCTCTACCCAAACACTTTCATTATCGTTATTTAGTCTAATACCTGATTTAATACAGCTTTTTAATGTACTCCTGACAAACACTGCTATACCGCCACCCCTCTTACTTGTTCGGTCATATTTAAACAAACTATATCCTGGTATATCAAATTCTGCTAAAAAATATGTGTTTCTGTTCTGATTTCTGGCTACTATTAGTCGATTTTATTCAGATTAGTAACGGTATATGGAAGTCAAAGGGCTGATTGTGATAGTATTTACCCTTTAAATACCCACAGATCCTTCCTAAGCTGCATAAAATCGTCTAGTGATAGCCAAAATATACTGCTAAAATGCGTCAGAGCTTCAAGGGGTTAACTGTACTTCCAGTCCTATCCACTTACTGTATATGCTGATGACACTACCTTACACTATTCAACTAGTTTTCCACAAAGACCCAGCATGCAATCATTCCAACCCTCACGTGATGAAGCCATAGCACGCCTATCTTCTGATTTATCAAATACCTCTGGTTGGGGCAGAGAGAATCTTGTTTCTTTCAATGCTTCCATAACCCAATTTCTCCAATTATCTACCCGTCAAGAACTTCCCCACTTCTATCCCATATACAGTACTGTACTTCATAAAATAAACACCTCGACCTCGACAACGACGACGACGACGACAACAACAACAACAACAACAACAACAACAACAACTATACTTCAACAATACAAAAATCAACCCTTCATCTTCTCTCAGTATTCTTGGTGTTTGTTTTGCTTCTGGCCTTTCTTGGAAAGATCATCTTACCATTCTTGCTAAAACAGCTTCCCCCAATTTTGCCAAAAATAAATTGGAAGATTGCAAAATTTGGAGCAGTCGGGAACATATACAATTTAAGTCCCGACTGCCCCCAATTTTGCATTCTTCCAATTTATTTTTAACAAAATCGGGGGCAGTCGGGACCAAAAATTGTGTATGTGTGAAGAAGGCAAAATTAGAATTATATTTATCCTGCACCCTGGGTGTGGCCATGGAACACAAGGTACAGTATTATTTTCCTACCTGTGAGTGCGTCTGTGTTGCCAAAATATCTCTAAAACAAATGAATACATTTTCATGAAACTTGATCAGCCTCCTTGTTTATAAAAATACTATTGTAATTACAGTACAGTACAGTACTATATTTAGGAATTTGCTAGCAAAACTGGCTTCAAACACCCAAGTGGCAGAAAATTACAAATACAAAATGTTAAAAATAGTGTAGAGCCCACCTGGCAGAATGTATGCCGAGCTTCATAACGGTGTCAGTGATGGAGGGAGTATTAATGAAGGAGGCGGCTGCTGCTGCTGCTGCTGCTGGATGACTGGAGGAGTGTGTTGACCCCACCAGTAACACAGCATCCAAGGCAGAGTAGTAGCTGTGGCTCCTGGGGTCAAACTCAATACGCAGCATACTGACAACGACAACAAAAACTGCCATACAGTACAGTATTTTCAAACTCAATATACATTATCATTTACATATAGGACTAATAAATTAATAGTTTAAACTAACTACCGAGTTTCAGAACAAAACTCTCAAAGGGCTGGCCCAAAAGATTAAATGTTCAGAGGGGGGAAATTCTCATATTGGGCAGAGACTGGCCGTAAATATTTATTAGTGGCTCCTATGTCGCCAATAAATCTATTTGGCCCTATTTAGCCTATAGGCTAAGCTGGTAGACCCTAAACGCCCACCAACAAATTAGAACCATCTTCATAGGCGACACTGTCAAAATACCTATGGATGTCACTATATACTCAGGCACATACCCCATCGTTGGGGGTGGCCGACTCGAGACAAAGCCTGAACAGGGATAACACAACACACCACAGAAACAAAACACAAATTCACACACATCTAGGTCACCCAGGAGAAGACCCAGAGACCCAGACCCATTTGGGGTCTCCAGCAAGATTCCCAGGTCCCAGACCTCCCGGAGAGGTTCCGGTCTCAGCAGGCAAACATGCAGCGAAGCTGTACCACCACAAGCCCGCCCTAGGCACCTGATGGACTATTATCTAGTCCAACTGGCGCCTGACCCCCTCTCCAAAACGACCGTGTTTTCACTCATCTATTCACTAGCATTCTCCATTCATTCCTAGTTATTATCACTTCTCTTGCCTCATCAATAGTCATTCCTCTTATCACTTCTCTTGCCTCATCAATAGTCATTCCTCTATCTTCCAACGCTTGTACTATCCCTACCCCTTCCAAAAGTCTGAGTACCGTAACATAACCTGGTCCGGAAAGGTAAGATCTTGTCTGGACTATTACTCAAACTTCCAGACTTTTCCTGAAGTCAGAGTATGAAGTTTGGCCTTTTGGTACTTGCAGGTCAGATTCTCCCCCAATCAGTGTATTTGGGCAGTGTGACGAGTAATGATAGGAGTTGAGGATGAAGAGCGAGAGAGGGTGCAACAGGGGATAGGGTTGAAGGTATGCTGAAAGTAGTGACTAGGAATAAGGAGGTGAGCATAGAAGTAAAGAAGTCACTGCATGATAATATGGTACTATCAACATTGATTTACGGGAGTGAAGCATGGTCTGTGTTGGAAAGGCATAAATTCAAAGTAAGAAGCATTGAAATTAGTTACTTGAGAAGTGCATGTGGGGTCACACGGATAGACAGACAGACAAATGAGGAAATATGAGAGTGATGTGGTGTGATGTAAATATATTGGAGTGTGAAGAGGAACACCTTGAGAATATTTGGTCATGTGCAGTACTGTATATGGAAAGGGAATGAATTAATAAAAGAGTGTATGGCAGTGAGGTGGAAGAGCAGAGAGGGATAGGTAGACCAAGAATGAGTTGAGAGGTATATAAGCGAAAGAGGTGTTGGGTGGGAGGCGGAGCACCAGCTGACAAATGACAGAGGAACATGGAAGTGATTCATTAATGGCTACCTTCTCAGGGAATAAGGCATCGAGTAATAGATAGATAGATAGAACCAGACACAGCCTCAACAAGCTGGAATACACCACCGTGGTTAATTACAAAAGCTGTCACTGTTTCTTCAGGGATAGAATAGTTCTGCAGTGGAGTAATAAAGGCTCATAATGATTATGAAAAATAAAAATATCTATTTATCTCGGATACAAGATTTCCCCCTGGGAAAGCCAAGTTAAAAGATGACCATTATACTGTAGATCAATATTACATAATTTAATTTACAATTTATTTTTTCATCTAGGTTCATAATAGAGCAACCCTCACGTTATGTAGTTTTGATAACAAACAAAAATACTGTAGATATAGTACTGTATATGTTAAATGTTTAATCCTCCCTTTCCCTGTTCTGTAAATACATGATTAAGTAACCAAGTAGGTACTGACTTGACCAGTTTGTGTGGCTGGTGTATGGGTGGTGAGAATATACGTGCTGCAGCCCTGAGTCCCGTCTGAGGCTCCCCAGCCCACAGTAGACCCCAGCCACGACCCTCCAGGCTACCCCATACCCGTACCACAGCTCCAGGGTGGTACGTCTCGTACAGGTCCACACGGATAGGGTACACCGGGTACTCATACTTCAGGTCTGGTAGTAACAATATAGAATAAAAGATAAATATAAAAAACATATTTTCCCCCTAATATTTGACATTTAACATGTAGTTTCTTTATTCATGCAGAGTTTAGTCAAATTTACCAGAACGTCCCGGACTTCCCAAACTTGACTAATTCCTTTAACATGACGATAGTGCGTTGTTATATGTGCGATTAGTTTGCTTGGGAAACAGATTAACTTGCTCATGTAGTAATGTACACCCTATGTGGTGGATTGTGTTCTTTTATTTAATAATTTTAATTTTAGTAAGTGTTGTTTCCACATAGCGATTTTGATAATTTAATTTGACTTTCTATTGTCCTTGTCCCAATTTTGATTTGTTTAGTTTGCAAGTTTTACATTTTAATTCAGTCTACTGGTATTTTGCAAGGTAGTGACAGTAAAATTGGTAATACTCTAGACCTAGTACTAATGAAAGTTTATTATAGGTATGGACTTATATGAGTGTAAAGAGAGGCTAATGACACCAGTGGCACTAATATAGAAGAGGTTGGCCGAGATCTGTTACCGGTACTTAGTCCAGGTTATATGGTTATCCACCTCAGCAATCTGTCAAATCGGGACAATTTGATTTGAAATCTGTATTGATATTAGTATGAAAAGAAATGCAGAAAAATATACATAAAATTGTATAATTTTGGCCATGTTATCACTTTCAAAGACATAATATGAACTGTAAAGCATAACATTATCTTAGTATCTTTAGTAATAATATCTAAAAGAAGAGATAATGTTAAAACTAAGTCTGAATACGATTTTGTTTACCAGCCTCTTCTTCAGCATAGTCATCTAGTTACCAAGGTTACTGGAAACTGTCTGTTTATCTATCTATCTATTGCCAGACACCTTGATCCCCAAGGGAGTGGCCACGAATGAATTGAATTCATATTCTGAAACAACTCTTTGAATTCTCCTCCAGCTTGTTTATGGAAAGGATGCTAGCCCAACTGTCCATTGCTGTACCGGTATAGTGTGTGAGGTGAAATTTGTTTTATCATACTGTTGGAATGGCTTTGGTGTGAGTGTTATTTGTAACCTGTGTAATCAGGTTCATCATGCTCCTCAAGTGCTAGCCTTCACATTATAAATGCGACACTGGTCTACTGCTGATGTCCACCATTGCAGAGAGGGGTTGGGAAGCCATGGTGATGATAGTCAAAGGCATTCAACCAGCGAGGCTCGAACTTGCGGCCTCCCGTATGCGATGTATGCTATTTACTCACACTTGAAAGAGGAACTATTTGTTCTTGTCAATTTATGTGGAGCTGTGCTGTTTCACAGGGCAACATTGCATTAAAGTAAGTGAATGGTGCATGCCCCTATATTAATATACTACGTTGTGGGGCTAGTTCTAGTTTATTTTATTAATTTTAATGTAAAACTTGTAAAATAAACAAACCAAAACAGGAAAGGCACAATATAAAGACAAAATAACTTATCAAAATCACAATGTGGAAATAACGATTTAGCAAAATATAATTTTGAAATAAAAGAACACAAAACCACCACAGAATGTACATCACTGTATGAGTAAGTGAATTTGGGTGCCAAGCAAATTAGTCGCGCATATATTAACGTACTCTCGTCATACTCAAGGAATTAGAAAATTTGGGAAGTTCAGGACGTTCTGGTAAATTCTGAACCTCCCGGACTTCCCAAATTGACTAATTCCTTGAACTTAATGATAGTGCGTTGTTATATGTGCGATTAGTATGCATGGGAAACAGATTAACTTTCTCACGTAGTAATGTACACCCTATGTGGTGGATTGTGTTCTTTTATTTATAAAGAATTATTATTTTGCTTAACTCGTGGAGCCCCGGCTAGTTTTGTAATGTTTGTTCACCAGAACCCGGCCGGTTTTCAATTTTTTTTTTTATTCCAGAAACAATAGCGAATGGGTTAGGAATTAAGGAAAAACCACGAAAAACCGCTCAAAAAGCTTAAAGAATGGTCCTACAGTGCCCCCGAAAACGTATTTTACAAGAGTAAAAAATTGAAGGCAATTACCCCAAAAAAACAGGTTATTGCGCGCACGCACATGGACTTTGAGAGTTTTTAACCATCGGCACGGTTGCGTGGGATACGTACACAGTTCCCATACAAATCTGAGCCCTCTTGAGTGGCTACACCTGAGGTTACGGTCAGCGCAATTAGGGTGACGCGTCAGACGCGTCTCTGGGGCTGTGCGTTACATACATCGCCGACGCGTCAGACGTGTCGCTGGGCTGTACGGGTTAAGCGTTGTTTCCACATAGCGATTTTGATTACAGTAGTTGTTTTGTCTTTTTACTGTGTTCGTCAAAGTTTTGGTTTGTTTATTTTGCAAGTTTTACATTATAAATTATGTACAGTAGGGTCCCGCATAAAACGTGTTCGCATAAAACGAGTCTCGATTAAAACGACCGACCTAAAATATTAATATTTAATTTTCGATCAGAACGAATGTGATCACATAAAACGAGTCCGTCGCCAAAGTGGGGCAAATCCGAGGAGTTTTCATATAGAGCGCCGAAATATCGTACAAAACGTACGAAATATCGTTCGCTTTGTACAAAAAATTTCGCTTACAGTGAACATTGACGATATTGCGCCACCAAAATGCTGTGTTCACATAAAACGAAATCGCATAAAACGCCCTCGTTTATCGACCATAAACTCGTTTTATGTGAGACCCTACTGTATGTCTAAAGAAACTACAATTTAAGTGAAAATATTCGATTCAAACAAATTTGCAATTTGACAAGCTTTAATAATAGTACTAAATGTATACAGCACTCATAAACGATAGTGCAATCGGGTAGGTACCTGTGAGCATAGCATGAACACATGATCCCTACCAACTGCTACCATACAAATAACCTACATTTATAGTACAAATAAAATAAGGATATCACAAAGGCAAGCAATTGATACTATCCAACGTGAATAGATACAATAAAATAAAGTAGAATAATTACAAATTATGAAGAAATAACATATTTAAATATAGAGTACTGTACTCTTTCAACAAGAACAATAGAAGTACCATAGATAAATGTAAGCTAACACATATATAATATTACATACAACATCCATGCACCTTAGTTATAAACAGTTGAACCGCGGCTTTGCTCTAACACGGGTACCTCTAAATTCCCCAGTACGGCCAGTAACGCGCTTTCCCTCGATCTAACACGGTTTGGGCCTACTGCTATATCCTCAGAACATGCAACTCTTCTACAAGCTTAAACCGAGATGTTCACCGATTCTGTAAATGCCTGCCAACAATCCCGAATCATGGAATTCTTTCGTGTCCGCCAGCAACAGTAAGAGCAAGAAAACCAGAACCAGGAAGATTTGGATGTCTCTCTCCCTTCTGATATTGACGTGGACGATGCTACCTTATGTCACTCTTCTGGGGGTTTGGAGACGAAGACGAGCATCGTCAGGATGGTGGGAGACAGTGACGCCTATGGTGGTGTTAGGGAGGGGGAACAACAGAGGGAGCGACACACCACTTCACCAACAAAGGTACAGTACCGGATGATTTTCGTTATCTTACCCTATTTCATATTCCATATTTCATACATATGACATGTTAGGTGTGTATGAGTGATGTTTGATCCATATTTTGTTAGGTTATAGGGAGGTAAAGGCTCAAAAAGGGGACTTTGGGGAATGCGGCCGTTTGGCGGGACGAATTACCCGTCTTATCTGAGGTTCGACTGTACAGTAATATGAATAAATTCTAGCATATACTGTATGTGTTATATAAATGACACTCGGATGCCATAGTCTCTAGCCCACTCATAAGAATTCGTGGAGCACCTATGTTTATCTTTATGCAATTATAACTACAGTATCTGGATTAAATTTTGGATAAAACTTGCTTATCAATTTATAGTATTTATGGTTTTGTAGTTGATGTAAAGAAAATTGTATTTGTAAATTCATTTCCAGATATATACTTCCATAATTAGAAATAGTTGAAGTCCACGAATATTTACGAGTGGTCTAGAGACTATGGTATCCGACTGTACATACAGTATGTACAGTATACTTTAGTCGTGTTATGTAAGGGCAAAATGTGACGTAGAAAAAACAAAATATCAAGAAAAAATAAGCAAATTAAAATTAAAAAAAAAGGACAATCACACACCGGAACACTCTCTTTCGCTCCCATATCATCTTTCATGCCATTTGGAATAGAAATAACCTAGCACAATGATATAGAGTACCGGTAATATAGTTCATATAATGTCTACAGTACTGTACTTTGTTCTTTGTGATTGCTTTAATGATACTGGTAGATACTGGCATAATATTTGTGTACAGTATAGGTACCTGTAGTAACAAAATTGGTTCATGGCAGTGATTGACATTTGAGTATACTGTACGTCAGTCTACAACACCAGGAAGGAGATGTAAGAGCTTACTATCAACAGGTGAAGCCTTACACACACACACTATCACACGTCACTCACACCTCCATAATCTGCCTGCCTGTATATGGTCATAGCCAGTTTACTCCTCACGTTATTACCACCGAGGTTTGCACAAAGTTTTACTGGTTGACTGTTCCTGTACTCATTTTACGTTGAATACCATATCGTGCAATTTATGCCTAATACAGTAGAACCTTGTTTATCCGGCACGATTGAGAATTACAAATGGCAATGCCACCCAATATATAATAGGCCTAAATAAAGATGCATCGTAAGTAATAATTTTAGTTTTCCCCTACACTTTAATAAACAATAACACATGAAACATGTAAATGCTTATCTATCTATCTATCTATTGCCTGACGCCGCGATCCCCGAAGGGGTGGCCACGAACGAACCGCCCCGATGCACCTCTGTCCCCAGTCAGTCGACGCCCCTCCCCCCAACCAGCACCGCCTTCGTTCATGTACTTCCTCACTCCATCCTTCCACCTCGCTCTCGTACACCCTCTTAGTCATTCTCTCGCTTTCCATACGGCCGAACCATCTCAAGTTGTTCCTTTTCACACTTTCCAGCACATCTACCTCCACACCACACCTCCTTCTTACTTCCTCATTAGTCTGTCTATCCCTCCATGTAACTCTGCACGCACTCCTTAAGTAATTCATTTCCACTGCTCTCACTCTTGGTTTGAGTCTCTCAACCAACGTCCATGCTTCGCTTCCGTAAGTCAGTGTCGGGATTACCACACTGTCATGCAAGGACTTCTTCACTTCCATACTGACCACCCTATTTCTTGTTACTGCTTTCAGCATTCCTACAACCCTCTTCTCCTGTTGTACCCTCTCCCGAACTTCTTCATCCATAGTCCCATCGTTACTCAACACACTGCCCAGATACTTAAAAGAGTTGACGATCTCCATAGCCTGACCGTTCAGCTTCACCCACACTCTGTGACTTTCGAAGACCATAACCTTGCTCTTCCCCGCATTTACCTTCAAATTCCGTTTTTCGCACACTGTTCCAAACTCATTTACCAGACCCTGCAACTCCCATTCATTATCACTCATCAGAACTGTATCATCTGCAAACAGCAGTATAGGTAGCTTCCACTCAATTCCCTCCCTTTCAGCGATACACCAACATCCACTGCTCTTGATAGTATTTCTTTCATGACTCCATCCATATATACAGTAAACAACCACGGGGACATCACACACCCCTGTTTCAAACCAACATTCAGGTCAAAGAAATCGCTCTGCTCACTCTCCACACGTACTGCCGCCTTTGCAACGTAGTAATACATAAACCATATACCGTACTGTATAATGTACAGTACATACAGTATTTCAATCTGATGCCTTTCTTCCAGAGGAAGCACCCCAAAAGGGATGGCCATGGCAGAAACTGCCTCAAGGCTCACAAAAATGCTTTCACTCCACAGTACCATTTCCACCAATATGATGAACAGTTTCAACATCTTTTCATTCCTTCTTAAGACTTGATGAGCTATACAGTATATTCTTTGGAATCTATACTATCACCGATAATATGCAATGAAATTGAACACTTTGAAGCAACAGGCAGGACTGTCTTGACTGATACCACACAACATTGTATGGAAACTGTTGCCAGAGCTTGGTAAATCACCAATCCTGGAAGATCACCTTGGGATTTAATGCAACGTCATAACAGTGTCCGGAAGTCCGGAGTTAATGTGGATGTTCTGTCAAGATAATACAGAATATTTGGATAAAGCGGAAACCACGCAATACCGTATGTAATCGGGTCACATGTTAAACAAAACACCCCGGACTTCCGCCACTCTGAGTCCTCAAATTATTAGTACTGTTGTAAAGTCAGTGAAAATAGGTTAGCCTAAACAGAACCGGATGCGGAAATAACTTGAGCCGACCATGCCAAGTGAGATATCTTTCTTGGTGTCACTGGTAGAGTGTTCGCCTCATAGCCCAAGGGTCCCGGGTTCAATCCCAGGCCCTGACATATTTTTGTGAGGCTATTTCAGCATCTAACAAAGTTTAGGTGTGTTGGTAAAATTGTTCAGTTAGTTGAGAGTAAGATCGGAGCTCCATAAATCCTCTTTCTGGTATGGTGTAAAAACCTATTCCTACACTGTAACACTGTAATTCTTAACTACTGAATCAAATTGTGGGACCCTTTCTGGTGCCTCACACGTTATAGGCAAACCGTGTAATCAAAACGTGCATTGTAGGATCGCTGTCTGTATCTGTTTTTATTATTCAATACTGTACTGTATTGCCATTTTAATAAATACTATAAAACAAAATACCAGTAGACTTTGGCACATGGTTCTATCTATCTATCTATCGCCGGACGCCTTACTTCCCTTACGAGGGTGGCCATACACAGAATGCCCCCAAGCGGACCTATTCCCTGTGAGAGGGACAATCCGAGCCAGTTTAGTGAAGGACTTACAGGATTAACCACTCAATTTAGGATCCGTCCGACTCCGAGGCCCTCTGTGTATCTTGTTAGCACTATTTTTCTACAGTGGTGTTCGGCTAATCCATCAACTAACCTGCCTTACCCTTAGGTAAGCAGTACGGATTTGTATCAGGTTTACTCCCCTAGACAGGTTGCCATCCAAGGCTGACGAGTCCCATCCAGCCGGATTTGTATAAGGTTGTTTCCCCTAGATGAGTTACCGACCAAGGCTAACGAGTCCCATCCACCCGTAACATGGTTACACTTACCAATAAAATCCACACTGGATGGCAGGAGAGGTTTAGGATCTTGTATTGGCTGGGGGGCAGACTCACATTTACTCCACCACTCCCCATAACTCCGCTGAAAGAAAGATAACCGTCAGTACAGTTATAGATGTATTAGCTTATTATCAGTTGTTGGAAAGCTGTATGGCAGGGTGTTGATAGAGAGGGTAATAAAGGGTACAAAACGTGCAACAGGAGAAGACCAGTGCGGTTATTGGAGGTGAAGAGGGTGTGTGGATCAGATTTTTGCAGTAAGACAACTACGTGAGAAGTATTTAGAGAAAAGTGTATGATCGTGTGGATAGAGAAGCAATTTGGAAGGTGCTAAGGATTTACAAAATTGGAGGAAATTTGTTAAGAGCAGTCAAGAACCTTTATGAAGAGGGCAGAGTGTGTATTAGAGTAGGGAATCAGTTGAGTGAATGGTGTCCTTGTAGTACTGGTCTGGTGTCTTCTTCCTTAACCCTTCTTTAGCGGGGTGTTTTGGGCTCATTTGGGCATATTCAGGCCCTCCTGAATGATCAATCAAGTATCTGCATGAAAAGAAAGTTATTCAGCAAAAAACTAGGCGCTTCAAAATGAGACCAGAACGAGCTACGTAGCACTCGTGGTTCTAATGTAGTGGTGCCACGAACATGGGAGTTTAGCGTATAGCGGTATATTTTTCCCAGCTCTACTGGCTACGCTGCCGTCCTCTCGAGAACACAGGGAGCGTGAGTCAGTGGGTGGCGGTAAGCCCTGGGTGTCGGACGTGTGGCCTGCTACGCTCCCGGCCATTTGCACTCGATTTTAACCCTTTAAAAGCCTCAATAATGCTCCTAACTTGCTGCAAATTGCTGCACGACTTAAGTCGAGCGCCGCCAATGAGGGGTTAAGCTCTGCTCCCGTGGCATGCGAGGTGGAAGGTGAGCTGCAAGTTGTGCGATGCAGGGTGGTGGTTGATGGTGCTGAGTGCTCTGATGTCACACATCCTGTGATTGGCTGTGATGGTAGGCAAGGTAGAAAACGAGGTGGCTGGTGTTAGGAAAAGCTATTTAGGAGGGGTCACTGTGGTATCTTCCTGTAGGTGCAGCATCGCGATTCTGTTAATGGAGTTTGCGATTGGTGTCGGCGTGATGGTGTTGGTAGTACTGTACTGTATTTTTGCCTAGATCTTTTCCTCTCATGGGCATAACAGAAACCTAGGCCAAGTGAGAAGTGGCAAAGAGGGAAATTATTTGTCGACTAGCAAATTCGTACGTTGTGGTCAAATTAGTACAGTATGCAGAATTTACAAATATTACTGGGAAATTTTCAAGGTGACACTCAAGCATTACGGTACTACCGGGTACTGATTATTTTCAACCCAAATTTCAGAATACACTTAGGCTACATAGAAAAATACTGTACTGTAATACATAAAAATGCTGTGGGATTTTTTTTTTATAATTTTTAGCTTTAGAATAACCTAATAACCTAACCGAACATTTCTTAAAGACTACAGTACTTATATAGGAATGGTTAGGTTAGGGCTATAGGATATTCTAAAGCTAAAAAGTATAACAAAAGTTTCTCCCACAGCAGTTATATGTACAGTATTATACCAGTCACAGTGTACAATAGTGTACAAATGTACAATATTCTGAAAGTTTAGGCTGAAAATAATCAGTCATAGCGCCACGAATATCTTCTTGAAATTTACCGACACCAATATTATTAATATATTTACAGTATACTAAATATTAAGTAGGCCACCCCACAAAAAAAAAAAGGGAAAAGTGGGGATTGGGCCTGAGTATATAGATAGATAGACTAAATTTATGGGGATATTTTGTTATATCGACATCACATAGCCTACTGTACTACAGTACTTGGTTAGCCTACCATACTAATTCAGAGTACTGTAAATACCGGATATATGTCTGACAGTCTCAGCCTCCACTCACCAGGCAGTATGCAGCAGAGAAGTCTCCATATTCCGGGTAGAGTGTAGGCTTTCCGATAACATTATTGGCCACGTAAGAGATGGATCCATCACTGCCATACTGGGAACTGAAGTCTGTTACCTCCCGCACATATTGGTCCAGCACACAGTGGGTCTTGTTTTTCCGTGCCATTTTCATTCTTTCATCTCTGCTAAGAGGACAAATCTAGATTAAATCAATGTCAACCATTTGTCGTCATCAATTCAGCAGCCCCCTATGAATTAAAGTGAGTGAGTTGCACGGGAAAAATAAGGTTTATTTTCACTGCGATGTACTGTACAGTACCTGTACTGTATGTGAATAAGTACGGGTAGTCGGGTACAGTACCGGTAATTGTTATTAGTTAAATAGATACCCAAAAGTTATTCATTAAGCAACACGTAACAGAATAACCCCTGCAGATCAATGAGGTAAGGATGGTGTTAGCGGGCGTACCATCCGCTTTGTTACCATGGTCGCACGCTCGCAGTTACATTTGTGTCTAATTTTACTGTTTTGTGTTTACGCTGTTATTTGCCCCCTGCTGTTAATATACAGTATATGATGATGACAATAAGTTATGGAGGGTGAGGGGAGCAAAGCCCCCCTCGACCCATTATTGTAAATTTGTATCCCACGGCCAGTTGTTGGGTAAATGGATTTGTTACCGGCGTGGGATACAATAATGGTTTGAGAGGGGCTTTGCCTCCCCTCACCCCCCATGACTTAGACTTAGTTATCATCATTTATACTGTACAGTATTACCAGCAGGGGGCAAATAAAAGTTGTGCATGGGATAGGCCTAATTTTGTAAAAAATAAAAAAAATAAAAATAAAAATAAAATTAGAAGCGAACGTAACTACGAGTAGGCTATGCGACTATGAAAACAAAGCAGACGGTAGCCTATGCCCACTAACACCATCCTTACCATCAATGCTGCCCAAGAGCAGGTTAATTTACAATTACCGGTAGGCCTAGCGAGGGCTGGTTCTATCCAGAGTGAGGTTTGTCGATGAAGCCTATAATAATAATATAATAATATAATAGGTCTAGGTTAGATTACTGGGTTAGGCTATTTTGCTTTTACATTTTTTTAAACTCGAGCCAACTTTTCCCAAAAGTTGGCTCGGGTTTTATGGGTTTCAAAAACATGAAAACCGAAATTTCTTGTAATTACGTTATTAGCCTACTGCATTCTTTCACTTTTTACCCCTCAATTTCCTTGTTGTTGTTGTTCCCTAAGCTGCCTGGCCGAACAGCCCCGAGTCCCTGAGGAAGGCCATGGCCACGATCGGGCTTTCCCACAGAGCTCTCATTGAGTGTAGATTGTGTTGTTGGCGTAAGTGGTTGTGTGAAATGCAGTCTTCTATGATGTGTTTAATGGTATAGGGTGCTGTGTTACATCCCGGGCAGACGTCGACGACGGAGTCATCCAGTCTCTTCTGATAGCTCAGGAGAGCTGGATGGTGTCCGCATCTCAGCCTGGCCAGGTGGACTCTGTCCTCGCGAGGAAGGGAGGATTCGGAAGGATGGATTTCGGGAGGTCGTGCTTGCAGCTGCGTGTTGTCTGTGAATGAGTGGATGGATCGGCGAGAGATGTGAGTATGGATGTGCTTCTGGAAGTTGGTTCGGGGTGGACAGGGAGGGAGAGAGGATAGTAATTGTGTGTGATACCGTGTGCTGGGTGTTGTTTTGATATTTCTTGGTGTCTGTGGGTGTGTTGCCATGTAGTTTAGTGGGTGGTCCTAGTTCGTGGAGGCTGCTGCCAGGAATTTCCTTGTAGGCTTACTTCATAGGCCTAGCCCTCCCGCTGAGGCTCCCGGTACCGCCAAGATCAGTTGTGTCAGCTTATTTACATTACAAAGATTTTTTTGTATTTGTTCAAGGAATATAGGCCTAGGCCTAGAGTTTAATTGTTGCTTACCATTCAGTGAAGATGATTTGTATTAACTTAGCCATAACAGCTGTAGGATATAGCCTAATAATAAGTTGAGGGGAGCAAATAACAGCTGGCCGTGGGATAGTTTTGGAAAAACAACAAAAAGTCGGTCAAAATTGAAGAGACCCCGGACAGCCTTTTTACCTAACCTAACAAAACAACAAAAAATAACTAGGCCTAGTAAAAGGCTGCCCAGGCCCCAGGGTCACTTTAATATTTACCAAAAAGTCTAATTAGAATTATTATTTAGACGGGAAAATTACCCCAAGCAGCTCGTGAACTGAAAGTACAGTAATGTAAAACAAAGCCGCGGCAAGAATGTAGTTACCGGGTGTACCCCATCATGTTACTGTCTATTTTGACTGCCTTTGGATACAAAAATACATTACCCTAACCAAACAACCTAACCTAGTATTATAGATTTATAAGTATTTATTTTATTATAGGCCTAAGTATTTATAGATGATTTATGTTGTAGCCTATGTCGGTAGTGGTACACCCGGTAACTACTTCCTTCCCAAAGCCGCTACCACAAACCTTACAGAGTAAAGTCGACAAAATAAAAATTTAAAACAAAGCCACTACCACAAACCTCACCGAGTAAAGTCGACAAAATAAACCACTAAAATATAGCCTACCCTGTGGAGTGGAAATAAGTTCAGGTCACTGGGGTCTGGGAATCTGGGATCTGTAGGTACTGTAATGGCGTGCCCCCCAAAACAATTACAAAATAAAAGCGGCTTAGCCTATAAACGCTTGGTAAGCTCAAAGACATCACAGGGAGAACCATTATAGCCTATAGCCTAAGAACAAACGTTCACTATTCCACTCACGTCGACACTCTAGACTCGAGTGACAGTCTACCGTTAGTCATCAGCACGCGTCACTCACAACATAATTATTATGGTCGCAGACTCCCAGCACGTGACCTTGCGCGTGAAGTGTGGCTGACAGCCAGAGGAGACCAACGAGGTCACAGACGAAGGCAGTACTGCCAATGTTATCCTTTACAAAATAATGAGTTCCTTAAATCGACCTACAAATTCCCAGTTGTTATAAGATTACCACCCAGACCGCAAGAAACAAAATACATCAGGAAGTGCCGATTTGAAGGCTATACTTCCGCCATACAATTGAACTGAACTGATAACAAACTGAGAACATGATAATGAATATGTATGAAGGGGCGGAGACAGAGATTGTGTGGAAAAATATTGCAGTGAAAGGAATCAGGAGAAGGAAAGGGTTAAGGCAGGGATGTAACCTGTCACCATTATTTTTTGCAATGTGCATGGAGGAGTTGGTGAGGAGAATTAAGAGTAAGGGTCAAGGAGTGAAAATAGGGCAGTATAGGCTAGCAATTCTGACGTTTGCTGATGATGTGTTGACAGCAGAGACAGAGGAAGATATGGGGGAAATGTTACAGGAGGCGGAAAGGTTTGGCAGAGACCTAGAAATGAAGTTCAGTGTAGAGAAAAGCAGTATGATAGTAGTAAATGGACCAGAGGCAGTAGAAATGAGGATAGGAGGGGAAAGAATAGAAAAAAGGGAGGAAGTGAAGTATTTAGGGGTATGGATAGGGAGGGAAGGGCGACAAAGGACAATGAATGAGAAAATCATGAAGGTGGAGCAGTGTAGTGGGAAACTGTGGAATGTGACAAAAACCAGAGTAAATAAATATAAAATAGTAAGAGAGGTGTGGAAGGACTTTGAAGTGCCGAGAATAATGTACGGGATGGATGTGAGAGGGAGTACAGGGGGAGAAATAAATAGACTGGAGATGGGACAAAATAAAATAGGAAGAATGGGGTTAGGAGCAAGAAGGTGGACAGCAAATGAAGCAGTGAGAGGGGAGATGGGATGGAGTACGTTTGAGGAGAGAGTGGCGAAGGCGAAGTTGAGGTACAAGAGTAGGGTGGAGGAGATGGAGGATCATAGGTGGCCTAGGAGAGTAAATGAATGGGGGGAGGGGAAGAGTAGATGGGCAAAAGAGTGTAAGAGAAAACTGAAAAAAATAGGAGTGAAACAAAGAAGGGTGGGAGAGGAGTGGAGAGATGTAGGGAGTAATACAGGACTAGGTCAGGGAAGGAGACTAGAGAAAGAGATAGGAACGAGAGTGAAGGAAGTAGGAAGACAGGAATGGAAGAGAAATATGGAGAAGAAAAGTACACTGATAAGATATAGAAGCAAGGGGAGACCGAGAAAAGAGGAGTTCTATGACGGAAGTTGGGGAGCTGAACTACTGTTTAAGGCTAGGGCAGGAGCATTAGAGACAAATAGGAGAACATGGAGGTGGAATGGGGGGGGGGGGGGGGTGAAAGAGTGTCTACAGTGTGAGGTGGGAGGGAGGAGAGTGGAGGAGACAATAGAACATATAGTGACAGAGTGCCAGGGGTATGCAGAGGAGAGAGAGGGGTTGGAAAATGAGTTGAAACGGGTGGTAGGGGAGAGGGAATGGGAAGAGCAGAAAGAGGAGGAGGATGAGGGTGTAAAATTTGTGTTAGGTCTCGAGACAAAGAGGGGGTAGATGGGGAAATGGGGAAAAGAATGAAGGTAGTGAAAAGATTCCTGGAGCAGGTGTGGCAGAAGAGAAAACGGAATAGGATAGAATAGGGTGAGGGGGAGAAGGGGACCAGAGCGGGGGAGGAAGAAAAATGAGATTAAATAGTAGAGAGGGGAAAGATAAATTAAGATAAGGAGAGAACAAGATATTGGGGGGTGGAGGAGGGGGTAAAATAAGGAGAGGAGAGTTCTGCTTAAGCTATATACTTCAATTCTTTATCTTTAACTATCCTTTCTACGACTACATAATTTCTAAACTAATTCTTAAATCTAGCTCTAGCTGTTTCTGGAGAAGTCACCGGTGCATAGTTCAGTTCAGTTGGAATTCGGGAAGTTTAGCCTTAACGTCGGCACTTCCCTAAGAGGTTTTGTTATTTTTCTTTTTGTGACTTTGTGACGTGCTCATTTGTTTAAAAATAAATATATCTCATTTTTCATCCCTTTTCTGAAATCTTCTTTCTTCAGTCTTGCATAGGTGAGCTGGCTTTGAGAGGGGACAGCAACTCCACAAGAAGAAGAAGAAGAAGCTAACGTTCCGAGTCTGCAGACTCAGCTGCTGATTGATTCTCGGCTGCTCCACAAAAAGAAGAAGAAGAAGAAGAAGGTGGAGATCGTTTGGGCAATCTCTTTACACCCCTTGCCTCTGTTTCGCCTGACAGTAAAATAGGTTACGCGGCAGGGTGAAAAGGGGTCTTCGGATCCTCCGGCCCTTCAACCCATAAAAAAAAAAAAAAAAAATTAGCCTACAAGTTGATGGACAAGAGATCCGTACAGGGTTTAGAGTACAACCAGAATTACAGTATACCGTATCTATACTCTTTGGTAGTAGCCTATTGGTACAATAAAACCTCTGATCAGACCCTGCCGTGGAGTGTTTAGGCTAGGCCTATACTTTAAAATGTTGAGAAACGCTGGCGAACATGTTTTATTTATTTGTAATCGTCTTTCTTCTGGTTCTTGTAGACAACCTTGTTTCCTCAAAGTGCAAGAACAAATTTATAAGCCTAAAAGTCTAACAAGTGGATATAGGACTATAAGGTAATTATTAATTCAGTTCAATTGTAGGTAGGGAAGTTCACAGTGCCTTTCTATGGGCACTAGGCTAGGCCTACCCAAGTCCGTTTTATAACTTTTATTGGTTCAATGTTATTTTAATACCATGAATTTTGTTGATATATTTGAAGATAAATATTGAATCTATATGCTCTAAAGATCATAAGAAAATTTGTTTTAACCCTCGGCAAAACCTAATAAAAAAGTATGGTACTAAAATGGGTTTAATTCTAGTTTCGCTTTCACAGCATACTCATAAATTTCTATGGCTACTTTAGAGTTGTCATATACCATACTTAATTCCTATATATGTCCAAAGCGGCGGAAATGCATTATAAGGAATTATACCTATTGTAAAACAAAATAATATTTTCTCCCCATATGCGGCACCATAGCTATTACATAATACTAGGTTAGGTTAGGTAAGGTTGTTAGGTTAGGCTAATGTCGTTAATGTAGTTTATTATCATTATATTACGTCTTTTACCCAGCAAATTCAGCAATTTCCCTGATCTTCATAGTTGGTCGGGAAGCTATGCCTTTACAACGGCGCCTCCCTTTTGTCGCTGTGTGGATGTGGAGAAGGCATATGATAAGATTAGTAGGGGAGTTGCAGAAGCAGTGATGGAGAAACTAGGAGTGAGTAGGAAGATAAGGAACATGATAATGAATATGTATGAAGGGGCGGAGACAGAGATTGTGTGGAAAAATATTGCAGTGAAAGGAATCAGGAGAAGGAAAGGGTTAAGGCAGGGATGTAACCTGTCACCATTAATTTTTGCAATGTGCATGGAGGAGTTGGTGAGGAGAATTAAGAGTAAGGGTCAAGGAGTGAAAATAGGGCAGTATAGGCTAGCAATTCTGACGTTTGCTGATGATGTTGTGCTGACAGCAGAGACAGAGGAAGATATGGGGGAAATGTTACAGGAGGCGGAAAGGTTTGGCAGAGACCTAGAAATGAAGTTCAGTGTAGAGAAAAGCAGTATGATAGTAGTAAATGGACCAGAGGCAGTAGAAATGAGGATAGGAGGGGAAAGAATAGAAACAAGGGAGGAAGTGAAGTATTTAGGGGTATGGATAGGGAGGGAAGGGCGACAAAGGACAATGAATGAGAAAATCATGAAGGTGGAGCAGTGTAGTGGGAAACTGTGGAATGTGACAAAAACCAGAGTAAATATAAAATAGTAAGAGAGGTGTGGAAGGACTTTGAAGTGCCGAGAATAATGTACGGGATGGATGTGAGAGGGAGTACAGGGGGAGAAATAAATAGACTGGAGACGGGACAAAATAAAATAGGAAGAATGGGGTTAGGAGCAAGAAGGTGGACAGCAAATGAAGCAGTGAGAGGGGAGATGGGATGGAGTACGTTTGAGGAGAGAGTGGCGAAGGCAAAGTTGAGGTACAAGAGTAGGTTGGAGGAGATGGAGGATCATAGGTGGCCAAGGAGAGTGAATGAATGGGGGGAGGGGAAGAGTAGATGGGCAAAAGAGTGTAAGAGAAAACTGAAAAAAATAGGAGTGAAACAAAGAAGGGTGGGAGAGGAGTGGAGAGATGTAGGGAGTAATACAGGACTAGGTCAGGGAAGGAGACTAGAGAAAGAGATAGGAACGAGAGTGAAGGAAGTAGGAAGACAGGAATGGAAGAGAAATATGGAGAAGAAAAGTACACTGATAAGATATAGAAGCAAGGGGAGACCGAGAAAAGAGGAGTTCTATGACGGAAGTTGGGGAGCTGAACTACTGTTTAAGGCTAGGGCAGGAGCATTAGAGACAAATAGGAGAACATGGAGGTGGAATGGGGGGGTGAAAGAGTGTCTACAGTGTGAGGTGGGAGGGAGGAGAGTGGAGGAGACAATAGAACATATAGTGACAGAGTGCCAGGGGTATGCAGAGGAGAGAGAGGGGTTGGAAAATGAGTTGAAACGGGTGGTAGGGGAGAGGGAATGGGAAGAGCAGAAAGAGGAGGAGGATGAGGGTGTAAAATTTGTGTTAGGTCTCGAGACAGAAGAGGGGGTAGATGGGGAAATGGGGAAAAGAATGAAGGTAGTGAAAAGATTCCTGGAGCAGGTGTGGCAGAAGAGAAAACGGAATAGGATAGAATAGGGTGAGGGGGGAGAAGGGGACCAGAGCGGGGGAGGAAGAAAAATGAGATTAAATAGTAGAGAGGGGAAAAGATAAATTAAGATAAGGAGAGAACAAGATATTGGGGGGTGGAGGAGGGGGTAAAATAAGGAGAGGAGAGTTCTGCTTAAGCTATATACTTAAATTCTTTGTCTTTAACTATCCTTTCTACGACTACATAATTTCTAAGCTCTATCTGTTTCTGGAGAAGTCACCGGTGCATAGGTGAGCTGGCTTTGAGAGGGGACAGCAACTCCACAAAAAAAAAAAAAAAAAAAAAAAAAAAAAAAAAACGTGAAACTAGAATTTTACCCTAAAATGTCTTTTTCGTAACAAGGTTGTCAATACGGTACTTTCAGTCATCGATAGCTGTAAAGATCATATGAAAATGTGTTAAACCCTCGGAAAGACCTAATATAAAAGTATGGTACTACTAAAATTTAATTTTCGTAACAAGGTTGTCAATACGGTACTTTCCCGTTATCAATGTACAATCAAGCTGAAAATTGCAGAGTAAACACCATAGACTTCATCGACTTTTCTTTCACATTCGTATAATCAACAGCCAATTTTTTTATTTTTTTTTTATTAAGGGAGCACTCAACCAGCGGGGGTGTGGGGGTGGCAGCCCCCCACACCCCCGCTGGTTGAGTGCTCCCTTAATAAAGGGGGGGTGGCAGCCCCCACCCTTAATACTAGGTTAGGTTAGGTAAGGTTGTTAGGTTAGGCTAATGTCTTTTCAAATCACTATTGGGGGGTGTGTCTCAACATTGATCGATAGGCCTAATGGGGAAAATAGGTTTTCCCGAGATTTCTAATTAATTACAAACACTATATATTGATGCAAATGACCAATTTTGCTTATAAAAAACACTCGGAAAATTTGTGGTATTAAAATAAAAATTTTCCCTTTTATTATAGGCCTAGGCCTGTGTCATGCTCTTATTTCTTAACGTTATTCTGTATATTGGGTAAGGGTTGTGGGGTAGGATGTAGTGAGCGGGCGTACCGCCATCTTTGTTTACATTACGCGTAGTGGCATCGGACCTTTCCCATTATGTTCCCGTCTATTTTAACCTAACCAAACCTAACCTAGTATTCATGTAGTAATGACAGGGGGCAAATAGCAGAAAATATAGCGTCGAAATAGACGGGAACGTAAGTGCGACTGCGGCGATCGCCCTATGTAAACAATGACGACCGTACGCCCGAACTCTACATTCATCCCGGGTTGTGTTAGCGGACGTACGTGTCGCCTTGTTAACATAAGTTGTAGGATCGCAGTTAGCCTAGGCCTATGTTCGTATCTACAGTAGCCTAGGCTAATTTGATTTTTTTTGTTACAATATTCGGTAAGATTAGGAGTAGTGGGCGTACCACTACCAACATACAGCATAACTCCTCTATAAAATATTAACCTAACCAAACAATCTAACCTAGTATTCATGTAGTACTAGGTTAGGTTAGGTTAGGTTAATGTATTATAGATGATTTATGCTGTATGTCGGTGGTGGTACGCCCCCACTACTCCTAATCTTACCCAATATTTTGGTTAGGGTAATGTATTTTTGTAACCAAAGGCAGTCAAAATAGACGGGAACATGATGGTGAGCGTCCGCGTAGTGTAAACAAGACGGGCGGTACACCCGGTAACTACATTCTTGCCAATTATGGGGATGGATGTAGTTACCGGGTGTACTACTACCGACATACAACATAAATCATCTATAAATACTTATAATAAAATAAATAGGCCTACTTATAAATCTATAATGCTAGGTCAGGTTAGGTTGTTTGGTTAGGGTAATGTATTTTTGTATCCAAAGGCAGTCAAAATAGACGGGAACATGATGGTGAGCGTCCGCGTAGTGTAAACAAGACGGGCGGTACACCCGGTAACTACATTCTTGCCACAGTATTTTCCCACGGCCAGCTGTTGTTTGCCCCCTGCTAGTACAGTAATATATATTTGATGACAATAAGTTATGGGGGATTGAAGGGGGCAAAGGCCCCCTCAAGGCTCAACCCATTATTGTATCCCACGGCCAGCTGTTAGGTAAATTGTTTTGTTACTGGCTGTGGGGTGGTATACAATAATAGGTTAAGGGGGGCATTGCCCCCCTCACCCACTATGTCTTCTTGTCATTATCACATATATTATCCGCAGGGGGCATATAACAGCGTTACAGCTGGCCGTGGGATAATTTCGTAAAAAGAAAAAACAGTTAGCCTAAATTAGAAGCAAACGTAACTGCGATTGTAGTCCTACTACGACTTATGTAAACAAGGCGATGCGACGGTACGCCCGCTAACACAACCCTTACTGTACCGGTATATTGTTTTGGCATTTGCATTTAGGCTAGTTCCTTCTCTTTCCATTTGATTTTCTTTTTTATCTTGTGTTTTATGCATTCCTCTGTCTTTTTTAGTAGTATCCACATATGAGAGGGTTAACCTCAGGAAAATTTGACAAATAATTTTGAAACTGACACCCTTCATAATTTTGTTCACATTAGAAATAGTTGAAAGTTGCATCCATTAATTTAGATTTCATGTTGAAGCCCTCTAGGTATGCGGAATATATATATACTGTATTTTTATTATTATTAGGCTATTATATTTTTAATTACAGTAAAGGAACTGTAAAGTTATCTGGTCCATTATTAAATGTTAATGCAATTTTAATTTTTGATAGATTTTCGACCAAAGCTGTAAACCGCTGCAGTGACGTGAGCTGGTTACCTATAGGACAAGTAAGTTCTCTTGTTCAATAGATGCACTCACAAGCCACATATGCAACTATTTTTTTTTATTTGTTTGCTACTGTATATTCTTACAGTTTCTTACAGTAGATCCTCTGGAAAAAGGCAAACTATGCCTGTGTATCCAGCTCAGTACCAGTGCTTGCACTGCTGCGGTCGTTCACGGTGTTGGCGGCGGCGGTAGCAGACGCAACATTTTTACTATTCTGTATTTTTGTTTTATAATCAAACTTCAAATCTTGTCTTCCCCATGCTTTATCAAGATTACTTTCAAACTCCCTTATTGATTCGGAATCGACTACATACTGGGGCAGTGCGTTCCACTCATTTACCACTCTATCACAAAATGAGTTCTTCGCCTTCTCAAGCCTATTTCTTTCTTTGTAAATTTTCTTAGAGTGTCCTCTCGTTCTTGTTCCCTCCCGCATCAAGAAGATACCTTCACACACATCCTCATCGTACTTTCCTGACACTATCTTAAAAGTCTCTATCATATCCCCTCTCTTTCTCCTATATGCCAGTGTCGGAAGTCCCAGTGTCCTCAACCTCTGCTCATAGCCCGCGTTCTTCAACGTTGGTACCAGCTTGCTAGCTCTTCTCTGCACTTTCTCCACTGCTTCTATATCCTTTACCATATATGGAGCCCACACCTGGTTTGCATATTCCAGGTGTGGCCTAACCAGCGCTGTATATAGATTCCTGAAGATTTCTTCGTCAAGTGACACAAATGTCCTCCTTATCAGCCCTACAATTCTATTGGCTTTGTTTATCTTTTCCGCTAAATGTTCTGAGAAATTTAACTTATTATCTATCACTACTCCTATATCCTTTTCTGCACTCACTTCCTCCATCGCTTCATACATACTGTATCCTACCTTGTCTATCTTGCTGGTCCCAATCCGCATGTACTTGCATTTTTTTGGATGAAAAGGCATTAACCAATGCTCAGACCATCCCTTCATGCCCTCCACATCTCCTTGAAGCAAACCCATATCTTCCTTACTCCTCACTCTTCTATACAGTTTAGTGTCATCCGCATACAGGTATACCTCACTTCCATTAGTTATAACTTCAGGCAAGTCGTTGATAAATATAACGAACAGCAATGGTCCCAACACAGATCCCTGAGGTACCCCACTTGTAATTTCCCTCCACCCCGAGCCTATTCCATTCACCAATACCCTCTGTCTCCGATCTTTCAGGAAGGCTTCTATCCATTTCACACATTTCTCCCCTATATTATAGCTTCTAACTTTCTCTATTAACCTTTTATGTGGTATATGATTGATGGATAGATAGAAGTCATCATAGTGATAATCCACGTCTTTCCGGGCCCATCAGTGTCACTTAAAATCCTTACTGTTCCAAGTTGTTGATCTCGGATGGCCTTATTGAGCCTTATTGAGTCAGTTGCCCTCTGACCCCTGACCAGTGCGGACGTCCCCAGTGACCGCTAGTGAACCTGTTTACCCTTAGTGAGGTCCTAGTGAACTTTCTTAGTGATGGCTGTTGTTGATGAGTCTGCTGTCTCCTCCCATACTCTCCAGCTTTGTCTTGCTTTGCAAGAAAGACTGGAGGGTGTGGAGCAGGAGATTCAGTGTCTCAAAGATGAAAATTTGGCCTTGAGACTAGCTATGGCGGAGAATAAGTGTGAGGCTACCGGAAGTGTTCCCAGGGATCGTGAAGCCCCTTGGAAAGTGGTGTCAACCAGTGCAACGGCCTGCAAGCTGAAAAGGCAGCCACTCAAGACCCACAACAACTTCAGCACCTTGGCTGATGAGAGTGATGGCGAGGAAGTGGCGATCATCGAGGCAGTGAGAGGGGAGGGGGGGAAGTCTGCTGCTGTTGCTGCTACAACTCCTGCTACACGCCGACAACGGAAAAAAGCTAAGTTCATTGTCGGTGATTCAATGGTTAGGTACCTTGACGGGGCTACTAACACTCATGTTAGTAAAGTTGTCTGCCTACCTGGAGCCGGAGTCGGGAGGGTGGCAGAGAAGATGGATGGTGTCCTAGAAGTGGGTGGGGAGGACCCCATCATCTTCATCAACGCGGGATCCAATGACATATGGAGATGCAGGACTGAGGAGTTGCTGACCAAGTACCAGGAAATGCTGGAGAGGATCAAGGAGAAGGGTGGATTTCCTGTGGTACACAGTATCCTGCCAAGAAGAGGGGTACGGAAGGAATGGTCCTCCAGGGCTATTGGTGTAAATAGCCGGCTGGAGAAGTATTGCAAGGCAAAGTCAATACCATTCCTAGATAACTGGACCCACTTCTATGGTAAGGATGAACTGTATGCCCAGGATGGAGTACATCTTTCTCGACTAGGAGTTTCGACCTTGGCCAGCTCACTGGACAAGATTGTTGCGGGGTTTCGTTAAAAAAACCTGGGTGTGTAAGTAAAATACTGTCTCCATATGGAGCAGGTACTTCATGTGACAAACCAGTGAGTAAAATAGAAATAATCAGTCAAGATAGTGCGAATATAGTGATATGTAATAGTAGTATCGATAACACTACACATGTAACTGATAGTAAAGATGAGATTACTGATAGAGTAGAATTTCCGTCTAGAGCTAGTAGTTCAACAGGAAATAATAAGTTAGCTAAAAACAATAGAAAATTAGTTGCAAATAAAAGTAATAGGTTGAGGGTATATTATACAAATTGTAGGAGTTTATGTAACAAAATGAACGAACTTAGAGCACTCGTTAGCACAGAAAATATAGACATAATAGCGCTAACTGAAACGTGGATTAATACAGAATCTAGGCATTTTTTAGCAGAATTTGATATTCCAGGATATAGTTTGTTTAAATATGACCGAACAAGTAGGAGGGGCGGGGGTATAGCAGTGTTTGTCAGGAGTACATTAAAAAGCTGTATTAAATCAGGTATTAGACTAAATAATGATAATGAAAGTGTTTGGGTAGAGGTTAACGAAGGTAGTGAGACCATAGTTATTGGAGTTATATATAGACCGCCTAATATGAGTAGAAATGGCGGAACATCGTTATGGGAGGAAATTAAAATAGCATCAAGGTTTAGCAATGTGTGCATTATGGGGGATTTTAATTTTCCGAACATTGATTGGCAGCACCAAATAGGCGACTCCGATTCAGTAGAGTTTATTGAGGTTGTACAAGATAGTTTTTTATTTCAATTCATAGATACGCCGACTAGAGGTATTAATATTCTTGATTTAGTTTTCAGTAACAATGAACATATGATAAATGATGTAGAGATTGGTGACCACCTAGGAAATAGCGATCATAAATCTATTTATTTTAATATACAATGGACAGGGAATGCTAAAGAGAATACGACACTTATCCCAGATTTCAGAAAAGCCGATTATGGTGGGCTAAGAAGAGACTTAAGGGTGGACCCTATTGTTAAGCAATTAAGTCAGGATATGCCAGAGTTAAACTTGCCACCTACATATAACCAGTTTATTGCTTCACTCCACAATGCTCAAAATAAATATATCCCTAAAAGAAAATTTAGATCGCCGCAGAACCAACCAAAATGGATGACTAATAAGCTAATAGATCTTATAGGAAAAAAGAAAGGAATATATAGAAAAACAAAGAAAGGCGAAAATCATCTACATATACAGTATACTATCAGACTCTATCAAGACAGGTCAAAAAGGAAATCAGGAAAGCAAAAAGAAATTATGAAATAAGGATAGCCAGTGACTCAAAAATAACCTTAAAGCTTTTTACCAACTATATAAATCTAAAGTTAGAGATATAATAGGCCCCCTAAAAACTTCAATAGGAGAAATAACAGAAAATGATTTAGAAATGTGCAGTACATTAAATAGTCAGTTTCTTTCCGTTTTCACTAATGAAAATTTGGCACAGATTCCAGAAGTCAATATGGTATACAGTATAGTGATAGTATAGAAAATATGTTAAGTACAGTTAGTATAAGTAGAAATGATGTGCTTAAGGAAATTGACAGACTGAAACCTCAAAAATCGCCTGGTCCTGACGAGGTATATGCTAGAGTATTAAAAGAATGCAGAGATGAGTTAAGTAACCCATTAGCATTTTTATTTAACAAGTCTTTAGAAACAGGTTTAGTTCCAGAAGCTTGGAAGCTTGCAAATGTAGTTCCGATCTTCAAAAAAGGTGATAAATCGATAGCATCCAATTACCGGCCCATTAGTCTCACATCAATCATAGGAAAGTTGCTAGAGTCTATTATTGCTAGGAAAATTAGAAGCCACTTAGACAAATTTAACTTAATAAATTCTTCTCAGCATGGATTCACTCAGGGACGTTCTTGCCTTACTAATTTGCTTAGCTTTTTCTCAGAGGTATATGAAGCAGTAGATAGTGACAAGTCATATGATATTATTTATTTAGATTTCAGTAAAGCTTTCGACAGAGTCCCTCATGAGAGATTGATGAGAAAGGTTGAGGCACATGGAATAGGAGGATCGTTGTTGGGATGGATTAGGTCATGGCTAATTGGTAGGAAACAGAGAGTCAGCATAAATGGTACCAAGTCAGAGTGGGGAGCAGTCAAAAGTGGTGTCCCCCAGGGATCGGTATTAGGTCCCCTGTTGTTTCTTATATACATAAATGACCTAGATTTAGGTATAACTAGTAGGATAAGTAAATTCGCAGACGATACTAAAATGGGGAAATCAATTGATTCAGATAGCGATATAGAGTGCCTCCAAAGGGATCTAGATACCTTACATGAATGGTCAGTAAATTGGCAGATGAAGTTTAACATTGACAAATGCAAGGTATTAAAGATAGGGAAGATGCATACAAATGTTAAATATAAACTAGCTAATTTAGAATTAGAAAATTCAGACTGTGGCAAAGATCTAGGTGTGTTTGTTAGCAATGATTTGAAGCCTAGAAAACAGTGTATAAGCGTTCGTAATAAGGCAAACAGGATTCTCGGGTTCATCTCTAGGAGTGTGAGTAACAGAACTGCTGATGTTATCTTAAAACTTTACTTGTCATTAGTGAGACCCCATATGGATTATGCTGTCCAATTTTGGTGTCCTTATTACAGAATGGACATAGATTCATTGGAGAGAGTACAGCGTAGAATGACAAAAATGATCCATAATATTAGAAATCTTTCGTATGAAGAAAGGTTGAAGAAATTAGGTTTACATTCGTTAGAGAGACGCAGAGTTAGAGGGGATATGATAGAGGTGTTCAAGTGGGTTAGTGGGATTAACAAAGGGGACATGACAAATGTACTAAAGCTCAGTGATAGCGAAAGAACTCGTACCAATGGTTTCAAATTAGATAAATTTAGTTTCAGAAAAGATATAGGCAAATATTGGTTTGGTAACAGAGTTGTAGATGGGTGGAATGGACTACCAAGTGCTATAGTGGGGTCTAAAACGGTAGGGAGCTTTAAGATAAAATTGGATAAGCATATGGACGAGAAGGGTTGGGTGTGAAGGGGGATCAGCCGGGTTGGGGTTGCATACCCCCATAATCCTGCGTTAATCTCTAACCGTTTTGGTAAGATGATCCTCAGGGTATTAGAGTGTTGAGCCTATAATTGGGCTTTGAAATTGAACTGGGGTTGTGTGGGACAGGGATCTGCCTTGCTTAGGCCAATCGGCTTTCTGCAGACTCCCATTTTCTTATGTTCTTATGTTCTTAACTGTAGACTTTTGAAGGAGCTTGCTAAACATTTGTGCCTCATTTGAAGCCATTTATCACATGACCCGAATACAATGTCTGCATCAGTGAACGGAGGAAGGAAAAACACAGATAAAAGAAAAAGATCCATGTGCCTAAAGGCATCCTCCATTCATAAAATGTTTGTAACAACTGGATTTAAACATTTGTAGATTGTAAGTTTGTGGAAAGCAATTCGAGGGAAGTGAATTCCAAAGAGTAGTAGCTCTGGGGATAAATTAATTCTGATAAGCAGGAGTTCTGCATTGTGGAGGAGAAAGTGTAAATTCATGGGCGCTCTCAGCTGCCCTAGTTCTACGGGGAAAGATGTGGAGAGGCGGCACAATTGAAGCAAGTTCCTCGGAACAATTGCTGTGAAAATATCTGTAGAATAATGCAAGGGATGCAACGTTTCTTCGTATGGATAATGTAGGAAGGTCCTGTGTGATTGCAGGGTTATTGATTAATCTAATAGCTTTATTTTGAATTTTGTCCAACTGCCTCAATGCAACCACTCCACTTCCACCCCACAGAGGTGAACAGTAATCCATCTGAGAACGCACATGACTTTTATATATTACGGCCAACTGCTCGTCAGTGAAGAATTCTCGAACTCTGTACAGGAGTCCCAGTTTTTTAGAGGCATTCTTAGCAATGCTTCTAACATAATGTGTCCAGCTCAAGTTAGTAGTTAATGTTACACCGAGAATGTCAATACTAGGGGAAGTGGGAATATTTACATCATTAAAAAATATATGGGAGTCGGTGAGATTCTGTCGGTTAGAAAATTTAATGTACTTTGTTTTCTGTGCATTAAAGGAAACTAGATTCTTTTGTCCCCATCCATTAATTCTAGAAAGGTCCTGGTTCAGAGAAATTGCAGTGTTTATTTTTGAATTTATAAGATCGGGTTGGGTGAAAGAATTGGTAAATATGAAGGAACTGTGGAGTGTTGAGTCATCTGCGTAGGAATGTCTTGGATTATGAGTGGTAGATATGAGATCATTGATATGAATGAGGAACAGAATTGGGGCCAAAACTGATCCCTGGGGAACACCAGCATTTATTGAGTGAAATTGAGAATAAAGGCCATCTACCATTACACATATTTTTCTGTTATGAAGATAAGAAGAAATTAGTGGAACTAATGATGCAAGGCCGTAGTGTGACATCTTCGACAATAAGGATTGATGCCAGACTCTATCAAATGCCTTTGATATATCCAGTGCTATTGTATGTGTTTCACCATGTTGGTCTGTAGCTTGGTTGATTTGATGCGTAAGAAGGCAAAGCATGTCTGCAGTTGATCGACATCGTCTAAAACCATATTGCCCATATTTAACCCGGGAACTGCCGGGAGACTCTTAAGAATTCCCCCGGCGGACTGCGGGAAGACTCTTAAGAGTCAGAGAAAAAAAAAATCAACTTTTGACATTGGAAAAAAAAAAAAAAAAAAAAAAATGGGGCCCCTGGGCCAAGCAAAATCTCAGTCCTCTACCTCCCCTCCTTCCCCACTTTCCTCCTCTCCTTCAGTTATCACCTATTTTCCCTGTTATTCCCTTATTCTGAGGTATATTTTCGTGCTAACATTAGCGAGTTGCAAGCAGGGAGTTGGTCATCACTGATAGCAAGCGAATGCAAGAGAGAGAGAGAGAGTATCGATCGACTGTGTCTCAGTGGCCTTGGGGGAAATTGGCGGGAAAGCAGCTTGCCTCACCCATACATTATACAACTCGCGGGCTATATCTCCGATTTTGACCATCCAAACGCTGTTTTCACTCGTTTTATTGTTGTTTCAGGTTAATACCTTTATAATCAACCCATAATAGGCACGTATGGATAAGTATTAATGCTATTTATGGTAAAATGAATATTTTAGTGACGGAAACACCTCAAATACATGCGCACAGGGAGAGGTGTCTAATTACCCCCATGCGCACTTGTTAGGTTAACCACTTGCGAGTTTCAAACTTTAAGGGGCGTGACCTGCTATTTTTTCTCTCTCTGGGTTGTATCCATTTGGCCCCCGTCAGCCTACTGTTTTAAGACGTTTATCCCCATCCAGGTGTCGATTTATACCTGGCGAGCGATAGCAAGCCACCATATTTTGGATATTGAGTTAGACAGCTGGCTAAATTTGTAAACAAAATTCATAGAAACATTTCTCCGGCAAAGCCGGATTTCTCCAGAGAATGATGGCTCGTTATCGCTCGCCAGGAAAAAATCGACACCTAGATGGGGATAAATGTCTTAAAACAGTAGGCTGAATGGGGCCGAATGGATACAACCAAGAAAGAGAAAAAAAGCAGGTCACCCCCATTAACGGATGTTCAAGTAGTAGTCATCAGTGTTAAGCATAAAATATGTTTAGTACATACTGTACATGACTAGGCCTATATTTAATCATATTCTAACATAGTATCCATAAATTGCAAACCCACTTACAGTATTATTGTATTACCGTACATTACATACCTGTATTGATATCTTCATGCTTGAACTTCCTTATGACCCAAATTTCGCAAGTGGTGTACAGTATTTGACCACTTGCTGTATTCATCAGGTACAGTTACATAATATTAGTTTTGTTTAATTCACACCGCTACTTTAAAATCTTCTCTGGTTACTACTAAACACAATAAGTTTATTACAAAAACTAAATATTACAAAACATTTAAATTTCAAATAATGTGTAGGGTGTTTTCATAGATTTTCCTCAAAATAACTATGAAATGTTGAGAAACTGCACATAGCTAAAGGTGAAATACAGTACAGTAGTATTTTATAACCGTTCACTTTATTGTAATTTCTTGAATGAAGCTTTGATTTTAGATTGCAAAGTACTTATGATAAAACAAATACATAATGCAACATTTTAAAGCCTGCAATATAATGCAATCAGTATAATTTTATTCTAGCTACTACTAGGTGATTTTATGCAGCTTAGGGAGGATGTCTGTTGATATTCTTGAATTACAGTAGGCTATGGTAATAGAAGACCACTTCGATTAGTAGAAGTTCTTCCTAACCTGAGTAAAATTATTTAATGAGCGAGAATAAAAGACAATATGCGGTATCGTATTGGTGGAGAATTACCGTAGTAATTTTGATCTTGTAAATTATTATTTGCAGAAACCAAGTCCATCATCTGGTGATAGTTGGTTGGTGGAACATGAAACCAGTGGACAAAGGATGCAGGGAACTGTCAGGCTCCTACTTCTTCTCCAGGCTGCTAATGACGACTTGGACAGTGTTATGGCTCTTTTGGAAGTAAGACATATAATAGTTCATGGACCAGGGTGAAAATGTGTCCCATTGCAGAAAGTTTTTAGCTACAAATATAATCAAGAATACATTTTTGTTAGTGTTTTTAGAGATGTTATTTTGATGCTATGACATTGGTCAATGAGTTACCGTATCACTTAATAGCATAAGAATTCTTTACCTCAAATTAATATATCTTCAGTCTGCAAAAGATATCTTAAAGATTTGGTGACCATCGAAAAATGACAATAAAAGCTTTGTGTGATGTCCATCTTAGTTGTGGTTGCCTGGGCTCATTAGCTTTATAAAAAAAAAATGGAATTTGGAGAGGGGGTTTCATCACGTCCTCAAGTAAAAACGCTAAGCCCCATACAATTGTTACATTGTAGCCTTCTCAATAAACAGCTGTAGGCCTACAGATTGCTTGTATTGAAATTGAAAGTTGGTGAGAGTATTATGAATGTGATATCGGTTTATGCTCCTCAGTTGGCTTGAACAGAGAGTGGAAAGATGTCTTCTGGAACAACCTGATCAGTGTCGTTTGGGGCCTCTTGGTGAATGATAATACAGTAGTGGGTGGAGACCTTAATCCATTGGCTGAGGCTATGTTTGGGCTATTTAGGGCATATTCAGGCACTCCTGAATGATAAATCAAGTATCTGCATTAAATGAAGTGTATTCTGCCAAAAACTAGGCGAAAATAGCTTCAAAATGAGACCAGAACGGGTCCCGTACGTGGTCTGGTTCACCCGCAGTGGTGCCAGTGAAACGCGGGAAACCCGCTATTTGGTAGCACTCGCTCGCTTGGCTACACTGTTGTGAGACACAGAGAGAGACCCGCGCGAGACACAGTCAACCTCAGTGAGCCGCTCGCTGCTCTGAGGGTCGGAGGTGGGCCCCTCACACTCCCGCCCACTGACACTCAAATTTTACGGTTTTTGCAGGCTTTTAAAGCATGGAAATTGCTGTAACTTGCCAGGACATTCCAGAACGTCACCCGCAACGAAAGGGTTAAAGGGCATGTAGGAGTATTTGCTGATGGGTACAAGGGTATGCATGGAGGAAAAGGGTACAGAAGAAGAAATCTAGAAGGCGAATATATACTGGAGTCCTGTGTTGTACTCAACATGGTTTTGTGTAACACTAAGTTCAAGAAAAGGTTGACTCATCTGATCACATACAGTTCTGGGGGCACCAGTAGCTAGATCGTTTACTTCTTGGTGAACAGGAAAGACTGGAAGTGGGTTCGGGATGTAAAGTTCATCCCAAGCGAAGAATGTATCTCCCAACATATTTTGAACATAAGCTCTTAGTCTGTGACATGGGCTTAAGGCAAGATCCTGTGTGCGTATGCCAAAAAAGAAAGTACAGTATTGTTGTTGAATAAATCTGAATACAGAGATTAGTTTTGCAATGAACTGGAGGAAATAGATAGGAGTAGGGATGCTAAGCTAAATTATGTGAATAGCCAAAGGAACTTCCTTGAACGTAGCCTTCTTGCTGCCGCTGTCAAAGTCTGTGGCAAAAGTAAGGGTCCCCCTAGGCATAATGTTCCTGGTGGGGGAATGACAAGGTTGAAAATACCATGAAGGAGAAAAGAAGATGTCTAATACAATGGAAGAAAGGAGGCAGTTGGTAGGAATATCTGGTGATTAAGCGTATTGCTAAAATTAGATTTGTACAAGGCGAAGAAAATTATGCAGGTCTTGGTCATAGACCAAATGTGTAATGCAGAAAATCCCAATTGGATCTTCAACTTAGCTAGGCGAGTTAAGGATGACAGTAGAGATGTTGTAGAACAGTGTCAGGAATAATAATGGGACAATTGTTTACGCTGGTAAAGAAATTAAAGATGCTTGGAAGGTACACTACGAACAAGTACTCATGAAAAGCCAATACATGCTCTCCCCGCCTCCCCCTTCCCCCTTTGATAGCACCAGCTGTTGTAAGCAGCCCAATAAGTAAAATGAAGGACGAAAAAGCTGCAAGGTGCTCTGGCATTGTTGCTGAGATGATAAAAGCCTCAGGTGATGTAAAAGTGAGATTGGTCACTGAGCTTATAAACTTCATCATTAGAGAGGAGAGAATCCCAGATGAATGGTACAAAAGAGTTTGTTGTTGTTGCTGTTCCCCAGGCTGCCTGGCCGAACAGCCCCAAGGCCCCGAGCAAGGCCAAGGCCATAACCGAGCGCCCCCACAGGACCCTCCCTGCCTACCACAATAAAGCCTGGGTGACCGAAGCCACTCCATGGTGGGGAGCTGAGGAGGGTGCGGAAACGCCCGGGAAACCAAAGCCCCACCCAGGGCCCTGTGCCCCTCAGCAATTATGAAGAGAAAGTTGAGGGGCAAAGGCAAAATGTGACGCTTTGGCTTCCAATCTGCCAACCTCTAGGTTGGCATATTGGGAGGTCAATCCATGGAAGAGACGCTGTCACTTGAGATCTAGAAATATATAAGTAAAAGGAACAGTCAGAGTAAGCTATGGGTATGGCAGAGATCGCTCAGTTCTCACTCTGATAGACCAGCCCATCACCACATGACTAGAATCCAATCCTCTCAGCATCAGTTAGGAAAGGCCCTAGAAAGCCGCCTTTGTCGGGGCGATAGCTCCCCTATTTCAACCCCTTTCGGTGTTGGGCACCGCCTAAAAGAGTAATAGTAAACATATATAAGGGTAAGGGGGATTCATTAGATTATAGATAGGGGAAATTATTATAAGGGCCTGAAAATGCTTGATCAAATCATGAAGGTCTGTTAGAGTCTTTACATACATACACTACCGGTAATTTAAAGTCCAAGTGCTCCACACGAAGTACAGTTCTGGTCTCATGTCCAAGGGGCAGACCAAGAAAGATGTGGGATCAGACCTTACAGTTTCATCTTGAATAAAAAAAACTGACAAGTGAGGCAGTTCTGAACAATGCTGCCTGGAGTGCCACCATTAGCATGTGAGACCAGAACCGCACTTATTGTGGAGTACTCACTCTTTAAATTTATGTATGTAGGCTACTGTATGGATATTGAAGTACTACCATTCATAATTTAAAAGTAATGCTGTAGAATCAGATTTCCTCTTATAACTTACAGTTTAAATTATAGGCTCTGTTCTCTCCTGCATGGTTTCAAATCTTAAACCTACCGTATGTAATTGGATATTTTGTGTCCCCATTTATCACAAATATGCTTCTGATATAATTGTGTCCAACAGAAAGCCAAAGTGGAAGGGGTAGAGCCTAGCCTGAAAGTGATGAGTGACGTTGCCCGAACTTTCATAAGATTAAAGAATGTGGATGCAGCACTGCAGATCCACCAACTGGTCAACACCCACCACTCCTCACAGTCACTCCCATTAGCCACTATCATCACTCTCTGCACCCTCATGCTGGAGTCTGGGAGAACCATAGGTGACACTTGAACTAATTTGTAGTTGTGCAAGAAGGGTGTTCATGTGTTCAGACAATTATATTAAAGATATAAAGTATGTACAGTACAGTATTTCAATGCATACATACACTTTAAAGATAGTAATCCATAGAGGGTACCAGTATGGTTTCAGTCTTATGTCCCAGAGGCAGCTCTATTCTAGTCTACCCTACTTGTCAGGTTTTTATATTTGAGATCAGGTCGTATGACATGATCCTGTCTTTCTAAGTATACCCCTCTGTACAACTGCCACTTTCACAGACGTGCATCTTTACATCCAAATTTGATTATGCCCAAGCTAATGAAGCCTGCTTGTACGCATCTCTTTTCTGATAATGTTGATGCCTAATTAATTCACAGGTCCTAATTAGATATCTTATCTTTCAGTTTAACCCCATACATCCGTCTCACCATACTCATTTTGTTACACTCCATTCTGTTACCGTAACATCATCCACTTTAACTAGCCATGTTTGTGAACCATGTCATTGTACTTCTAACACACAAGGCTTACACCATTCCTGCAAGTAAAGGGGAAGCCTTCTCATGATTAGAAGTGGCTGTAGGTCTCTAAACTTTCCCCAACTGCATCTGACTCTGGCAACAGTAGTAGCTTCTGCCCCACTGGGTTCATGACTAGTATATCCCAAGTACCGGTAACAGAACTTAATCACTTGTTCCAGCAACACGCTGTCTAAACTTTTGGACACTACCATATGGAACCAAGAGGTGGCAAGTCACATAATGTTTTGTTTATATTTTAATGTTTGTTGCAGTTGGGAATTTACGTCTCTGATTTCACTATCAAGAAAGCCACCAATGCAGGTGTCTAACCCTTTTAAAATGCATGATTATATTTTCCTTTTGGTGGATTTTGAGTGGGTCCTCGGCTAACATGTTCCTCATCTGGTTCACTTAAAAAGTGTCTAGGCTTAAAAAGTAACCATTTGAAGATTACATTTATAGCTGGGATTGTGTTAAAATTGACAAGGAGCTGATAATTTGTTTCAATAAATGTATGTAGGCTATATATTATTATTGTATTGGTATTTTGCCTTTATATTGTGTCATCCCAGTTTAGGATTGTTTATTTTGCAAGTTTTACATTTTAATCTCATTATTTCCACAGAAGCCCTGATCACACTCAAAGAATATTTCCAGCTGACTTCTCAAGAAAGTGAGGAGCTGCAGGAGACAAGGTCAGAATATAGAGCTTTATTAACAGCTTCAGCCAACACTTGTGACTACCAACTCACTCGGGACATTTTTGAAGAATTGCTTCGTGCTGGAATGATTGAGCCGGAGAACTTCACTGTTGTTCCTCTGCTTCATTGTAAATTAAGCAGGTTTGATTTTTTTTTTTTTTTTATTGTGTATGGACCTAATATGATACTATTACACTAATAATTCATTGATAATGTGGAAATAGTCTCATTGTTGATAAATTAATATTTGTTTTCACCAACCCACCAATTAATTTACTGTACAAATAAACCTAACTAGTGAAATCGATGAAAGTAATGAATACATGTGGTACTCCAAGGACTCGAACCGAGTCATATTTTCCCTATACAGTAGTAGGTATTCATTGTTTTAGAATGGTGCTTAGAAAAGATGATTGAATGTTTTATTGATTTTTATGTCTACTTTCAGTGGTGATGTTGTGGGAGTGGTGGAAGTAGCCGAACAGATTTATCGAGACTACCGCTTGTTGCCCAAAAGAATGGAAGTTATAATTGCTGTCCTTAAGCATTATACTAAAAATAATATGGAAATATCTCTGCCTAACAATATGGAGTAAGTTCTGTTGCATAATAATTATGTGTAGTAGGGGACTGGTATTGAATGTCTAACATTTAATGAACTAGGATGTTATATTTAAGAGTATAATACCAAGAATGATGAGAAAGAATAGCTGATTTTTATTTAATACCTGTACAGTAGTTTAACCAGACCACTGAAGAATAGTATGAAAGATGTATCAAATTCAAGAGACCAGAACATCTGTTTCAACATCCATCAAAGGAAGAATTTTGCAAGTGACAGAGCTAGATGAAATGATGGTAATTTGAGCTTATTCAGCTGCCCTAGAAGCTTCTTATGAAATAGGGTACACTGTAGATGGGGGTCATAACTCTTAATGTTTGTAAATTTAGGACAGTACAGTAAAACTGCTCGTTTTGGAGATCCAAAAACCCAAGGCTTCTAGACTAGTATGATATATGATCCAGACTTTACCTCTCTTTCGGACTCTAATTTAAAGACAGAGTTTGATGTCCAGATACCTGGTTTTCTGATAAAGGTCTGGAAGATATGATTCACTTTTTTGTAAATTTCACTCTAGAATACAGAGTTTTCCCCTGAATAGTCCAAAACAGGGATTTTAGAACTGTAAGTAGTATAACCCTTTTGATCTTGTTGTCAAACTTAGATAATTTGGCATGAATTTGAGAAGGAATATTGTAAAAGTAGCATGAACTAGCATGGTATTGGCTGTTTGTAATTTACAAATATTTTAATTTTAATTGTAAAGCATAACTTGAACTTGTTATCTTTAGTAATAATGGCTAACAAGAAATGACAGTAATTTAGCACTTGGCTTGCATAGTGTCTTGTTTGTCATCCTGCTATATATTTTGTTAATTACAGGTGGTGTGGTGAGAGTGATGACCCCCTACACCGAGTGATGAGCCTGGTATGTGACTGCCACAGTCACCATCAGGCAGCTCACGACCTCTTCTTCACGGCCTTGGAAGCCCATCTCCCTACACTCGCCTCACAGGTCCTACAGGTTGGTGTCTTAACTTCTAGGCCCTGGGTGACGCATACATACGGTTTTAGATTTCGTGCCATGCATTCATATTTTATGCAAGCTCTAAGCCGCCCTAACGGCCTAGTGATAAACTAGTATCTGGTGTGGCGGCGTCTTCGCTGTGGACCTACCCCCCGGAGCTGCAAAGTGGCAGAGGAGCAGCGATAGGGGCCATACCGCCACAACATCCCCCCCCCCCCCCCCTGCATCGAGAAATGCTTTCCGGCGGTTATTTCTCAAAGATTTCTTCTAGCCGGATATATTGAGAGCAACCCTGTACCCACCCACACATACATATGTCCGACATGCTCTAAACCAATCACTTTGAGTTGACAGACTAAGGGTTCAGTTCTATGCAATTTCTGAGGGACAACCCATTTCACATGCACAACACTTGCTTCCATTGGACACTACACAAACACTAAACACCCTCAAGTCACTTGCCCATACAACATTCGGACATAACAAAGAAACTACTACCACAGTATACAAACAATTTATACGTTCAGTGATGGAATATGCTAGCTCCGCTTGGGCTGTTAACCTCACTGAAACACATCACAACACCTTACAGACTATAGAGAACAAAGCCCTCAAAATAATCACTGGCTGCACAGCTACCACACCTACAGACCACCTACACCAGGAAACCAAACTCCTCAAAATCAAGAATCCCTTTGATATGAGAGGCACAAAAATTCTTGCCATAGCTTCCACAAACCAACACCACCCACTACGCTACATGGCAGAACACCCATACACACCAAGAAACATCAAAAGAAGAATTTTGCAAGGGACAGAGAGAGATGAAACAGAACTCATCAGCCTTGGTCGACAACCCATCTAGTGGAGACAACCTTGTAAACATCCGGGTGGATGGGACTCACCATCTTTGGTCGGCAACCTGTCTAGGGGAATAAATCTTATACAAATTACCGAGTGCAAGTGACACTGATGAGCGTGCTGCTCATCGGTGTCACTTGCAGGTGGCAAACTCTACAATAGACACAATACATAGATACCTAGCACTCGTTATCATACACAAATATTGTCATCATTCTCCCTTGTCCATCCCAAACTAGCTTCCAGAAGCATATTCATACTTACTACTACTACTACCACCAATAGCTTCACTTTTCAACTTTGTAGCAACATAGCTTCGACTTTTCAACTTTGTATACCAATTTGCCTTTAGATTTAGTATATTCAGAGCTTTGCTTTATTATAGATTTGCACTTTGACAGGTTCGTTAGGAATTGTAATTATTTCATAAATGTTTATACATATTTTAATAATGCATCACTTAGCTCTACTCCCACTAGTTCTGTATATTTTGATAGAACTAAACTTAAAGATGCCCTTAAATTCCTCCTTTTCAATACTTATGTTAGATTCGGGCCGTACATTTTCAAACAAATATTAGGAATTCCTATGGGTGGAAATGCTAGCCCTTTAATTGCAGACTTATTCTTGCTTGCTTTAGAATTTAAATATATAAAAGACTTAGTTGACAGTAGCAAGAAAAATAAAATTCCAGAAAAATTAGCACTTGCTAAACTGTTAAGTAATAATAGTAGATATATTGATGATATTCTTGTTTGCAATTTGTTAAATTTTAATCAAGTTGCTAAACTTATTTACCCTAATTCTATTCCCCTCACACAATGTAACGTAAATTATAAAGTTGAAAATTTTCTTGATATAAATATAGAGATTGTTAATGAACAGTGCATACTTAAAGTATATCACAAAGTTGATGATTTTAATTTTAACGTAATAAACTTTCCTTTCCCTAGTAGTAATATCGATAGTAAAATAACTTATAATTGTTTTTATTCCCAATTAATAAGATTTTGTAAAATCTGCACTAAAGTAGATGACTTTTGGGCTAGAGCTAGGTTACTATACAGACTCTTAGTGGACAGAGGTTTTGAGGCAAGTAAATTGTTCCATAAATTTAATCTTTTTAGGGTCAATTATTGTGACTGTATTCTAAAATTTGACATCAATAATTTTAATCAAGCATTTTTAACTTGAAGTTTCTTGTATAACCTCTGCTTACTTTTTGTCTGTATTTATTGTTTATCTTTTTCTTTTTCTATTATATTATTATTATTATTAATATTGATGATTTTTTAAATTTATTGTTCTTGTTAAAAGAGTACTCTTTGTTTAAATCTGTTGTTACTTCATATTTTGCAATTATTTCTCTTTATATTATATGTATTCATTGTCGATAGTATCAATTGCTTACTTTTGCGATTTCCTTAGTTTATTTGTGCTATAAATGTAGGTTATTTGTAGGGTAGTTATTGATAGGGGTCACTTGAAGCATGCTATGCTTACAGGTACCTACCCGATAGCACTATCGTTAGTGAGTGCTGTACTGTATTTTATATATTATTATGTAATAGTATAGATATCTTATCAATATTTGTATTTTTTACTATTGTTAATGTCTTGTCATGTTGCAAATTTGATTTTAAATAATATTTTGACATTTAACATGTAGTTTCTTTATTCATGCAGAGTTTAGTAAAATTTGCCAGAACGTCCCGGACTTCCCAAACTTGACTACTTCCTTTAACGTGACGATAGTGCGTTGTTATATGTGCGATTGGTTTGCTTGGGAAACAGATTAACTTGCTCATGTAGTGATGTACACCCTATGTGGTGGATTGTGTTCTTTTATTTAATAATTTTCATTTTAGTAAGCGTTGTTTCCACATAGCGATTTTGATAATTTAATTTGACTTTATATTGTCCTTGTCCCAATTTTGGTTTGTTTAGTTTGCAAGTTTTACATTTTAATTAAATCAAACCAATCCATCCAGTCACTCAAAATCAGAAAACGAACCCCCAAGTTAGAACCTCGAAACAATTTTTTTTGTTTTTTTCGCGGTTTCGAGGCTCGAACTTGGGGGTTCGTTCTCCGATTTGGGGTCCCTTACTGCAAAGTTCCATTTTCGTGTCAAGTCCAGCTCTACTGTAGTTTATGTATCATTGGAAGTTCTATTTTTGTGTCAAGTCCAGATCTACTGTAGCCTATGCCGGATAGAATCAGAAAAAGCGACATTGTACTGAAGGGGTTCATTTAGTTTGTTGGGAACCTGCAGAGCCCATTTCTTGATCGGCATGTTTTGTGGGGGTTATGGAAACATGATTATGATTGGATTGGAAAAGCTCAATTTGTTTGATTAATTAAAATGTAAAACTTGCAAACTAAACAAAATGTTAGGAGTGTAATTGATAAGTTAGACAATTATGCCTTACCTTATAGCTAATCTAGAATGTCTATATATCTATCTATCTATTTACTCAGGCCCATACCCCATTTTTTTCTATTTTTGTTTTCTGTGGGTGGCCGACTCGAGAGAGCCTTAGTTCTAGAATTTAGGTACCGTAATTGTATCGTTGCAGAATCTAGGTGATAAAATTGAACGGGCCCAAGTAGAGAAGATGTGTGGTTTGTATGGGAAAGCAGGAATGGAGGACACCTTGCTTCATCTTCTGAATGTGTCCCGGTTGTGTCCATCAGCTGCCTTGCCCCGTCATAAGTTCTACCTGCCACTCTTGGAGGTTTACGGTTAGTACTGTAGGCTTACTAATTATAATGTAAAACTTGCAAAATAAACAAACCAAAACGTATACGAACACAGTAAAAAGACAAAATAACTAATCAAAATCGCTGTGGAAACAACGCTTAAGTAAAATAATAATTTATAAATATAAGAACACAGGTTGATATACTGTACCATACTTATCCTTCTGAATATCACTTATTTTATTCTATAGTATGATTCAGTACCAGTATACCACGTTTTAAAAAAGTGAGGAACTTGACAATGTAAATTACTGTAAAATTGCTTGTAAAGGAGTATGTATGAAGTTTTTTATTTCTTTTATATCAGACGAAAATGGAAGTTCTTCATTGTAAATAATATACTGTACTGTAGTTGTTAAGCAAATTTGTTGTTAAAACTTAGTGCATGAAAGATGAATCTTAGAATTTCATGGAAACTTGATTTTTTTCCTCTCTTTATTGTAGGGATGGGTGATTTCATATAACCCTGTTTAGCAACATTGCCATTGTTTACTGGCCTCTGTGTCACTTCAATTCTTCATTCATTCAACAGTTGAACGAGGAGACGAGGAAGCTGGAAGGAAAGCCCTGTCGCTGTACCAGACCATGTTGGCGGAGGATCTCACCCCACCATCACGTTTCTTGACCTCCCTCACAGCCCTTCTGTCAGCCAGGGATATTGACCTACCTGCTGGTTTTACCCCTTGCCCCTCTTTATAGCTCTCTTTAACCATATGGTGTCATTGATTGTCAGATATCAGAAAACAAGGAATCTAAAATTATCAGTTTTGTGGGTCTGTTTCACTTTCAAACTTCCAACTATTTAGACATAGATTTGAAATGTTTTGAAGATTACTGTAAAACAAGTTTTTAGTGATTATTCCAAGTTTACTAATGCTGTTTTATTGAGACTGGGATGTTTGACGACCTCCCAACAAACCAAATAAGGAAAACCTATTTGGTAGTAGTCTCGGAGTATCCAACGTAGGGCTATTAAGTAGAATATTTTGTACATGCTGTACTGTATTCTATACAGTACGGTACTCTCTTAGTAGCCTCCTTCTCCACCTTTTCTTTATCTTTTTGTTCTTCCTGTCCACCTTCTCCACCTCTCTTCTATTGTTTCAACTTACTTCTCTGCTCTGATGACCTTTTCCACCCTTCTTCTAGTGTCTGTACTATACTTCCTTCCTGGCCTCATCTATCCCTCTCCTCTATATCATTATTCTTCTCTCCTGCCCACCTTCTCCACCTCTCCTCTAACTCTTTCCTGTCCACCTCTCCTTTACTCTTTTCCCCTGTCCACCTCTTCTTTAACTCTTTCCTTTCCACCTTCTCCTCCAAGTCTTCTTCCTAGCCTCCTTCCCCACCTCTCCACCTCTGGTGTTAATTTCTTCTGACCATCTTCTCCACCTCTCTTCCCCTACTCCACTCTATTTAGTATTCTCTTCTGCCATACCTGCTCCAGGAATCTCTCTACTATCTTCATTCTTTCCTGCACTTCTGCATCTTCCCCCTCTTCTGTCACAAGGCCTAATACAAAATTCATCCCATCATCCTCTCCTTCTTTCTGATTTACCCATTATCTTTCCCCCACTAACTGCTTGAGTTCTTATTCCAGTCTATCTCTCTTCTTATAAAACTAACACTATCACTACATGCTCCAACATCTCCACTCTCATCCCTCCCACCTCGTACTTCAGACACTCTTTCACGCTCGGGCATTGGCTGACTCCACTCAACCACTGAGGATTACTCAGCCGCCCGTAAATCGTGATTACCACCAACCCCCGGCAAGTGCCAGAAATAGTCGTTATTGAGTAATTGGGACGCCACCACTTTTTGACGTAATTCTGACAGATAGCAACAACAGATTGTGTTAGCGTCTAGTAGGCCTTAGGGCAAGCTCTAGGGCATTTAATGTAAAGAATCTGATTCCTGACCACTTATTGACTCATGGTACACGAAAAACAAACTTGCATTCTCGGTCCTTTGCAGAAAAGGACAATCGGGTTTGTCATTGTTATAATTGACTTTCTATTACAAATTAAGTCATTTATATCAAGGTTGGAGTAGAAGGAAGGGTTATGTATTTAATGGTACAGTATACAATTGTTGTCTGGTATTTATTGATAGATAGTTTATAATTTTACCAGGAATGCCTAAATATGTTAAAGCCGAACTAGTGATCAGCTTGCAAAACAACACAAAACAGCTATTGGATTTGTGAATGACAAATCAGTGTCTTTTGTACTCTAAATCAATCAGTTGTTGTTGCTGCTGTTCCCCAGGCTGTCTGGCCGAGCAGCCCCAAGGTCCTGAGTAAGGCCAAGGCCATAACCGAGCGCCCCCACAAAATCCTCCCTGCTTACCACTAATAAAGCCCAGGTGACCGAAGCCACTCCAAGGCGGGGAGCTGAGGAGGGTGCGGAAATGCCCGCGAACCCAAAGCCCCACCCAAGGCCATGTGCCCCTCAGCAATTATGAAGGGAAGAGGGAGGGGCAAAGGAAAAATATGACGCTTTGGCTTCCAATCTGCCAACCTCTAGGTTGGCAGTAGGGAAGTCAATCCCCGGAAGAGACGCCGTCACTCGAGATCTAGAAAATTTATAAGTAAAAGGAACAGTCAGAGTAAGCTATGGGTATGGCAGAGATCACTCGGCTCTCACTCTGATAGATCAACCCATCACCACATGACTAGAACCCAATTCTCTCCGCATCAGCTAGGAAAGGCCCTAGAGAGGGCGGGGGGATAGCTCTCCTATTTCAACTCCTTTCGGGGTTGGGCAGTCAATCAGTAATCTTCCATTCTTTCACTGGCATGGTCTTAATGTATTTTTGCTGTGACATGTGCAATATTAACTGGTAATTTCAAGTATATCGGCTGGTAAATAGTGATTTACCCTGGCTCCGGACACAAATCAAGTAGTTTCCTGGTCTTTTCGCTACCATAAAACAATCTATCTATCTATCTATCTATCTATTTATCTATCTATTTATCTATCTATTTATTTATTTACTCAGGCTCATTCCCCACTTTTTTTTTTTTTTTCATCTGGGGGTGGCCGACTCAAGACAGAGCCTGAAGAGGGACAACATAAAAAAAGAAAAAAAAAATCACACACATCTAGGTCACCCAGGAGAAGACCCAGAGACCAGAGATCACCAAGGTCACTCCAGCACTCCCCCGGCCCCCGACCTCCCGGAGAAGTTCCGGTCTCAGCAGGCAGACATGCAGCGAAGCTGCCACCACAAGCCCACCCACCACACTTCCAGGTGCACCCTTCATATATACCGGCTCCCCGGGCCAGGCACCTCACAGACTATTATCTAGTCCTATTGGCGCCCGACCCCTTCTCCCAAATGACCGCGTTTTCACTCATCTATTCACAAGCATTCTCCATTCATTCCTGTTTATTACCACTTCCCTTGCCTGATCTATTCTTTAACCCCTTATTGGCGGCGCTCGACTTAAGTCGTGCACCAATTTGCAGCAAGTTAGGAGCATTATTAAGGCTTTTAATGGGTTAAAATCGAGTGCAAATGGCCGGGAACACAGCGGGCCAGACAGCCGACTCCCAGGGCTTACCGCCGCCCATTAACTCATGTTCCCTGTGTTTTTGAGAGGCCGGCAGTGTAGCCAGTAGTGAGCATAGCTGGGAAAAATATACCGATATATGCTAAACTCCCATGTTCGTGGCATCACTGCAAGAGAACCACGAGTGCTACGTAGCTCGTTCTGGTCTCATTTTGAAGCTTTTAGCGCCTAGTTTTATGCTAAATAAAAAAAAATCATGCAGATGCTTGATTTATCATGCAGGAGGGCCTGAATATGCCCAAATGAGCCCAAAACACCCCGCTAGACAAGGGTTAAATAACTTGAATAAGCAAGCCATAACCACCCATATCATAGCCTACACTATTTTAGATTGGGATAGGCTTATGCTTATCCTCTTATTCCAACAGTAATAGTATAAAATCATGAAAGAAAGGTTGGTGATGTCATTTCCCTGAATACCGATTTTTGTTTATATTCCACTTCAACAATTGTGTCATTCATAGGTTAATTGAAGAACCTAATCAATCTTAGACAATCTAGTTTGGGATAAGGTAGGATAATTGTCCTCTCCGATGCTGTAAGGATCAATTTTATTGGTACGGTAGTTGTTGCCTTTGTCAGGATGACATAATAAAGAATGTTGAATATGTTGTATTTAATTGTCCAATATATATATATATAGCTAAGGCATTGCATGGAATGCAATTTATGTCATACTTAATTAGCAATAAATAAATTAATTAATTTACTTATTTTTTTTGGACGTGAACTAAGGCAATGGTTTTATGTTCTCTTACAGTATAATATAGTTTGTTCATGTCAGAGAACATTACTTTTTAGTACATAGATGTGGTAAGAGGATAATTATGAGGTTACACATAATGTAGGTCTTGCCATTACGTCAAATTTGTGATTACTGTACAGTACTGTGGAGTGCACAAACGTGGATGAATGAAAGAGAAGTGCGATCCCGTAGATTTTCGCCACTATTAGTTCTGGATACCAACAACAGATGGCATTTTTTTGTGGTGGCATTTGGCAACCTTTAGGAGCACGATTTTATTAGTACATTAGATAGGAAGTTTCCCATCTCCTGGTAAGTGTATATATATATCTCTGATTACCTGATTCATCGGGGCAACCACCCTAGCCCAGCTCTATAGCAGGGAGTGCATGGTGGTAAAAAAAAAATGCATCATTAGGCCTACCTCTGAATTATTTCACTCATTGGTGAATCGGTGATAAGCCAGCTCAGTTCAGTTATGGTTCGGGAATTATGTGCATGGCTAACAGCACTTTCCCGAGAATTTATGTATTTTTCGGTATATATTGCCAAAACTACCACTAATTATTTCTCAATATTTGAAGGCTATTTTAGAATAAGAATGTTGCAAAGATCATAATTATTAAAACTAAATTCAACCACCGGAAATATATTTTATGTGCACTATATACTGTATATACTGTATTTATATATATATATATATATATATATATATATATATATATATTTATATACAGTGTATATATAAAAAAATCCCTATAATTCTCTCCTCTATTGACAGCAGTAAAACTCTTATTAACCCATTGGCTGCGGGAGAAGTTCTGGCATGTCCTGGCAATATATGGTAATTTATTGGTTCATAAAGCTTGTGGGGATGAGTATAAGAAAGCGGGAGGCTCCCCTCCGCTATCCAGCATGGCTGCCGAGGCACTGAGACTCGGACCTCACATCTCGCGAGACAATGCAGTGCTGCCAAAGGCAAATGTAGTGTGACATTGCTCATAATTAGCGAATATTTGCTGAAGTTAGTGGTAGCGCTGCGGGTGAATCCCACGCGCTACGAAGCTCGTTTTGGCGTCATTTTGAAGCTATTTTCTTCTAGTTTTTGCCTGAATACATTTAATTTAATTCAGACAATTGTTTAATCATTCAGGAGTTCCTGAATGTGCTCTAATATATCGGAAATATGCCCACAGCGTACAGTAAGTGTTAAGCCCCCTTACTGGCAAAATAGATGCGGATTTCAATATTAGTCATGGCCGGGGGGTCCCCCTCAACCCATCATGTATCCTAAGGCTAAAATATATATTTTTTTTAACTGAAAATTACATACATCTGAGTTTTTTTTTATGATTGTTGGATAATGGGGAAATAAAAATTTCTGGGGATTGAAACTAATTTCAACTACTGTATAATGATGAAAATAACTAAAACCAAAACCATGGGAAAATTAGTGGTAGTTTTGGTAATATTTTCCATTGTTTCTCCCTGTGACATGTTCGTTTTTCAATTACTGTATATTTCTGTAACTTATTAAATATATTTAATATTTTGTTTTGCCCCGTCTCTTTTCTTCTCTTCCTAATTCAGCTCCTTCCTCTTCTTTTCTCTTGTCCTCCACATAATGTAGAACTGATGGTCTCCTTTACTCCCGTTCTTACATTTCAAAACCCATTAACCCTTTTAGTACCGAGTTGTCCTTGTCATTATAATCTGGATATTATTGGACGATTTTATCCAGCTTAGGGAGGATGTGTAACAATTAAAACGCTTCAATTTTATCTCGATAATCCATTTTAACTACCACGGCTTCCTCCTAAGCTGCATAAAATCATTTCAACATAGCTGGAATAACACAAATTATATCCTCAGTAAGGAAGGGGTTAACACCATCAGATAGTACACAAGGACCATATGGCTGGGAGAGTGTAGATAGCAGAGAAGGGTCATTGTAGATAGAAGAAGCTTTTGGAATGGCTTTGGTATGCGTGTTAATAGTCGATCTGTATACGTCGTCGAGGTCTCCCCCGACTGGGTACAAACATGATATACATGCTAGGACGTACCACCACACCCACTAAATGTCCGCCACGGCTGGGATTGAACCCAAGTCAAGCAGATTCACATGTGAGCGTGCTCTCCACTTGACCGCCGCGGCCCGTTTTCCTCCTCAAAATTTTCGAATCATTTGATTATCTTCTTTCATATATGGTTGCTGTAAATTTGGCTCCTTCACTCGTTCTTCCACATAAGTAGGACAACACAAAGTAAAATTATTGATGTTCTCCACATCACCGTTACATAGATACTGTACGTTACATGCCATACATCCCTGTGGCAGGGTTTATTAGCCTTGCCCAAACAGCCCTTTAATCAAGGATCGTGAAACATAGAGCAGTACTAAAATCACAAGCATATAAAATTACCATCCAACTGAATCTGTACTATACCACCACTGATCATCATCATCATCATCTCTGACCTCACCCTCACCTTGACTTGAATCACACAGTACACATAGAGCAGTACAGTACTGTACTGTACTGCAACTGATCATCATCATCATCTCTGACCTCACCCTCACCTAGACTTAAATCACCCTGACCTCAAAAGACAACGACAAACTTACCCCTCATATACAGTACAGTAGTATAAAATCCACCTTTACTATCTCTCCTAACCCCTATTATACTAACAATTGTTCTTTTCACCCCTCCTAAAACGCCTGTGCAGTAATCTGGAGACACCACAACCCTCCAAGCAAACTGCACATTTAAACAATAAGAAGAAGAAGAAGAGCAGTACTGTACTGTACTACAACTGATCATCATCATCTCTGACCTCACCCTCACCTAGACTTAAATCACCCTGACCTCAAAAGACAACGACAAACTTACCCCCCATATACAGTACAGTAGTATAAAATCCACCTTTACTATCTCTCCTAACCCCTATTATACTAACAATTGTTCTTTTCACCCCTCCTAAAACGCCTGTGCAGTAATCTGGAGACACCACAACCCTCCAAGCAAACTGCACATTTAAACAATAAGAAGAAGAAGAAGCCTTATTTTCCCCTTCTATTCTTATTTTGTCCTATCTAAACGCCTGTGCAGTAATCTGGAGACAACCCTCCAAGCAAACTGCACATTTAAACAATAAGAAGAAGAAGCTTTGTTACCAATACCTCTCAGCTCTGGCCGCAGGCAGCAGGACCGGGTAAATTGCAAGGTGTCACTGAAGATTCCTTTTGCACTTCATTTACCTTTGGTAGCATTCAAGACAGCTAGCCTAGAGCAGCCTTATTTAGGCCTACTAAGTTTTTGTTATGTTGTTTTCAAGGAATAGGCTAGGCTAGGCTAGTGTTTTATTGTTTTTCATGATTTGAGTGGATTTGCATTTACATAGGCCTAGTCCATTATCCATCAATCTGAAGATAGATCATAGGCCTAGTGCTAGTAGTGTCAAATGGCGCCATTTATTGGGTGAATCGCAATTTTACAGTAGGCTAGGTAAGGGAAATTATGGGGTAGGCTAAATTGGATACATGATGGGTTGAGGGGGAGTCTAGCCTATGATGTACAGTACAGTCAATGGTTTAATTCTAGTTTTGCTTTCACAGCATACTCATAAATTTCTATGGCTACTTTAGAGTTGTCATATACCATACTTAATTCCTATATATGTCCAAAGCGGCGGAAATGCATTATAGCCTAAGGAATTATACCTAAGTATGTAAAAAAAAAAAAAAAAATCTCCCCATATGCGGCACCATAGCTATTACATAATACTAGGTTAGGTTAGGTAAGGTTGTTAGGTTAGGCTAATGTCGTTAATGTAGTTTATTATTATATTACGTCTTTTACCCAGCAATTTCCCCGATCTTCATAGTTGGTCGGGAAGCTATGCCTTTACAACGGCGCCTCCCATTTGTCGCTGTGTACGTGAAACTAGAATTTTACCCAGTCAATTGGGCTGCGGCTAACTTGTTATTTGCCCCCCTGCTGGCAATATAGGCCATATGATGTAGTCGTGAGGGGGGGCAAAGCCTCCCCTCAACCCATTACTGTATCCCATGGCAGTCAAAATAGACGAGAACGTGATTGCCAGCATACGAGTAATGTAAACACTACATGGGCGGCGGATCGACGGTCAGGCGCCCAATCGGGATGTGGCCCAACCGCCATGGGACCGAGTCTATAGGTCAGGTCCCTATTTTAGGCCTATTTTCCCTATTTTGTTTTCTATGCCCTTTGCTTCTCTTCATAGTCATAGGCTATGGCAGGTTTAAAAGGACGTGTGGCGGTCTCGGTATGGTACCATGGGCCCCGAAGTTTAAGTATTTAGAAAAAACATTCCCTTAGCATTTTGATACTTTATTTCAACAGCTATAGGCCTATAGGCTAAATGGGTATAATCCTGTGTAGCGACTAGCGGGTGGACCTGTACTTATATCTCAAGATAATTTGTCGCCAGAGAAACATATTAACAAGCTCTTTAGCGGAATGTATGCAATGGCCGGGAATATGAAACATGAACGAAGGTGGTGCTGGTTGGGGGGAGGGGCGTCGACTGACTGGGGACAGAGGTGCATGGGGGCGGTTCGTTCGTGGCCACCCCTTCGGGGATCACGGCGTCAGGCAATAGATAGATAGATAGATATTCTATGAAAGTTGCTCTGAACTACTTGGATGAGACCATGGTAGCGAAAATTATGAAGAGTATGATTAGACCAAGATTGGAGTATGCAGCAGTGGTGTGGTCCCCGCATCTAAAGAAGCATATTCACAAGTTAGAAAGAATCCAGAGAGCAGTTACTAGATTGGTTCCAAGTCTCAGAGAACTGCCATATGAAGGGAGGCTAGACAAATTAAATCTACCAAGTTTAAAAGAGAGGAGAGAGAGGGGAGACATGATAATGATGTACAAATGCACCCGGGGGCTGGATAGGGAGGATATGTTAATTATGGATACAGGAATAACTAGAGGCCACAGCTACAAAGTAAAAAGACCTACCTGCAAGAACGATATCAGGAAGTTTAGCTTCCCCTATAGATGTATTGACAAATGGAATGGGCTGGAGGAGGAGGTGGTAGGGGCAAGGAACATCCATATTTTCAAGAAAAAATTGGATAAAAAGTAGACTGAGAGACGGGACAACACGAGCTGTAAACTACAATTAGGTAAATACAATTAGGTAAATACAGTACTTATATCTCAATAATTTGGTAATGTTACAATATATTTTGATAATCTTCAAGGACACTACATCCGCCTTATTAGAAACAATTTATTAGGGAAAATAGGGATCAATAGACTCGCCATATTTTTCTCATTATAGCCTAGTCCGCATGGAGGAATTTTGTTATCGACACTTGAAAAAACCTGATTAGGCCTACACGAAAAATCACAAAAATAATAAGTCCCGACCGTAAACAAAGCATTGCGCACAATGAATCCTTCGTCCTTCTTCTTCTTGTTTTGAAAGATGCGGTGAGTGCGATTCACCCAATAAATGGCGTGAGCGTTAGGCCTACTCACAAAAACTAAATACTGGCAACCTGTTTTTGCCCCCTTAAAAATCTACATATATGAGAATGACAATAAATCAAGGTGGGGTCCAGGGGGTGAGGGGTTGCTAGAAATGTGAAGGATAATCCAAAAATATTCTGGAAGTATATTCAGGAAAAGTTAACAAGAAGAGTAGGTATCCCAGAACTGATAGGAGACTTGGATGATAGGAATAGAGCAGAAACTGATAAGGAGAAAGCAGAGGTGCTGGGGAAATACTTTGGGGAGGTACTAACAGTGGAGTCGGTTGATGCAGTGCCTACTATTCCCATCAAACAGGCACCAGCACTAGAACTAAATAGAGTTTTCCCATGCTAGAATAAGGAGGGCTATAGAAAAAATGAACAGAAGTAAGTCCCCGGGACCGGATGGGATACATCCAAGAATCATAAAGGAAGGAGGTGAGATGTTAGTAGAGCCATTAAATTTTTTATTTGATGTATCTTTTAATACAGGACAAATCCCGACGGACTGGAGAGAGGCGAACATAACAGCTATATTTAAGAAGGGAAAGAGAAATGACCCAGGAAATTATAGACCAGTCAGTTTGACAAGGGTTGTGTGTAAACTAATGGAAAAGGTAATTAGGGAAGGAATAATGGAGCATATGAAATCAAACCAACTTTTCAGTGGGAGACAGTTCGGATTCTTGCCGGGGAGGTCGACGGTACTACAGCTAATTAAGGTGGTAGATGATTGGATGCAAACTCTGGAGGATGGTGATGTAATAGACGTGGTATATTGCGATTTTATGAAGGCCTTCGATAAGGTCCCACATAAAAGGTTAATAGAGAAAGTTAGAAGCTATAGTATAGGGGAGAAATGTGTGAAATGGATAGAAGCCTTCCTGAAAGATCGGAGACAGGGTACTGGTGAATGGAATAGGCTCGGGGTGGAGGGAAATTACAAGTGGGGTACCTCAGGGATCTGTGTTGGGACCACTACTGTTCGTTATATTTATCAATGACTTACCTGAAGTTATAACCAATGGAAGTGAGATAGGGCCTATAAAGGAAACCGGCCACAAATTTTCCTGGAAATTTGGAAGTCACCCATCGAATGAACATAACCTATACTGTCAGCATATTAATATATGTTTCAACTTTCGGAAAAAACGTTTTCTCCATTATCCAACAATCTTAAGATACGGCCCCCATAGTGGGGACGACTATGAAGTACAGGGAAATTGAGGGGTAAAAGACGAAAATAAGGGGTAATATTAGCCTAACCTAACAACCTTACCTAACCTAACCTAGTATATTAGGTGGGGGTTGCCGCCCCCACACCCCCGCTGGTTTGGTATGTAATTAATAAAAGGATGACGGTCGACAAAAAAACCTTGAATGAAGTCTACGGTATTTACTCCGCAATCTTCAGTTTTGGCTGTGGATAACAGGAGGTAAATATTAACTTTTTCAAAGTAATTGAAAACGTTTTTTCCGAAAGTTGAAACATATATTAATATGATGTACCGGTATAGGTTATGTTCATTCGATGGGTGACTTCCAAATTTCCAGGAAAATTGGTGGCCGGTTTCCTTGATAAATACCGATATACCTGTATACGGATGACACTAAGCTGTATAGAAGAGTGAGGAGTAAGGAAGATGTGGGTTTGCTTCAAGGAGATGTGGAGGGCATGAAGGGATGGTCTGAACATTGGTTAATGCCTTTTCATCCAAAAAAATGCAAGTACATGCGGATTGGGACTAGCAAGATAGACAAGGTAGGATACAGTATGTATGAAGCGATGGAGGAAGTGAATGCAGAAAAGGATATAGGAGTATTTTTTTTTTTTTTTTTTTTTTTTTTTTTTTTCTTTCTATATTCCAACTTACTTCCTCTCGGGCATAGGCTGAGAGCCTTAACATTCACCGTTTTACAATGAACAGTGAAGCCCGTGAGGTCTTGTTCCAGTCTAGGGAGTGAGACATGTGAAGCACGTAGAGTACAACGAGCACCTGCCATCTTGCCTTCACATGAGGCATGGTGCTCACTCATGGCCCGAAACGACCCCATCTCTGAAGCCATCTCGTTCCCGTGCTTCACTGTCTCACCCCCTACACTCGGACTCTCACACTTACACACACAACGCCACCTGTTGAGCAGATAACTCACCAGGCATTGCACCCCTATAGCATATTTTGAATATGGGAATATTCATACACTGCTATTTAATCAGGGAACAATGAGGGTATTTTATTGACGTTTCGGTGGGCTTGTGGTAATGCACTGATACTAGGTACAGCTCAAATTCCATCCCAATAATATCTTCCCATTGATACATCGGGATTTGAACCCGGGACCTTTGGATTACCAGGCCAGTGGCAAGACCACTCCACCACACCTCCCCTAAAAATAAGACAAATAGTGATAGACAATAAGTTAAATTTCTCAGAACATTTAGCGGAAAAGATAAACAAAGCCAATAGAATTGTAGGGCTGATAAGGAGGACATTTGTGTCACTTGACGAAGAAATATTCAGGAATCTCTATACAGCGCTGGTTAGGCCGCACCTGGAATATGTGAACCAGGTGTGGGCTCCATATATGGTAAAGGATATAGAAGCAGTGGAGAAAGTGCTGAGGAGAGCTAGCAAGCTAGTATCAACGTTGAAGAACGCGGGCTATGAACAGAGGTTGAGGACACTGGGACTTCCAACACTGGCATATAGGAGAAAGAGAGAGGATATGATAGAGACTTTTAAGATAGTGTCAGGAAAGTATGATGAGGATGTGTGTGAAGGTATCTTCTTGATGCGGGAGGGAACAAGAACGAGAGGACACTAAGAAAATTTACAAAGAAAGAAATAGGCTTGAAAAGGCAAAGAACTCATTTTGTGATAGAGTGGTAAATGAGTGGAACGCGCTGCCCCAGTATGTAGTCGATTCCGAATCAATAAGGAAGTTTGAAAGTAATCTTGATAAAGCATGGGGAAGACAAGATTTGAAGTTTGATTATAAAGCAAAAATACAGAATAGTAAAAATGTTGCGTCTGCTGCCGCCGCCGCCAACACAGTGAACGACCGCAGTAGTGCAAGTACTGGCACTGAGCTGGATACACAGGCCTAGTTTGCCTTTTTCCAGAGGATCTACTGTAAGAAACTGTAATGTATCCAATGTATCCCATAATTTCCCTTCCTACTGTAAAAGCGCGATTCACCCAATAAATGGCGCAATTTGACGCTGTATCTTCAGATTGATAGATTATGGGTAAGTTTATGCAAATCCTCCACTCAAACCATGCAAAACAACTATGAAACACTATATTCCTTGAAAAAAAAAAACATGGTAAATAAGGCCGATGTAGTCTTGTTGAACATTACCCCCCCCCCCTCAACCCATCGTGTATCCAATGTACCCCACAATTTCTCTTACCTACTGTAAAAGCGCGATTCACGCAATAAATGGCACAATTTGACGCTGTATCTTCAGATTGATAGATAATGGGTAAGTTTATGCAAATCCTCCACTCAAACCATGCAAAACAACTATGGAACACTATTCCTTGAAGAAAAAAACAGAAAACATGGTAAATAAGGCCGATGTAGTTTTGTTGAACGTTACCAACAGTTCCACCCGCTACACAGGATCTTACCGCTAAATGTATTCTATAAATTTTGGTCAATAATTATGTGTAAGGTAATAATTCTGAAAGTGTCCTCAGATTTTACCAATGAGCTACTGACAGTATAATTTTTTGTAGCTACTGTACTCTTGGCAACATATGAATATCTTTGCACTTAAAGTATAGAGTAAATATGAATTAAAATATTTTATTTGCAGAGTAAGTGTTTATCATCAAATGAACCAAGAGGAATGGCTGCAACAATGGGAACTTACAGTAAACTCTCAAGCTTGACCAGAAAGTTTGTGTTGAACTACTTGAAGGTTGCTCCCTCTTATACCTTACTTTTGAGCAGTGATGTCCATCCTGTGTGCTGTATAAGAAATATCACAAGGTTTGTATGTTACTATGGTCTCTTTTTTTTCTTAGCCAACAGTAAATTAACATGTCCCTAATTTGTTTACACTCAGCTATTATGAAGATCTTACAGCAAAATATGTTGTTAATTATGAAAACCTGCAATAATGTGACGGAGACAAGCTGTAGTATTTTAATATTTATTCATTAAGTATCTAGACAAATTGGCTGCTAAGATATAGTAGAGATTACATTTCCACCAGGTGAAAGGAATATACTATAGCCTATATTGTGGGCTGTCATAACTTGTGAATCTTAATCAACATTCATCATAATTTTGCAAGGCAGTTGTCAAAATTGTATAGCGTAGACTACACTCGGGCCTAACGAACTTGACAGAAATTGTGACCCCGTAACTTCTTTTAACTAGAAAACATGAGAGCAATTTAGCTGACATTTCTATAATTTTGGTAGAGTCCACTAAAAAATAGGTGTGGACATTTTCAGCCTATTATTTCTAGCCCCTTTTGAATTACGACTTAGACGTTAGGGAACAAGCTCTGTCAAGTTTACTGGCGCTGAGTCTTGATAATTTATAATGCATGTGATAGCCCAATTGATAACATCATGGTATTTCTTCCACTCGACAAGTAAAATCTGGAAGTCTCTCCCCCGATCTGTCTTTTGGGGGATTCTTTCCCACATCCTATGACTTATACTGCTTCAAGATCTGTGTGTCCAGACATTTTTACTTTAAACGTACAGTACAGTATATTGAATTTGGCCCTGTCATTCTTTCACTTTGGGTGGGTGAGGAGAGGGAATGCTTGTTACAGGCAACTTTGCCTTTTGTCCCCTTATACAAATAGAGACAAAAGAGAATTAGCTTTAAATATTTTAGTATAAAAATATATGATAGTTATGGTATATTCTGACACTATGCATAGTGCATACAATGATTTAGCATTGTTTTTCATAACATACATGTAACAGCTCAGATGGGGTTGCCTTTTAGTAGTTGGAGTATATAATACTCTACAACAAAGTTCTGTCATAACACTGCCCCATCATGTCATCACTGAGGGCTGATGTTGGCACAGTGCTAACCGTGCCTCGACAAGACTCGGCAAAGTCTCCCTGCAATATCTGCAACCACGCCAGCCTTAACAGTGCTATAACAAAACAGCATCATAACAAGCCTCCACTGTACATTAGCCAACTTGAACTATAGAACAGCAAATCCTGCGACAGCACTGCGCCACCATATAAACACTGTGGCCAGCACTGGTGTGGCGCTAAACAACGCCCAGTTAGAATCTAGTAACTAGAGTCCTCTGTGGTACGGTACCTATCTGTTCCTCTCCAGCCTTGGCAGTGCCACACGAAGACAGTGCTAATAACAAGGCTTTATTGAACTGTATAGTACTGATTGTCAACCGTCATCCCCCCTATTAGTCACTTAGTACGACACGCAGAAATAATAATAATAATCGTCTGGTTATTTATATAGCGCCCGTATCTCCTCCTTCGAGGATTCTCAAGCGCTTGACACTTCTTTAATCAACCAAAGACCATTACCCATCTCCCTTGCTCATGGGGAGACAGTAACCGCCAGCTATGTCTCAGAAAAACTTTTCAATCTGAGCGGGGATTGAACGCGAGACTGCAAGATTGGGAAGCAGTGACGCTATCGACTGAGCCAGCCGGACGGCTGCATGAAGCATTTTCTTTTATTCATCTACCACGAAACGAAGGCCCCCTTACCTGCTTGGCGGGTACTGTAATGTACTCTGCTGTATTCTTTTGAGGGTATTTTGTATCTATATTGCATACTAATTGGACTACCAATTACGAAGTGGCTAGTCTATCCTATGTTGTTTTTTGTCATTGTATGATCATCTGCAGCAACCTTTTTAAGTTCATCAGCTCAAAGAAAAACTTATCATTCCACTTGAACAATCGGTTACAGTAATTCATCGACAATCCATGAAATTTGAAGATGAAGTACTGTATCTACTGTAGATTATATTACCTGCATGGAGTGTATTATGTTCTACCAGATATCTGAAGTACCAGTAGTTAGATCCAAGTATTGTATCATGTTGAATTTTTTGTTTTTATACTGTATATGTATACAGTACCGGGTATACAAGTATATTTGTTTTATTTTACATCTGCATCATTTTAACCCCTTCACCACCATGACGTAATTTTTATCATATTCTGGTTACCATTAAATTTTTTGCTTAAGTTTGTAATCTACTTATACGACTCAAAGCGGTAAATACAGTCTCAATAAACCCTCTTAGTATCATAGGGCCTTCTTAAACTGCATACAACTATCTAAATTTAGCCAGAATCAAAGGTAGAAAGACGTCATGGTGCTAAAGGGGTTAAGTGTTAATAATTGTACTGTACCATGCCTATGCTATATAGTACTGTACTTTGTCAATTCTTTCAGAATATGTTCTGTAGATGCACCTGGAATACTAGAGAAAAAATACAAGAGTGGATTGCAAGGTATAACAAGACAACTAAATGGCACATCCTTACCCGACATGTATCGTGCCCTGGCCAGTCCTTGTAGTACTGCCGCTGGTGTTTTAAATTCATCTCAGGTGGAGGATGCTCTAAATACTCTGAAAATGAAGCTTGAACGCATGGGCCAACTAAACCGAAGTGACTTGATCCGTGCCGTGAACCGTCTGGAGCAGCACAAGGACCAACTGAGTGATGACCAGTGCTGCCGGTTGTTGAGGGCGGCGGTCAGGGTGGCTGGGGCTGACTATAGACCCTGTGGCAGGCTTGTTAACCGTATATGGAACCTCACTGTAGACCGACCAAGTAAGTCACACACAGACAGTTTTTTGTAGGCTACACATTATTGTTATGGTAATTACAAAATAATATTTGAAACCAAGTACTGTACAGTACTGTACAGTATTATTGTATTTTGGAAAGTTTATTGTATTTTGGAAAGTTTGTTGAAATTTGGAAATGTTTTTGATAATTCACAAAAAGGTCAAGTAATAGTGTTTGTAAATTAATTTAGTACGGTAGCGGTACTGGTAGAAAAATAGAAATTAAAATGTAAAACTTGCAAGCAAAGCAAACCAAAACTGGGACAAAGACAATTTAAAGTCAAAACAACTTATCAAAATCGCTATGTAGAAACAACGCTTACTAAAATCAAATTTATGAAATAAAAGAACACAATCCACCACATAGGGTGTATATTTCTACATGAGCAAGTTAATCTGTTTCCCAAGCAAACTAATTTTTTTTTTTTTATTCCAACTTACTTCCTCTCGGGCATAGGCTGAGAGCCTTAACATCCACCGCTTTACAATGAACAGTGAAGCCTGTGAGGTCTTGTTCCAGTCTAGGGAGTGAGACATGTGAAGCACGTAGAGTACAACGAGCACCTGCCATCTTGCCTTCACATGAGGGACGGTGCTCACTCATGGCCCGAAACGACCCCATCTCTGAAGCCACCTCGTTCCCGTGCTTCACTGTCTCACCCCCTACACTCGGACTCTCACACTTACACACACACAACGCCACCTGTTGAGCAGATAACTCACAGGCATTGCACCCCTATAGCATATTTTGAATATGGGAATATTCATACAGTGCTATTTAATCAGGGAACAATGAGGGTATTTTATTGGAGTTTCGGTGGGCTTGTGGTAATGCACTGATACTAGGTACAGCACAAATTCCATCCCAATAATATCTTCCCATTGATACATCGGGATTTGAACCCGGGACCTTTGGATTACCAGGCCAGTGGCAAGACCACTCCACCACACCTCCCCTGCACACATAACAACGCTCTATCGTCACATTCAAGGAATTAGTCAATTTGGGAAGTCCGAGACGTTCTGGCAAATGTTACTAAACTGCATGAATAAAGAAACTACAATTAGTGTCAAAATGTTCTATTCAAATCAAATTTGCAACTTGACAAGACATTAACAATAGTAGTGTTTCACCACCTGGCCTATCTATCTATCTATTGCCGGACGCCTTACACAGAAGGCCCCCAAGTGCACATATCCTCTGTAAGAGGGACAACCCATGCCAGTAAACTGAAGGACTTACAGGGCTTACCACTCAATTAAGTGTCCGTCCGACCCCGAGGCCCTCTGTGTATCTTTTTAGCAATATTTTTCTACAGTGATGTTCGGCAAATCCATCCACCTGGTCTCCTTTGCTGTTTTTTCAACATGTGTTGTGGTGTACATTGAAATCTCCTCTGAAGAAGAGATTTGGAAGGGTTATGAAGTTGTGGTGTGTATTGAGGTATAAAAGTGAAAGGGGTGTTCGGTGGGAGAAGGGATGCCAACTGACAAAGGTTAGAGTTGCATGGAGAAGATTCATTCGTGGCCATCCCCTCAAGGATTATGGCTTCTGGTAATATATCATAGATAGATAGAATAGTTAAATAGTAGTAATACTGTAAAGGTTAGACATTGTGACAATAGCCTAAATGGAAAACACGATGCAGAAATATACTTGAACCAACCAGGCCAATTAGGTTATAGTCTTATTGGTAGAGTGATTGCCTGGTATGTGAGGGGACCCAGGTTCAATTCCCGGCCTGGGATAGCTCCTCATTAAGATTATTTTGAGGCAAATATCTGTAGGATATCTAACGAAGTTTAGCTGCTTTGGTAACATTGTCAAGAGTAAAGTAAAAATATTTGTGTGTAAATAACAAGCGGGTTTCACTCTTGTTTCACTAAAAAGAAGGAAGGAGAGGCCTTGGGATATGACCCTTGTATGTGGTGTGTGTGCCAGAGGTTGGCAAAGTTCACCATATGGGAAGTAGCTTGTGATGTCATACTTGCTGTGCCATCATAACCCCCCCCCCTCTCTCTCTCTCTGACGGACACATATACAGTAGTTGGCTTAGACTTGTTTCTCTCTGTTCTTTCGAAGTCTTCACTTCTTGGAGATGAAGTGATGTAAAGGCCATAAATTGTGGCAATAGCCTAAACGGAAAACACGATGCATACATATACTTGAGCTGACAAGGCCAAGTGGAAAATCTCTAAGAGTTTTATTGATAGAGTGATCGCCTGGTGTGCGAGGGGACCCAAGTTCAAATCCTGGCCTGGGATAGCTTCACATAAAGTTTTTTTTTAGGCAAATTTCCACATATAAAGAAAATTAGATGCTGCTGCTGCTTTATTTTTTTTGTTTCTTTAAACCAGACCACTGCGTTCCACAAGCAAACTCTCATAGGGCTGGCCCGAAGGATTAGATCAAGATGGACAACTAATCAAGTCAAGATAGATAGGGAAGGACAGGAGGTGAACAAATCTAGGAAGGCAAAGACACGCAGATATTTCTCGCAATTTCATCAGTCCAGCCAGACCACATGAGCTCCACAGCAGAGCTCTTATAGGGCAAGGCCGAAGGATGAGGCAGGAACTGCTACACTGCAGCACCAATGAAGAAGTGATCAAGGGCAAAGAATGAAAGATCAGGACTAAGGTAGAAAGAATATTTGTGTGTACAGTAAGTAACAAGCGGGTTTTACTCCCGTTTCAAAACATGGGACAAATGTTAAATATGGGAGAAAGAATAGAATACTTTAAGCACAAAATGCCTGACTAAAAAACTGTTCCACAGTTCCACATTGTACCTGATAAAGTCACAGCCAAACCATGCAGACAGCCTCAATAAATAATATAGATCCATAGGTTTGTTAAATCATCAGTGCTTATAACAATTTTACTGAGGACAAGACTGCCTAGGCTTGATCATACCAACAGTTCTGGTAATACATTTATATAATAGTCTTTGTTTCTGCTTTTAAGTTTCAGGTAATTTGAATTTTTTATTTTTTATTGTTGGTTTAGTCTGTGAATTGCAACATCATTTTAATAGGGCTGTGACCTGTAGTGTGACATTCCTTTTAATATCCCTATTTTTTTTTCTTTTTCAGATGCAAAACTGACTCCTGAACATTTTGAGCTATACCTGGAGGCTTGTGTGATCACAGAGACTCCATGTACATTACAGGTGAGAGTATTATAGTGTACATGTGTACTTATACACATAAAGTATTACATACATCATTTTAAAGATTGAGTGGTTCATATGAGTTGCAGTTACAGTCTCACATCCTAATAGTAGCATTCTAGGCAGCCCTATTCAGGCCCAGTAGGCTGACAAATTACTTTTTTTTCTCTCTCTCTCTCTAGGCAGCCATATTCAGGGCTGCCTCACTTGTATTATAAATTATAAATGTGAGATTAGATCTTATGACATGATCTGTTTCTAGGTCTACCTCTTGGTGCAGCTCCCTCCACATTCGTGGACTAGTATTTTTTCACACAGCTTAGACGTGAGACTGTAACCACAGTTTCTGTGGACAAACGGTCTTTAAACTTGTATGTATGTATGTATGTAGATCATCCATCCTTTCAACATGCATAAGCGATCCAAGCATGCTTGAAATGTATGTAAGTTAAGCTTAGATATGCAGTCGTTACTCCTGATAAAATTTAAATTAGTCAGATATTACTAAGTTAATTATAGTTGGTGTTGAAATTGTCATAAAATAATGTTGAAAAGGACATTACTGTATATTGATGTTCACACAACGTTTGACCACTACAGAAATTTTGGTTTTGTAACATATAATGTATGTACCAGTAATATTGCGCTATTCCATCTTAGAATGATTGTATCATAATGTTTTGGATGATTTAGTATGTACTGGCAACGTATTAGTTAAATATACCAGTAGTATAATAGTATTAACACAAAGTCAATACAGTGGTAACGTTTTTACTTCGTCTGTACTATAACATTATGTACAGTATGTATGTATGTACAGTATATACTCAGGCACATACATCTTATCTGGGGATGGCTGACTCGAGACAGAGCCTGAACAGATGCAACCTTTAAAGTTACAATTCTTAGGGACCGGGACCACTTTCGCGTTCCCTCGCTCCATTCTCTCTCTCTCGTCTAGTAGGTGAATTTTACAAGGAGAGAAGGATTCTTAGCCCCTACCCCCAGAAGGAAAAGTATAGTAGGACAGTTGTTGTTGTTGTCGTTCCCTAAGCTGCCTGGCCGAACAGCCCCGAGTCCCTAAGGAAGGCCATGGCCACGATCGGGCTTTCCCACAGGGCTCTCAAGGAGTGTAGATTATGTTGTTGGCGTAAGTGATTATGTAGAATGCAGTCTGCTATAATGTGTTTAATAGTATGGGGTGCCATGTTGCATCCTGGGCAGGTGTCGACGACGGAGATATCCAGTCTCTTCTGATATCTCAGAAGAGTCGGACAGTAAAAGAGACCGACAGAAACAGCTAAGGCTAACGGCTAAACATCCTAATACTGTATGTAAAATTTTAATTGTGCAAAAATGTATGCTGTTTTCATAATTGCACATTCTATTAAAATATTGTTCCATAAATTTAATCTTTTTAGGGTCAATTATTGTGACTGTATTCTAAAATTTGACATCAATAATTTTAATCAAGCATTTTTAACTTGAAGTTTCTTGTATAACCTCTGCTTACTTTTTGTCTGTATTTATTGTTTATCTTTTTATTTTTATTTTTCAATTATTAATATTAATATTGATGATTTTTTAAATTGATTGTTCTTGTTAAAAAAGTACTCTTTGTTTAAATCTGTTGTTACTTCATATTTTGCAATTATTTGTCTTTATATTATATGTATTCATTGTCGATAGTATCAATTGCTTGCTTTTGCGATTTCCTTAGTTTATTTGTGCGATAAATGTAGGTTATTTGTAGGGTAGTTATTGATAGGGGTCACTTGAGGCATGCTATGCTTACAGGTACCTACCCGATAGCACTATCGTTAGTGAGTGCTGTACTGTACTTTATATATTATTTTGTAATAGTATCTTTATATATTATTTTGTAATAGTATAGATATCTTATCAATATTTGTATTTTGTACTATTGTTAATGTCTTGTCATGTTGCAAATTTGATTTTAAATAATATTTTGACATTTAACATGTAGTTTCTTTATTCATGCAGAGTTTAGTCAAATTTACCAGAACGTCCCGGACTTCCCAAACTTGACTAATTCCTTTAACGTGACGATAGTGCGTTGTTATATGTGCGATTAGTTTGCTTGGGAAACAGATTAACTTGCTCATGTAGTAATGTACACCCTATGTGGTGGATTGTGTTCTTTTATTTAATAATTTTCATTTTAGTAAGCGTTGTTTCCACATAGCGATTTTGATAATTTAATTTGACTTTATATTGTCCTTGTCCCAATTTTGGTTTGTTTAGTTTGCAAGTTTTACATTTTAATTAAATTACTGGTACTACGGTTTTGAACTAAAATACTGTACATTGTAATTATGTTTTTACAAGATAAGGTTTAACATTTGTAAGTTGACATTTTTCTCTACAATGTTTCTCTTTAGGAAATCATCCCAACACTAAAGAAGCATGAGTTGGAGGCCTCGGGGTCACTGTTATGCCTATTGATGAGTGTGGCGGGTGTGACGCGGGACACAGAGTCAGCAGCTGCGGTACTAGCAGCTATGAAGGAGAGAGGGGTTCCCGCCACACTAGACACATTCACCGTACTCTTGATGGCACACGCTGCTTCACGGTATGTTCATTCACCAGGGTCAGATCCTGTAATTATGTTAGTCATTCCGGGTATCAGATTTGTCAGTCAAGTCAGGTTAGGTCATACAATGCAGGGAACTGTACCAATTATTTTTAGCACCTATTTCGAAAATAACTGACAAATAAATATGCCCTTTCGTAGCACAATAGTACAACACCTAGTTAGTTAGTTAGTTATGTAGAGCAGATTAACCAGACCACTGAGCTCCATACGGAACTCTCATAGGTCTGGCCCGAAGGATTGGATCAGATTACTGAAAGGAGCTTAAGGCGACGCAAAAAACGGACGATAGGGGGGAAGGAAAATGACGGAGAATCGGATAAAAGGTCAATAAATGATTTAGTACCAAAACAAACCGTACGCAGACGGGCAGTATCTGGGCAGTCAAAGACGTGGCGAACAGTTAGAGGGGAATGACAGGAGGAGCAGGTAGGGGGCGGAGTGCGGGGAGTGGACATCAAATAACCGTGAGTCAGCCGGGAATGGCCTATCCTAAGTCTAGTTAGTAAAACTTCCTCACACCTGTGAGACCTGGAAGACGAGGGCCAAGGACGGACAGAAGGTTTGATTGCACAGAGTTTATTATTGCAGGGTAGAGCATCCCAATGAGATTGCCACGTGCAAAGAATAGAAGGCTTGAGTAAGGACAGCCAATCACCTAACAGAAGGTGGGGCTGGCGAGGGATCATCAAAATAGCATTCTTAGCCGCAGTATCGGCGTCTTCATTGCCACGGACACCGATGTGAGCAGGAATCCAACATAACTGGACCTGGAATCCACGTAGGCTCATCTCGTGGAGAGCGTTTTTTATGGCTAAAACTATTACGTGGGAGGACGAATAAGCACGGAGCGCTTCGAGGGCACTACGAGAGTCACTGTAAATTATAAAGGGCTGTTGAGGGGTGTCACGTATAATGTCAATAGCAGATTGGATAGCTAAAAGTTCAGCAGTAAAGATAGAGGCTTGGGGCGGGAGAGAAAACTGAAGGAGCTTAGTAGAGGACACAGCAGCGAGGCCCACAGCAGCGAGGCCCACCCCAGAGTCAGTCTTAGACCCGTCAGTGAAGATGGCAAAATGGGGGCCTTTACGACGTATGTGTTCGAGTGCGTGTTGGCAGTGATGGCTAGGGACAAAAGGATATCTCTTAGAGAGGAAGGAGAGGTGAGTGCAAACATTGGGGAGAGAGATAACCCATGGGGGGGAAGGGGAGACTACAGGTGGCGAAACAGCAATGTGAAAGTCAAGAGAGTTGAGGAGAATTGTAGCACGAATCGGAAAGGAGGGGGAAGATGGACACGGATCGGGAATGAAGATATCACTGAAAAGGGAATTAGTGGGAGAGTCACTATGTTTAATTTTTAATGCACGGCGCATAGTAACTAAATCGCGATGGAGGGAGAGCGGGGGCTCGCCACTCTCAGCTAAGACGGAGGTATTTGGGGAGGAACGGAAAGCTCCAGTACAGAGACGCATACCCTGTGTATGAACAGGGTCCAACATCTTCAAAACGGAAGCAGAGGCAGACCCATAAATGGGGCAGCCGTAGTCGAGGATGGAAAGAACCACCGCCTTGTAGAGCATCAACATAGTGGTACGTCTGGCACCCCAAGTGGTATGGGATAGTTTTCTGAGGAGGTTGAGAGCACGAAGGCCTTTACCTTTAGTATACTGAACATGGTCTCTCCAGTTGAGATGTTGGTCAAAGATTACACCTAAGAATTTAACACTGGGATAGAAAGAAATCTGAGAGGGTCCCATTCGAAGCGATATTGACACCTAGTAGCTAAAACAATTTTTTGTTTGTTTTTTTGTTTGGCGAACAAAAGCAAGCAAAATTTAACAAAAACAAATAGCCTCGTGAAACAATTTTGTTTAACCAAACAGTTTTTATGTTTGGCAAACAAAAACAAACAAAATTAAACAAAGACAAACAGCCTCTTGAAACTATTTTGGTAGTTTAGTTAGTTAGTTTCCAAAATAATTTTGATAGGGTGAGGGTTGGTCCTATCCAGAGTGAGGTTTGGCACCCTCTACCCAGCCTTAGCTGTTTCTGTCTGTCTCTTTTCCTGTACTACTTTCCCTTCTAGGTGCTGGCGAGATTGCTCGATTGGGTGGCACTGCATGGGGGACTGCGGGCGGTGGTGCATTGGCCCGGGGGTGCAAGCCCTTGGGCTGATGATCCCCTCCCCTGCTGCCCTCTCAGAGACAGATCTCATCTCACCCTGGCCCCTTCGGGGCCCGAGCATCTGGAGTGGCTTCGGTCTACCGGACTCAGGACTGTTCAGCCAGACAGTTTGGGGAACTACAACAACAACAACTATTATAGCCATGCTCGGGACCTTGGGGCTGTTCGGTTAGACAGCCTGGAGAACAACAACAACAACAACAACTATTTTGGTTAACCAAACAAAATTGCAAACCATTTAACTTACTCATGTAGTGGTGTACACCCTATGTGGTTGATTGTGTTCTTTTATTTATAAATTATTATTTTGCTTAAGCGTTGTTTCCACATAGCGATTTTGATTAGTTGTTTTGTCTTTTTACTGTGTTCGTCCAAGTTTTGGTTTGTTTATTTTGCAAGTTTTACAATTTAATACCAACAAGCAGATTTATATTTCACTCCACTGTATGTTGACTTGGTAGAGGTGATGACTGTAGTCTTAGCATCAGTAGAGGAGGAAATGACAAGTGTGAAGATGAGTTATTATATTATATGGGTAATGATGATGTAGACATGAGTGTGAGAAGATTTGAGTTAATATGTTATCTTGGTAATACTGATGTAGGTATGAGTGTGAGAAGATTGAGTTATTATGTTATCTGGGTAATGATGGTGTAGGTATGAGTGTGAAAAGATTTGAGTTATTATGTTGGTAATGATTATGTAGGCATGAGTGTGAGAAGATTGGTTATGCTCGGTTCACACATGCACTAATTAACGTCCCGTCCGTCCTCGACCCCTTAATTTGCCGTGCCTAGGTGGCGTCCTTTTTGTGCATGCATAAAATGGTCCGTGTGGGTCGGGGCAACTGCCAGAAAACGTGTTATGTCGAGACACACATGGACACACACGGAAACAGTCGTCGTCTAGACGCCGACTAACGGGATGAGAATGGCGGAAAAAAAACGTTGGAACGGCCATCGTGGCCACATAGGGCCTCCAGATTGATGCTGTCCTGCCTATTTTCTTGGTCGGGGACGGACGGGACGTTAATTCGTGCATGTGTGAACTGAGCTTTACTAAGGTTATCAAGGTAGAGATGAGACAGGTGCAGTATCAGTAGAAGAGGCAATTAGAAGTGTGATGATGAAGATTAACCTATCATTATTTTATCTTGGTAATGTGAAAATTGAGTATGATTGTTATGTTCTTAGAGACGCTGGTGGTGTGATGTCAGTGGAAGAAGCCATGAGGAGTATGAAGATGTCAGGTGGCAGTAGGGTGTTGGCAGCCCTCCTCACGGGTCATGCCTGGGCTGGTCAAGAGGCAGCAATGAGACAGATCACGGCACGAGCTGAAAAGTTGGGTCTCACGTTCTCGCAAGCACAGTTGGCACCCGTCTTACTGGCTCTGGTCAGGGCAGGACATGCTCAACACAACCTTGCACTTCTTAACTGGGTCAGTATATATTAATGTACTTATTTGTTACTATTCATTGGTGTTTTATACTTGTTGAAGTAATGGTCAGTATTTGAGTTTTTTAATGTAACATAATAGTAAAACAAAATAACAATGGTCGGACAACTCAACCTGTAAGTCTTTTCAACCCATAGATATCAACCAGTGCAAACTCAATCAGTACTGTTAGCTTAAGTTATGTTAGGTCTTTGAATTAGCACTTGATTTAGTTGATCCTGGTTTAACCCTCCTGGCCCGGGCAGGCTCTCAAAATGACAGTGTGGGCTACCCGGGCGATCTGGCCGAAAAACGTCTAGGCCTAGGCTACCGTATTTTTGTTTAGTTTAACTGCTAGAAATTTCCCACGCATCTATAAATGTAGTGTGGTTTCCAATCTGTAGACTGGCGTTGAGTAGAGCTCTCTATGTCAACTGGTTCAGTTGTGATGACGATTTCAGTGGAGAGCACTTGCAGGCGATGTTAGCAATATGACGATCTTTTCACTACTGAAACAACGACATACAGACATACAATAACAAACGAGTCTTCTCTTTCTTGTTTTCGCAGGTGCGGTGACGTAACGATCGGCTTTGTTTACATGCGTCGGACGCACGGCGTTCAGACCAAGCTGAATAGGCTTTCAAGCTTACAGATTTTAAAATGACACCCGGGCTCCTGCCCTTAATTCGTGGTGTCATTTTAAAATGACAACCGGGCCAGGAGGGTTAATTGGTACCGTATTATTGTGATCGACAAGTTGAAATGGTCTACTGCTTCAGTTGTCCATAAACCAAATTATACTTGTAAACTTCTTGAAATTAAGAATATTATTACATGATCCTCTTTCTGATGGGCAGGTTGTTGGACTGATGAAGGAAGCCAGCGATAAAGGTCAGTTCGAGGTGTCATTGTCCCACACAGCACTACAGCTGATCCATCTGGGTCATGCTAGAGATGCCTTCCACCTTCTTCACCACCTACCCAGACTTGCCACCAGCACCCATCTCTACTCCAATGCTGCTTTATACATCAAGGAGGCTGTCAAGGCTAACACAGTCAGGCATATATACACACTTGTTGTTGTCTTTATACTGGTAGTTATTAGGATGAGTCATCTTAGACTTTCAATGGGTTTTTTTCAATTTAAAGAAACAGGATACAGTACATGCTTCAAAACTGGTATCTCACTCTAGTGTTATATTTTTCTATCTATCTAATTAATGCCAGATGTCATGATCCCCAAAGGGGTGGCCACAAATGAATAACTTCTATATTCCGAGGTAATATTTTCGATTCTTCAGCATATTTTGGAGAAAAATAGCTAACCCAACCACCCATCGTTATATTATATGTATATTTAAGGTGCACATGGAATGTTCTCGAACTATTGGAATGGCTGTGGATGTAAATTTAGTCTGTAACCTATGTAATCAGCTAACCCGTGCTGATCAGGTGCTAGCATGTACAGTACCGTACTTGTGCACAATGCTGGTCTACCGCACCTCTAATGTCCACCATTGCAGCTACGGTAGGGGTATGTAGGGCCATGCCCACAGATCAATAAACTCTGGTACTCTGAACGAGTGACGAACCCAGGACCTTCCATGCACGAATCAATTTGTTATCCCTGACCCAGACAGGCTCCTACTAGTAATGGATTAATGGTAACTCTCTTCCAGAATCAGTCTTTCCCTCCTCCTATGACTTAAATTGCTTCAAACTCTGTGTGTCCAGGCATTTTGGCTCAAACGTCCCTTGATTTTGGCCCTGTCACTCTTTCAACTATGGGGGAGGCACTCGCTACAGGCAGTTCTGCCTTTTGTCTCCCTCACTCACATAGAAAAAAACAAAACTTGAACTTTTGCCTGCATTTAGCTGAATGATTACTATTATGTCTTTGCCTATCTTTTCTCTTTCTTATACAGTACAGTACTTGTTGATTTCCCTCCTTTATTCTGTTTAGGAACTATTTCATTAATTACTAAAAGACTGACTGTAAGCCTTTTTCTTCAATTTTCAGATTACATACAAAACTTCACAGTGCTGATTATGTTATAATATTCTCCTTATATCTGTAATTCCAGGCTCCTGATGTAGTAATAGAGCTGTGTAGCGATCTATCAGAGAAAGGCATAAGTTCGTTTGGTGTAGTAGTGGCATTGGAGTGTGCCCTGCGTGATCGACGAGAGGAGGCAGCCTGGGCTTTCCTCCGAGCACTGAAACAGATCGGAGCAACACTTAGAGAACACTACTTCTGGCCTCTGCTGCACTATCCTCACATCACTTCACAGAGTAAGCTACACTGTAGTGGAATGTTGCATACACACAGACAGGGCATATTCATAAAAGAAGAACAAGTCAAGAATTGGGTAGATTGAATGAGGTATATACTTATTGCTTAATTTTAACCATTTTTTAGGATAGTGACATTAAATGTGTTATATTATCACTTATATTAGTGAGTGTAAATGGCTCTACTTATGAGGGCTGGTCCTATCCAGAGTGAGGTTTGGCATCCTCTACCCAACCTTAGCTGTTTCTGTCTGTCTCTTTTACTGTCCTACTTTTCCTTCTGGGGGCAGAGGGCTAGGAATCCTCCTCCTCTTGTATAATTCTCCTACTCGACGAGACAGAGAAACGGGCGAGAGAACGCGAAAGTGGTCCCGGACTCTGAGAATATGAGCTTTAACTGTTGTTTCTGTTCGGGCTCTGTCTCGTGTCAGCCATCCTCAGCAATGGGGTATATGCCCGAGTATGTACATACATACATACATATGTACCAGTACCACAAACATCCTTGTGTAATTGTATAAGACGGGGATTAGTGTATTTCAAGATATATTGGCTCTGAACTGTATGAATGAGACAATTGAAATTGCATTGTATTACAAAGATAATTTGGTTCTTTCAGAGGTTTGAACTGTGTGAAAGCGATACTACAAGTTACAGTGAATTACAAAGGTAACTTGGTTCTTTCAGAGGGGGGGGGGGGGATCGAGTACGAGTATGGGAGGGATGAGGGTAATGATGGAGGTGGGGAGGTGATGGTGAGAGTGGAGGAGTATAAGATATAGGGGAGGGAAGAGGTACTATAGGCAGGAATGCTGGTGGTAGATCTACGTTAATGGTAAATACAGTACATCTATAGGATAGCTAGTAAGACATGATAATCTTACTAAATGTTGTGAGGTTTCACAATTGTTCTGTACAATTGCATTTTACAGTTAATTACAATGATAATTTGGTCCCATCAGAGGTGTTGAACTGTGTGAAGGAGATGGTATTCTTGGGTGTGACTCCTGGTGTAGAGAGCCTGAGGGACCATGTGTTGCCAGCGCTGCCGTCCATCCTCACTTCCCCGATCACAGTGGCCCGGCAGCTGCACCTCATTGGTTTGCCCAGAAGTGCCACCGACACACCCATACTGCTCACACTTATTCGCAAAAACGCATTTGAACAAGCAGCAAAGTTTGGTATGTACCGTACATATTTGGTGCACAGTATACAATTGCCAAGATGTGAACCTGTATTATATGTTGGGAAGGGGTGATGAAATAGAATATTCTCAAAAGTTTATTTATAGTTTAGAGGGGATTTGGGGGGGTTTAATAACTTGTCATAATATTAGGAGTAGGTAAGACCATTTATTCACATTAGTGTCATACATTAACCTGTTATGGTGGTCAAATACAGTCAGCCCTCCACAGCATTTGTACCAGTATTATGTCATGGCAACTCTGGTAGTTTGCTGGTTTTCACGTAGTGATAATGACATGAGAAACTGATATATTGTTGAAGACATACATTACTTCTCAGCCTGAGATCAATTAAGTACTTCCACTCTATGAGGAGTTGAAGGTCAGTCACCAACTCCTCTTTGATTATCATATTGTACAAAATATTGTAAGATTTTATAAATTAAAATATTAAACTTGAAAACTAACTCAGAAGTTACTGCTCAAACAAACTCATTAAAATTAGAAACTATCGAAATGACAATTAAATAAATATAAACGTACTACTGTTGTTGTTGTTGTTGTTGTTCCCTAAGCTGCCTGGCCGAACAGCCCCGAGTCCCTGAGAAAGGCCATGGTCACGATCGGGCTTTTCCACAGAGCTCTCATTGAGTGTAGATTGTGTTGTTGGCGTAAGTGGTTGTGTGAAATGCAGTCTTCTATGATGTGTTTAATGGTATGGGGTGCTGTGTTACATCCCGGGCAGGCGTCGACAACGGAGTCATCCAGTCTCTTCTGATAGCTCAGGAGAGCTGGATGGTGATAGCTCAGGAGAGCTGGATATTTATATTATATTATATTAAATAATCCGCTGTCTACCAACGATGTATATATACATTGACCCAGTTGAATACAGCCAGTGCCAATGACGCATATATACAGTACTGTACTTATGACACAAACAAAATTCTTTAAAAATGTAAAAAAAAAAAATTGTCAAAACAAATTTGGCAGCAAGTGGGCAGACCTCTGGCTAACTACAGTAGTACCATAATTATGAGTTACTTCTAACTTGCCATGCCCACTTCACAGCCAAAATCATCAGCCTTGTTTGAGCCTTCAAAAAAGTTTCAGGCACTAAATTTCATGTTTAGAGGGCCAAACTCGACGAAAATGGGCACAGTGAATACTTATTTTTTTTTACCGTTTTTCTTAATTTCTTCACATTCTGAATCCATTGAGCCAAAACAAAACAAAAATCTTAAAAGGTCTGATACTGGCTGCGTCGAGCCAATAGAATTGTCGGCAAGCCTCTCGAGCTTTGGATACCTGTACTGGTACTTGTTGTTGTTGTTGTTCCCCATGCTGCCTGGCCGAACAGCCCCAAGGCCCCGAGCAAGGCCATAACCGAGCGCCCCCACAGAACCCTACCCGCCGACCACAATAAAGCCTGGGTGACCGAAGCCACTCCATGGCGGGGAGCTGAGGAGGGTGCGGAAACGCCCGGGGAACCAAAGCCCCACCCAGGGCCCTGTGCCCCTCATCAATTATGAAGAGAAAGTTGAGGGGCAAGGGAAAAATGTGACGCTTTGGCTTCCAATCTTGGTAGATTGGGAGGTCAATCCACGGAAGAGACGCCGTCACTTGAGATCTAGAAAATATATAAGTAAAAGGAACAGTCAGAGTAAGCTATGGGTATGGCAGAGATTGCTCAGTTCTCACTCTGATAGACCAGCCCATTACCACATGACTAGAACCCAATCCTCTCAGCATCAGCTAGGAAAGGCCCTAGAAAGCCACCTTTGGCGGGGGGATAGCTCCCCTATTTAAACCCTTTTTGGGGTAGGGCCCACCGAAACGTCAATAAAATACCCTCATTGTTCCCTGATTAAATAGCACTGTATGAATATTCCCATATTCAAAATATGCTATAGGGGTGCAATGCCTGGTGAGTTATCTGCTCAACAGGTGGCGTTGTGTGTGTGTAAGTGTGAGAGTCCGAGTGTAAGGGGTGAGACAGTGAAGCACGGGAACGAGGTGGCTTCAGAGATGGGGTCGTTTCGGGCCATGAGTGAGCACCGTGCCTCATGTGAAGGCAAGATGGCAGGTGCTCGTTGTACTCTACGTGCTTCACATGTCTCACTCCCTAGACTGGAACAAGACCTCACAGGCTTCACTGTTCATTGTAAAGCGGTGAATGTTAAGGCTCTCAGCCTATGCCCGAGAGGAAGTAAGTTGGAATATAGAAAAAAAAAAAAAAAAAAAAAAAAGGGCACCCGCCGTTGTACTTGTACTTACACATTTTTATTGACTTACAGTTGAGGAGAGCCAGAACAACTTTTCTTTGGGGAGCCTGACCCTAACCCTGGGTTCTGCTTGGTCCTCCAGTCCACAGGTCATCACTGCTATATTGGCCACACTCATAGCCAGACACAACCAGGTACCTATACACACTTATACATTTAAAGTAATACTCATAAGCAGAACTTATAATACTTATGTACATAGTAGTTAAATATTCCAACAGTTTTGTTTTCTTCTATGTGAATGCAGGAGACAAAAGGCAAAGCTGCCTGTAATAAGTGTCTCCCCCAAAGTTGAAAGAGTGATAGAGTGCCAAAATCAAGGTACCGTACATTAGTTGCTATATAACTGTGAGAAATGAATATATAAGACCCCAAAGCTCTGTATGTAATGTTAGGAATATCTAATAGAGCTGCACTGGCTGCCGGTTAAAGCTAGGATATAATTTAAACTGTCTCATGACTTTCAAGGCTCTTAAGTTTGGTGAACCAAAGGATCTTACTGAGTTGTTAAGACGTCCGTTGGCACACCCGGGTGTGATCTTGCGAAGCAATGATGATCGTCTGCATCTTGAGGAACCGGGAGCCACCCAGCAGTCCTCCTTCTCTGATCGGTTCTTTCCCTATGTGGCTCCAAGGTTGTATAATCAATTACCACTGTCGATAAGACAGTTGAATTCCGTGGATTCTTTTAAGGGGCAGCTGAAGACCTTTATCTTCCAGAAAAGTTATGATCTTGCGAGTGGCACAGTTACTGATTATTACAGGCTTTAGCTGCTGCCATTTCCATGGTTGTAGCTCATACTGCATATGAACAATGCCACATTTTCTTAACTCTTTTTTTGCAGGGGTTTTGGCCTTAATTGAGCACATGTTCATGCATGAGCAAGAGCCAGAATGTAATACAATTATATACCGGTACAGTATATATATAATCTGCAGATTTGCATGTCTGGTGCTGGGACCCGTCAGGAAGGGGTATAATGGGTTCCAAGCGCTAGTGAATTCCTCTGGAAGAACTGGTGTTTTTAAGAAACATAGACCATATTATTATTATTATTATAGATTTGTTGGTGACTGACATTCATTTGTCATCCAAGCCCTGTGTTTTACTCTATAGTGTCCCTTCAGTTGATTATGTTGTAATCCAAGCCCAGTGTTTTACTCTATAATGTCACTTCAGCTGATTATTTTGTAGTTTAACCTATCAGACCCGGCTATGTATTCCATACCGAAACCCGGGGGTTTTGGCCGAAAAACGTCTACACCTAGGCTACCATATCTTTGTTATTTTGACTGCTTCCGCATTCCCGTGCATCCCCAAGCGTAGATGTGTTTCGTACCTGTAGAATGGCGTTGAGTAGAGCTCTCTAAGTCAACTGGTTCAGTTGTGATGACGATTTCCGTGGAGATAACTTTGTGGCGATATCAGCCACTTTACAGTACTTTTCACTACTTAACAATAACATACAGGCACACACGAACAAGGACGCCTCTCCTTCTTGTGGTCGAAGATGCACGGCATCGGTCCAACCGGCTGTTGTTTACATGCGTCGGACGGATGCCTCACTCACCAAGCTTACAGGCTTTCAAGCTGCCGGAGCCTCAGAGCCCTTCCGGGTTCCGCGGGGGTGTTTTTTTATGGATGCCTCAGAGCCCAACCGGGTCTGAGGGGTTAAGCTAGGCTTAGTAATTGCAGGAATTGGTTGGGTGACTAGGGTGTGTGTGGGAGACAACTTTAACATGATGCCTCTGACCCCTATTGCACTGTCATGGTAAACACAGGTTGACTCGGTAAGATCCTATGTTGTTGTTGTTCCCCAAGCTGCCTGGCCGAACAGCCCCAAGGCCCCGAGCAAGGCCAAGGCCATAACCGAGCGCCCCCACAGAACCCTCCCCGCCGACCACAATAAAGCCTGGGTGACCGAAGCCACTCCATGGCGGGGAGCTTGAGGAGGGTGCGAAAATGCCCGGGAAACCAAAGCCCCACCCAGGGCCCTGTGCCCCTCAGCAATTATGAAGAGAAAGTTGAGGGGCAAGGGAAAAATGTGACGCTTTGGCTTCCAATCTTGGTAGATTGGGAGGTCAATCCACGTTAGAGACGCCGTCACTTGAGATCTAGAAAATATATAAGTAAAAGGAACAGTCAGAGTAAGCTATGGGTATGGCAGAGATCGCTCAGTTCTCACTCTGATAGACCAGCCCTTCACCATAGATCCTATGTAGCGGGAGTAACCGTATTTTGTTTGCCCATTTACCTAAGGATCTTTATTTATATCCTCATATCTCTTAGATATATTCTTCACTTACCTCAACAATACTAACCCCGATAGCTGGGGAGGGTATGAAATATATCAGGGAAAGAGTGGGGTTGAAACACGGCGATTAACTAGAATATAGCCATGTTGATTAACAAAGCCAAGACGTTGTGTATCCTTGCTTGTGATTGGTTGTTGTCTTGTTGACTATCGTGACGTCATCAGCCAAGGCGGGCCTCAGCGATGACGTCATTCCAACCCTCGGCCAACATGGCGTCATTACACCCGCTTATTTTAACACCCGCTTAATCTTACACCCGGTTAATTTTACATCAGCGGTGTACATGTTTCACACAACGTGTATTATAATGTCATTAGTGCACTGTGTACTTTGCGTGTTGATATTCAAAGCGTTTCTATTTATCAATAAATACTAAGGGTAATTATAGGCAATAGTCTCGCACCTGTATTTTTCATATTTTTTCCTCCAGATTTTGAGAAATGAGTGTTTTCATGGTCTTCGTTATAATTCGAATGTGGAATACACGATGGGTTGAGGGAGGGCGTTGCCCCCCTCCCCCCCATGAATTATTGAAATCGTCATCTATGTTGCCAGCAGGGGGTAAATATCAATTATACTGCATAAAGAAGGCGTTTGTAAACAGTGAGGATGTCCGAAAGAGCTCTGAGATTGATTAGAATGGGCATTTTTTGCGGTCAATATTAAGGAGACGGACCACAGCTACAGTATTTTCAAGGATATTTTTTTTGTGGATTTGTTATTTATATGATTTATAAGCTTTCTATAATAAAATTTGTTCATGGAAATTACTATTTACCCATCATCCAAGAATCTAAAAACACGGCCCCCGATAGTGGGAAGGGCTATGAAAAATAGGGAAATTGTGGGGTAAAAACTACGAATGTTGTTTCTGAGACCTAGTATATTAACCTAACCAAACAACCCAACCTAACCTAACCTAGACCTAGTACGTGGGATACAAAACTAGCCCTTGCATGCCAGCTACTGTGGGTTCATAGTACTCAGTACGTGGAATACAAAACTAGCCCTTGCATGCCAGCTACTGTGCCACACTCGTCCGACGGCATTGACCTAACCAATCAAGCCAACCTAACCTAACCTAGTTTTCATAGTGGGGGCTGCGCCCCCACACCCCCGCTGTTAGCAACTACAATCAGACTAACCTCGGAGGATTCATGGTCAGCAAATACAAACTAGACTAACCTCGGAGGATTCATAGTCGGCAAATACAAATAATACTAACCTCGGAGGATTCATGGTCAGCAAATACAAATTAGACTAACCTCGGAGCATTCATGGTCAGCAAATACAAATTAGACTAACCTCGGAGGATTCATGGTCAGCAAATAGGCCTAGGGCCTACATATTAGACTATAAACCTCGGAGGTAAAAAATACCGCGAGTTTAGTCAATATAAATCAGAGTAACCTCGGTCATTCAATTACTGTTTGAATATCAATATGCGAATTACAGTGCATTAATTATGTCATAATACTAGTTGTGTGAAAAATATACAAATCCACAAACGGAAACCACCTCCTAAATACCGGTACAGTAGATTTGTTCCACAATATTATATTAAGTGGGCTAAGAGTTGATCAACATGGCTAAATTGCAGATAATGTTTCAACATCACTTTTTCTTTGATATAATTCATGCCCTCTGCACCTATATGGGTTATTATTGACGAGGTAAGTGAAGGAAATAAGTCTGTATTGAGGATATACATTAAAGACTCCGTGGTAAACGTAGCCTAGGCTTGGACCCAAATAACGACGGTATAAAACCCTTACCCTTGGTGTATTGGAGAATAATGGTCTGCAGCCAAATGAACACAATGCCACTGGAAGCTCCGTTCATGATCCCGTTAAATAGAAGATGTTGTAGGTGTTTTCATAAAGCAAAAACACTTCACTATTCATTGAACAACAGTTCCACCATTTCAAATATGGCCGACTGGCCCGACTCCGAGAGCTTATAAACACCAAGGATAATAAATGAATCAATGTGACGTCGTAGAGGGATTGAGAAACAAAAGAGGCTCATTATATGGACTGACGTGTATTTCTACAGCCGTTAAAATATCGCGAGAATTTGTGACGTCACCGTCTAGACTCTAGACAGTGACATACTCCCACAACAACCATTCATATGCCATCATCGCTCTTGATGTCACACCCAGTTTATTGACCAATAGAATATCAGTATACAACTTTACTCGCCTCCACTCGTCGTCCACCAGCTGAGCTGGGAAATTGTAGAAAGTGAGTCCACAGATACTCTGTAAACATTAATTTATTCATTATATTTTTCACTTCTAACCATCTCCGACGTAACATTCATAATAGATATACAAGTACAAACAAACAAAATTATACTGTAACTAGGCCAAATTCCTGAGATATCATTACTCCCGCTACGCAGGATTATACCGTAGACTCATATTCAGATGGAAAGTGGTTGTTGAATTATCACAGTGTTATAGAAAGTGTGAAAGATACATACCATAACTTGACTCTCCACTAAGGCTAATCTTATCAGTGGTATTCTTCAACCAGGGCCTGAATTCCTTAAATATTATTAAATCATATTTACCATTCTCAATTACCACCATTCTACCATTACTGTACTCATAATTCATATAATGAATTCTATAGCAATCATTAAAATACCATAGTAAGGAAATTTGATAGTTAAGATTCTAGTAACATACATGCATAATTTTTATGACCGAGTGGTGCACATGGGGTGCGATTTCAGTGTAACGTCCTAATGACACCATTCCATTATTGTCCGTTTTCTAAATTCAAGATAAGATCATACAATATGAGCCTATATCTTTCTAGGTCTATCCCTCAGTGTATAATTGTGGGTAGTGCAGATTGGTTTGAGTTACCCAGCTTACCCTTTGACTTCACCAATTTTCATGGTGATTAATTCCTTGATGAATCTTGCTCCTGATCTGTTGTTAACAGGGGAAGCAACGAGTGGACAAAAGTAGAGACGTGAAGGAAGACTGGGGCGGACAGTTTGTACTGGACATGGCTGCCTCCAGACGAAGCCTAGGGGACCATACAATTCAACCACTTTTTAAGGTTAGTCTCTAAGTTAATGGAAGTTGTAGAATACCGATGGCATTTAATGTACACAGTAACTGGTCAAATAGTCCTTCAATAGTGCTAATTTAAGAGGAATACAGTACTCACTTCAGTGAAAACTTCTATAAATCAAATGTTTAAATTATTCATTGATCAGCAATGAAAGAAGTACAGTATAGATTAATCTAAGACGTGCGCATGGGGGGTATGAGACACCACACGCCTGTGCGCACGTATTTGAGCTGTTCCCATCACTAACATCGTTATTTTACCGTAAATAGCATTAATACTTATCCATATGCGCCTATTTTAGGTTGATTATAAAGGTATTAACCTGTTACAGCAATAAAACAAGTGGAAACAGCGTTTGGATGGTCAAAATCGGCGATACAGGCTGGGAGTTACATAATGTATGGCTGAGGCAACCTCCCTCCCCTCCCCTTGTCTGGAGAGACACTGATACGCAATAGTCTCTCTCTCGCTCTTTCCCACGCTTGGTAACAGTGATGACAACGCCCTGCTACCAACTCGCTAATGTTAGCACGAAAATAGACCACAGAATAAGGGAATAACAGGAAAAATAGGTGATAACTGAAGGAGGGGAGGGAAGTGGGGAAGGAGGGGATGTGGAGGAGTGATATTTGGCATGGCCCAGGGGCAAAACAAAAAAAGAAAAACAAAAATTGGGGTGTTTTAAATGGATTTTTTTAGGCCCAGGATCTTAAGAGTCTTCCCGCAGTCGCCCGGGGAAACTCTTAAGAGTCTTCCCGCACTTGCCGGCTTAATCAAATGTGTTTAACCTTTAAGCTTCGGGTCTGGCACTATTGCGTCAATAAGGTTGTGTGCTACACTCCTGGATGATGCTATATGGCATCAACATGTTTTGTGCCATGCAATCAAAGTTTATGCGGGCCCTATCGGCCTAGTGATGAACTAGGCTCCATCCCCAACCCTTCCCATAGCCTCCTAAGCCTCTCCTTTCTTCCCCCCACCATCTCCCCCACCCACAAACACCCCCAACCATCTCCCCCAATCCCCCTCGCTATCACGCGACACACATCAGTGCGCACATTCCTTTGTCAGGGAGTGACTGAGTATGGCTGACTTTCAGCTCGCCTCACCCCGACCACATCATCAACACACACACACTCACAGTCTCACAGTCTCACATACACATACAGTATGTACTCATGCATAGGAGTATTGATAAATTTTTCCTCACACACACACATATATACATGCACGCTCAAGCAGTAACTAGGCCTGAAATATTTTGCAAGTTTTACATTATAATAGTTGCTTTTATGCTCTCGCAGTGCTCACACGGGTACCAGACTATTTGTAGAAACCAGCGGTTTTCCCTATTCTCAAGGTGAAATAAGGTACATGATCATGATAGACATACACATACATACTTAAATGAAAAAAGCGAGTGCTTCCCATGAAGTGCTGTTCCAGTCTCACACCCTAATGGCGGTGAACCTGGCAGCCTCCAGGGGTGGGGGGTGGGGGGAGATTGGTTGGTAATTTCAAGAGCCGAAGCGTAAGAGTTAAACATGTGCATTGATCAATTAAAGAAGTATTGTATATAATTATTTAATATTTTGTTTCATACCTTCTATTTTAATATAAATGTAATCCTAATACTGTAGTTGTTTTGATATTATACTATAGGCTACTGAATTCTGCAATACTCTAGTTGCTTTGTCACCATATGAATAGAATATATGTTTTAAATATTGCATTCATAAAAATGCCATCTACTCATCACCCAAACCCATTGTCAATATCTGCTTGTACTAAAAAGTTTACCACAATTACAGGAGTTGAAGAAGCACCATGTGGGTATCTCCGAGGAGTGTGTGGAGTTGTTATTGTCAAGAACCAATAAGGCCATCCAGGAAGCAGTGAGAGCGCATGCCCCCCTGGTGGTGGATCCCTCGCTAGGATCACCGCCCAGGGAGATCAATAATGACACCACATCACATCCGGTAACTTCAATGTTTTTTTATTCAATTATTATTGAAGTGTCGCTATTATTGGGGCAAGAACACATAGGACGTTTGAAGTGATTACATGCTTGCATGGAACTGGAGACTTATTTATATGTAACTTCACCCCCTATCTATCATGCTTGTTTCTCTCTCTCTGCACAGTATGTATGTATGTGTATATGTACAGTACATACTGTATGTACAGGTATATACTGTATGTATGTACAGTGGAGCCCCTATGTTCGTGACAGCAGTCTTCGCTTTTTCAATCTTCGCAGTAGACACCAAATATTCCAAATTCCATATTCGCACAAAAATCTTCAATCTTGGTTCCAAAATCCCAGTCGAAACCCGAAAAAAGAGCAAACTTAATGAAAAACTCAACATCAAACTAGAAAACATAAACAAAAACAAACGAACAAGCTAACTGAACTCCAAGAATCTGACATTGTCAAGGTGTTTGCTGCTTAGAGACAAAATCTGAGTGAATCCGACATCCGAGCGTTATTTGCGCAAGTTGCTGCCGCCATCTTTTTTGCCATCGACACTAGCCAGACACTCACAGTCCACTCGCCATTGTGATGATTTTTTTTTTTTTTTTTACAAGCTTTTTTTGTGCCTGAACCTCTTGTCTCTCGCGTTAAATATGGCCTCGAGTACATCTGGTGATAGGGATGGTGGGCCTGGTGATAGCAATGAAGGAAACGAATGCCCGGGAGTTGTACTACCTGGGTGATACTGCATACTGTAATTAGGTTCTTCTGTAAACTCCATTGCATTACTTAGCCCCCTCAGACAGGATATATTAACTTACTTACGGGGAGGCAGACCGCCATTTGACGCGGTAGCGTCATATGAGTCGGAGGGGGTTAAGTTAGAAATTGCTGGAAAATGTTTAAAAGAGCTGTTACCACTACTAACGAGAGCATGTATGGGGGTGCAAAGGCAACAGTGCGTGTGGAGAATGAACAGAGCGAGTTCTTTGATCTGAATGTTGGGTTAAAACAAAGGTGTGTGATGTCTCCATGGTTGTTTAAGATCTATATGGATGAAATCATGAAAGAAATTCAAGGAAGAGCAGTGGATGTTGGTGTACCACTGATGTACAGTTGGTCAAAGTTCCAGCTGACCCACCCTCGCTCTGGGGCTCGCAGAATTAGCTGGCAATACTGGTGTAGTGGTGCAGGGATACCACTTGCCATTATTGTGTTACCTGTGTCTGTCCTGTATATTACTGCAAATTAGACCATGTAATGTTCACGTGAAGACTAAATGCTCCTTCATTAAGCAGCCACCAATAAAACAGAAATATGTATTCTTATAAAATCGAGTAAAGTATGTTGTGGCAGCCAGCAGGTTTTATATGCGTTGCCAATCAGTGGATATAATAACTTTAATATATAAGCAAATCTACGAACTTTGGGTGAATGTTCGGGATTATACATAGCGATGTATGCATTTTTATTTGAGATAGGCTTACTTTCCCTTGTTTAGTATATGTTCTAACGATGATATAGCCAAAATCAGATCAACCAATCCCAATCTTTGTAAGACACACCTTCCTCAGTATTGCCAGATAATTCTGCGAGCCCCAGAGCGAGGGTGGGTCAGCTGGAACTTTGACCAACTATACGTATATACTCAGGCACATACCAGATAGCTGGGGGTGGCCGTCTCGAGACAGAGCCCGAACATCGACAACACAACATATAACACATTTAAAAAAAATTCACCCACATCTAGATAAGTTGCACACAGTTTGCATGAAAAGCATGATACTTTGTGGAAGTGAAATGTGGTCAACACGGTATTGAGCTAATCAGTGTTAAGTTTTTAGATAATCAAAATATAAACCATGTATTGAATGTGTATAATATGTCTTATATTTTTGTTTCAGCGTTCGATGACTGCAGATGAACTAGAAGGTCACCTAGTGGAGCTGACGTCCAAAGGCCTGAACCCCCGGGGCACCCTCCGGCGCCTGCTGCTGAGCCACGCCACCACTGCCGACACTGCTCACTCCAACACTCAGGCTCATACCGTCATGGAACTTTCACAGGTCACACTTGTTTGATTATATAAATACCCGGTATATGACCAATTCTTCAACTTTGATTCAATTCCAGCCAAATATGTAATAATCCTTTCATAGCCCATTTCCTATCTATCTATCTATCAATTTACTCAGGCCCCTTCCCCATGTTTTTCCTTTTTTTTTTCCTCTGGGGGTGGCCGACTTGAGACAGAGCCCGAACAGGGACAACATATCACAAAAGAAAAAAAAAATGAACACACAAAAACAAATCAAATTCACACACATCTTGGTCACCCAGGAGAAGACCCAGAGACCAGGCCCCCGGCCCCCGATCTCTTGGAGAAGTTCCGGTCTCAGCAGGTAGACATTAATTAATTAATTAAAAGTTTGTTTAACCAGACCACTGAGCAGGTAGACATAATAATAATAATTAAAATGTAAAACTTGCAAACTAAACAAACCAAAATTGGGACAAGGACAATATAAAGTCAAATTAAATTATCAAAATTGCTATGTGGAAACAACGCTTACTAAAATGAAAATTATTAAATAAAAGAACACAATCCACCACATAGGGTGTACATTACTACATGAGCAAGTTAATCTGTTTCCCAAGCAAACTAATCGCACATAATAATATTCATAATAATATGCTGGTATTTTATTTGTTTGAGTGCCAATTTTCCAAGTGGATTCACGAGCGCTCACATTAACTTAAATTTTTCCATTTAAAAATATATAGCGAAGCCGCCACCACACTTCCAGGCGCACCCTTCATATATACCGGCTCCCCGGGCCAGGCACCTGACAGACTATTATCTAGCCCAACTGGCGCCTGACCCCTTCTCCCAAATGACTGCATTTTCACTCATCTATTCACAAGCATTCTCCATTCATTCCTGTTTATTAGGCCTACCACTTCCCTTGCCTGATCTATAGTCATTCCTCTATCTTCCAACGCTTGTCCTACACAGTCTCTCCATCTCAATGGGGGGGTCTTCCTACCCCTCTATCTCCCCTTGTATCTGACTCACATATTCTCTTTGTAAGCCTTTCATCTTCCATTCGCTCAACATGTCTCAGACCTTCTCTATCAACTCTATCATAGGCTTTCTCCAAGTCCATAAAGGCAAATTTTGTCCCTTCTCCAGATACTTCTCAACAACATATTTCAAGGAGAAAATCTTGCCTACACACCCTCATCCCTTCCTAAACCTGCCTTGCTCCTCACCTAACCATTTTTCTGTTCTCACGCTCAGAAGGCTAGAATAAAATCTTCATCATCATCTTCATCTCCGTTCTCACTCTCACTTTCTCGGTCACTACCCTACTGTACATCTTCCCTACTATGCTTAGGAGACATATCCCCCGGCAATTGTTGCACACTCCTCTCTCCTCTTTATCCTTATACAGGGGGATTATTATGCCTGTCTTCCAGTCACTCTTCAGGCACACTTCCCTTCTCCCATGCTACACTACTATTACTACTACTACTACTACTGCTGCTAGAAAATTCCATTAATCCAAATTATATTTTTATTGAAGTAGGTTGGCGACCGGCTTAGCAACTTGTCTTCTCACGCAACGATACATGTGAATCACCAGTGTGCTCTGGTTTTGTTCAAGTAAAGATGCGTTGTGTGTATTGTTTGCCAGTTGCATGTTATGTTGTAGATGCAATTGTAGATTAACCCTCCTGGCCCGGGCAGGCCCTCCTAAGGACACCACGAAATAAGGGCAGGTGCCCGGGTGTCCTTTCAGGACTTTTAAGCTTGAAAGCCTATTCAGCTTGGTCTGAACGCCGTGCGTCCGACGCATGTAAACAAAGTCGATCGTTGCGTCACCGCACCTCCGAAAACAAGAAGGAGAAGACTCGTTTGTTATTGTATGTCTGTATGTCGTTGTTTCAGTAGTGAAAAGATCGTCGTATTGCTAACATCGCCTGAAAATGCTCTCCACTGAAATCGTCATCACAACTGAACCAGTTGACTTAGAGAGCTCTACTCAACACCAGTCTACAGATTGGAAACCGCACTACATTTATAGATGCGTGGGAAATTTCTAGCAGTTAAAATTAACTAAAATACGGTAGCCTAGGCCTTGACGTTTTTCGGCCAGATCGCCCGGGTAGCCCACCCTGTCCTTTGGAGATATAGCCCGGGCCAGGAGGGTTAAGGGTTAGGGAGTAATAAAATACACAAATATTGATTCAGATTGAGCAAAAAGTGGTTAATACAGGTGGATATTTTGCATAAGATAAGAGAATTGTCATGCTAGTTGCGAACACGGGTAGAGCTCCAAATGTCCCGCCAGAAACAAGATTGCCAGATGAGAGACTTCACTAGAGTATACACTTTTGGGGGATTTTCAGAGGGACATCCTGATAATCCGGCATTTATTATTTTCCAGCACCAACCACCCTTGTCCACTGCTGGCCGGATTTCAGGACATTTACTGTATACAGATATAGGTTTTCACTTCCTTCTAGCTATTTACTCTTGATATTTTTTCCTTGTTTTTCACTTCCTTCTAGCTATTTACTCTTGATATTTTTTCCTTGTTTTTCACTTCCTTCTAGCTATTTACTCTTGATATTTTTTCCTTGTTTTTCACTTCCTTCTAGCTATTTACTCTTGATTTTTTCCTTGTTTTTCACTTCCTTCTAGCTATTTACTCTTGATATTTTTTCCTTGTTTTTCACTTCCTTCTAGCTATTTACTCTTGATATTTTTCCTTGTTTTTCACTTCCTTCTAGCTATTTACTCTTGATATTTTTTCCTTGTTTTTCACTTCCTTCTAGCTATTTACTCTTGATATTTTTTCCTTGTTTTTCACTTCCTTCTAGCTATTTACTCTTGATATTTTTTCCTCGGTTTTCACTTCCTTCTAGCTATTTACTCTTGATGTTTTTTCCCCGGGCAGCAAGCCAAGGAAGGTGGTATGAAGCTGAGTGCCGGGATGGTGGCCAGCGTTCTGAAGGCCCAGATAAAGAACGGAGAAGTGGATGCAGCATTACAGAGTCTGGCCACTCTGTCACAGCAGCACCCTCACTTCTCAATAGATCACTACAAAGTTATCGACCTCTGTACACTCATGGTCAGAGAACACCGGGGACAAGGTTAGTGAGGTGCATTTATTTTAAGTTGATTACCTCTCATTAAATAGACTGGACTGTATAGAGAACGTGGTGCAATGCATAAGTGTGTTGATTTTCGGTGTGAGCGTCCTGGGTTCGAATCCCCGGACTGCCACATGTGTTTGTTAATTTCATTAATCGAGTTTAGGAGTAAAGTTGGTTAGTGGAGAGAACATAATAATTTATAGATAACTATTGAAAGTGGTTCTCGAAAGCCTTCCACCTTTGATTTTGTGGTCTTGGCACTTTCAGAATGTGGTACATTTTTAGTACTGTATGTTATTTTTTATTTTTTTGTTTTCCAATCTTGTAAAGTAAAAATTAATTCTGTTGCCAGTTTGTCTAGGTTCACCAATTTTTTTTGCTAAATTGACTGGACTAATAACCTGTCACCTGAACAAAGCTTGAATATAATAAGGTTGAAGTGTGTGAAATTACATTAATGTATAATTCTCTAAAATTTGAGGCCCTTAGTGATCCTTGGTCTCTGGGCCTTCTGGGCAACCTAGATGTGTGTAAATTTTATATTTTGTTATTAATGTTGTGTTATGCTGTCCCCGGTCTAGCACTGTCTCGAGTTGGCCACCCCTACCTGTGGGGTATGTGCCTGAGTATATACATACATATATATATACATACATATATATATATATACTGTACATACATATATACATACATATTTCTTTAACTGTCTTGATAGCGTAATGCATAAGTGCACGGAATTTCGATGTGAGTATCCTAAGTTCGAGTCCTTGGAGTGGCACATGTATTTGTTGATTTCATTAATTGAGTTTAGAGGTGAAGTTGGTTGGTGGAAAAAACATAATACATACATACATAAAATTTTAAGACAGAGTGTTCCACACATCAGTGCAGTTTCAGTCTCTTGTCCTAATGGCGGCGTTCCAGGCAACCCTGTTAAGGGCTGCTTCACTTGTCAAGTTCTTGGATTTGAGATCGGCGCGTATAGTCCGATCCCAGGTCTTCCTCGGTCCACCCCTTGGTGCAGCTCCCTCCACAATCACAGACCTGCATTTTTTCACCCAATTTTGTTCATCCATTCTCTCCACATGTCCATACCATCCCAGTCTACTTGTACGCATCACCTCGCTAATACTCTTTATACCTGAGCTTATACAGAGATCCTAAGCGCAAGAAGGTTTACATACCCAAAAGGAAAGTGTGGCTGCTGAAGGACAAGGAAGTTAGGGATAGGTTTCATAATGAACTGGAGGAAATGAATAGAAATAAGGAAGCTAGGCCTAACGATGTAAATAGCCAATGGAACTTTCTTAAGCATAGCCTTATCGCTGCCACTGACAAAGTCTGTGGGAAAACAAAGGGTCACCCCAGGAATAAGACCTCTTGGTGGTGGAACGATGAGGTAGAACATGCTGTGAAAGAGAAAAGGAGATGCTTCAAAGCATGGAAGAAAGGAGGCAGCAGGGAGGAATACCAGGCAGCTAAACGAACTGCCAAAAGCGTTATTTACAATGCTAAAAATCGCATTAAGGACCTGGTCCTCGAACAAGTGTGTAACACTGACAATCCCAATGGGATCTTCAACCTAACTAGGCGAGTTAAAAATGACAGTAGGGATATTATAGGTGAACAGTGTGTTAGAGATGATAATGGGAAGATTGTGTATGCAGAAAATGAAATCAGAGAAGCATGGAAGGTACACTATGAACGATTGCTAAATGTAGAGTTTGAATGGGATAAGGAACAGCTTAGTATCGAAAAACCAATATCTGGGCCCCCTCCTTTGATAGCACCAGCTGTAGTGAGCGACGCAATCAATAAAATGAAGGACGGTAAAGCTCCAGGTTGCTCCGACATTGTCGCTGAGATGATAAAAGCCTCAGGGGAGATTGGTGTAAATTTAGTCACTGAGTTGATAAACACCATTATTAAAGATGAGAAAATCCCAGAGGATTGGCTCAAAAGTGTAATAGTAAATATATACAAAGGAAAAGGGGATGCGCTAGATAGAGGAAATTATAGGGGCCTGAAAATGCTTGACCAAATCATGAAGGTCTGTGAGAGAGTCCTTGAGGGTTTGATCAGGCAAAGCATCTCTATTGATGATATGCAGTTTGGTTTTATGCCAGGACGTGGTACAACCGATGCTATCTTCATAGTCAGGCAGATACAGGAAAGATACTTACTAAAAGGCAGGGATCTTTACTTTGTGTTTGTGGACCTGGAGAAGGCCTTTGATAGGGTACCTAGAGATGTTGTACAGTGGGCTATGAGGAAACTTGGTGTGGAAGAGTGGCTGGTGCGTGTGATAATGAAGATGTATGAGGATTCGCGAAGTTCGGTGAGGGTGAAGGGTGTACTGAGTGATGAGTTCGCAGTCTGTGTTGGAGTCCATCAGGGTTCAGTGTTAAGCCCCCTCCTCTTTATTATGGTCTTGGAGGCGCTGTCTAGAATTTTTAGAGGCGGACTCCCGTTGGAACTGTTTTATGCAGACGATTTAGTCCTAATAGCTGACAGTATGCAGGATGCTGAGGCCAAATTCAGAGAGTGGAGAGAGGGCATGGCGAGCAAGGGTTTAAGAGTCAATATTAACAAAACCAAGGTTATACATTGTAGTTTGAGACGAGGCAATGTGGAAAAGAGCGGTGCATACCCATGTGCAGTGTGTGGAAAGGGAGTGGGCGTTAACTCAATTCAATGTAGCATCTGTCGATGTTGGGTACACCATGGGAGTAAGCGCTGTAGTAGAATAAAGGGGCCCCTGCCGAAGGATAAGTCAGAAATAGAGAAATTTGATTGCGTAGTGTGCAAAGGCGAGCTTGTGTTAAGTGATGATCCTGTGGCTGTGAATTTTGGAAATGAGTCTTTGGAGCTGGTGAACAAGTTTTGTTACCTAGGAGATACCATCTCTGCCGGTGGTGGGGCCGAGGCTGCCACTGTTGCTAGAATTAGGTGTGTCTGGGGGAAGTTCAGAGAATTGATGCCAATCCTGACCATGAAAAGAATGCCTCTCCCCCTGAAGGGAAAGGTGTATGCCTCATGTGTTAGAAGTGCAATGACGTATGCCTCAGAAACATGGGCCGTTAAAGTAGAGGATGTCAACAGAATGGAGCGTAATGAGATGAGAATGGTGAGATGGATGTGTGGGGCCAGGCTACAGGATAGAATAACAAATGTTGAGCTGAGGAGACGTTTAGGTATAAAGAGTATTAGCGAGGTGATGCGTACAAGTAGACTGGGATGGTATGGACATGTGGAGAGAATGGATGAACAAAATTGGGTGAAAAAATGCAGGTCTGTGATTGTGGAGGGAGCTGCACCAAGGGGTGGACCGAGGAAGACCTGGGATCGGACTATACGCGCCGATCTGAAATCCAAGAACTTGACAAGTGAAGCAGCCCTTAACAGGGTTGCCTGGAATGCCGCCATTAGGACAAGAGACTGAAACTGCACTTATGTGTGGAACACTCAGTCTTAAAATTTTATGTATGTATGTATGTACCTAAATGTCTCCTCAGCTCAACATTTGTTATTCTATCCTGTAGCCTGGCCCCACACATCCATCTCACCATTCTCATTTCATTACACTCCATTCTGTTGACATCCTCTACTTTAACGGCCCATGTTTCTGAGGCATACGTCATTGCACTTCTAACACATGAGGCATACACCTTTCCCTTCAGGGGGAGAGGCATTCTTTTCATGGTCAGGATTGGCATCAATTCTCTGAACTTCCCCCAGACACACCTAATTCTAGCAACAGTGGCAGCCTCGGCCCCACCACCGGCAGAGATGGTATCTCCTAGGTAACAAAACTTGTTCACCAGCTCCAAAGACTCATTTCCAAAATTCACAGCCACAGGATCATCACTTAACACAAGCTCGCCTTTGCACACTACGCACTCAAATTTCTCTATTTCTGACTTATCCTTCGGCAGGGGCCCCTTTATTCTACTACAGCGCTTACTCCCATGGTGTACCCAACATTGACAGATGCTACATTGAATTGAGTTAACGCCCACTCCCTTTCCACACACTGCACATGGGTATGCACCGCTCTTTTCCACATTGCCTCGTCTCAATCTACAATGCATAACCTTGGTTTTGTTAATATTGACTTAAACCCTTGCTCGTCATGCCCTCTCTCCACTCTCTGAATTTGGCCTCAGCATCCTGCATACTGTCAGCTATTAGGACTAAATCGTCTGCATAAAACAGTTCCAACGGGAGTCCGCCTCTAAAAACTCTAGACAGCGCCTCCAAGACCATAATAAAGAGGAGGGGGCTTAACACTGAACCCTGATGGACTCCAACACAGACTGCGAACTCATCACTCAGTACACCCTTCACCCTCACCGAACTTCGCGAATCCTCATACATCTTCATTATCACACGCACCAGCCACTCTTCCACACCAAGTTTCCTCATAGCCCACTGCACAACATCTCTAGGTACCCTATCAAAGGCCTTCTCCAGGTCCACAAACACAAAGTAAAGATCCCTGCCTTTTAGTAAGTATCTTTCCTGTATCTGCCTTACTATGAAGATAGCATCGGTTGTACCACGTCCTGGCATAAAACCAAACTGCATATCATCAAGAGATGCTTTGCCTGATCAAACCCTCAAGGACTCTCTCACAGACCTTCATGATTTGGTCAAGCATTTTCAGGCCCCTATAATTTCCTCTATCTAGCGCATCCCCTTTTCCTTTGTATATATTTACTATTACACTTTTGAGCCAATCCTCTGGGATTTTCTCATCTTTAATAATGGTGTTTATCAACTCAGTGACTAAGTTTACACCAATCTCCCCTGAGGCTTTTATCATCTCAGCGACAATGTCAGAACAACCTGGAGCTTTATCGTCCTTCATTTTATTGATTGCGTTGCTCACTACAGCTGGTGCTATCAAAGGAGGGGGCCCAGATATTGGTTTTTCGATACTAAGCTGTTCCTTATCCCATTCAAACTCTACATTTAGCAATCGTTCATAGTGTACCTTCCATGCTTCTCTGATTTCATTTTCTGCATACACAATCTTCCCATTATCATCTCTAACACACTGTTCACCTATAATTTCCCTACTGTCATTTTTAACTCGCCTAGCTAGGTTGAAGATCCCATTGGGATTGTCAGTGTTACACACTTGTTCGAGGACCAGGTCCTTAATGCGATTTTTAGCATTGTAAATAACTCTGGCAGTTCGTTTAGCTGCCTGGTATTCCTCCCTGCTGCCTCCTTTCTTCCATGTTTTGAAGCATCTCCTTTTCTCTTTCACAGCATGTTCTACCTCATCGTTCCACCACCAAGAGGTCTTATTCCTGGGGTGACCCTTTGTTTTCCCACAGACTTTGTCAGTGGCAGCGATAAGGCTATGCTTAAGAAAGTTCCATTGGCTATTTACATCGTTAGGCCTAGCTTCCTTATTTCTATTCATTTCCTCCAGTTCATTATGAAACCTATCCCTAACTTCCTTGTCCTTCAGCAGCCACACTTTCCTTTTGGGTATGTAAACCTTCTTGCGCTTAGGATCTCTGTATAAGCTCATGTCACACACAAGTAGCTTATGCTGGGGGGATACATTCTTCGCTCGGGATGACCTTTACATCTCGAACTAGTTTCCAGTCTTTCCTGTTAACCAAGAAGTAATCTACTGTATCTGGCTACTGGAGACCCCAGAGTTATATGTGATCAGGTGGCTCTGTCTTTTCTTGAACTTTGTGGTACACACAACCATGTTGAGTGCAACGCAGGACTCCAATATATATTCGCCTTCTAGATTTCTCCTTCCGTAACCATTTCCTCCATGTACCCCCTCGTATCCATCTGCAGATGCTCCCACATGACCATTGAGGTCACCCCCCACGATAGTTATTTCGTATAATGCATAATTTATATTTGCGTAATGAATAACATTGGTGATTTTGAGATTTTTAAGAGTGATTGTATATAGGTATTTGTAACAGAGGCGGTGCAAACCCTGCGCAAGCACCTGTGTGGGGATGGGAAGAACGGTAACCAGTCTACAGCCAAGGTGCATGTGCGAGGTGTGAGGCGCAACTGTCGGGAGTTACTGTTGGCGTCTGCGGAACTGGGGGACTACCACCAGACCATGGACTTGTTGGACCTCTTACTGACGTGGGGACTCGTTGTGCCCGACACTTTGGCTCTTGGTAGTCTCATCAAGTGTAGGCTGGTAAGGTTTGTATCCTTATATACCTTGGTATTGGGAGGTGTTTGGTGTTGGGAGTGAAATTAATTAATTAGATTATCACCAAGTCCATGCTAAATGTTTTTATCATTTATTACCCAATTGATTACATTTTATTCATTCTGAACTCAAAACCTCACAGTGAACCTCAATTTTTATTCTTCATTAGGACAAGAGACTGAAACTGCACTTATGTGTGGAGCACTCAATCTTAAAATGTTATGTACTGTATGTATAGTATGTATAATTTACCTAGGTTAGGCCATTTCATAGCAGAGATATGATTATGTGAACATCACAAAATTGGCTAATAAAACCAGGATTCGGGGTGGTGCGGAAGTTCAAAGCTAGCCATGGTCCATGGGTTGATATATTAGTTTAACCAGACCACTGATTTACAATACGAAACTCACACAAGGCTGGGCTTAGGCAACACTAAGGATTTGGCAATTACGAGTATGTACAGTCGGCCTAATAAGTGATGTCTCGGCACCAAGTATATTTTGATCAATAATTGGTATCAGCATTGTCTTAATCTTGATATATTCATTTTGAGTGAGATATACAGTAAACTTCCGTTAATCCGAAGGGCAGCGGACCGGCCCTCGTTCGGATTAGTGGATTTTTCGGATTATCGGACTTTACCCCTATGAACCTGTGTATTAACACCTTACGAGCGGCCTATGCGGTTTATTTATGTGTACCGCCCAGCGGGGTGTTTTTAGCCAAAATAGGGCTGTTTACGTGATCATTTTCATGCCTAAATAAGACCCAGAACGTAAAACAAGTACCTATCCCTGAAAGGGCATAAACAGAGCTTTCGAATGACACCATAGCGATCCTTGTATGATGGATAGTTTTCTTGCAATAACCGTGCAACGCGAGTGCAAAAAGCAGGTAATTCGGTACTTTCGGTACATAATTGAGTATGTAGCGAGTGAGAGAGGGAGGAGGGAGCTGAGATTTGTGTCAGTAGGTTCGCCGCGGTGGTCTGGAGCAGTCATACGCTCGCTAGTCTCCTGCCACCACTTGTCTCTCTCTCTCAGCCACATTACGTGCTGAAATTGCCACTCGAGTTATGTCGAGCGCCGCCACATAGTCCAGCTTTATTTAACTCGACTTATGTTGCTCGCCGCTAATTAAGGGTTAATGGCCTGACGAAAACATTGAGGCATTAGGCCACCCAAATGACACAATGGTGCACACACACAAGCCCGTAGCCTAGTAGGTAGAGCTCTCGTCTCACACACGAGGGGTCGGCGGTTCAATCCCTGGCCGGGCGGAGACAAATTGGGCTTGTCTCCTTTCATGTGTTAGCCTCAGTTCACCTAGCTGTAAATAGGTACCTGGAATAAGTGGACGACGTTGTGACGTTCCATCTGGGGTTGGCAAAAATGGTACAAGGCGAGATGGGTATCATATGGTTCACCTAAGCTGATGGCTACCTAAGCCTTCGGGCGAGACGGTACCGTCTATAGTGAGAATGGTACCATACAGATCCACCCTAAGCCTTCGTTTCCGATGTCGCCAATTGGCTAAAATACAGACTACACACACATCCACAGCCATTCCAACAGTACATAAAACACTTAACATGCATTTCACGCAATACATTCCCAGTTAAGGAGGCGCGATAATAATGAGCTTAGCTCGCATTGCGTGGATTCCCCTTGACGAACAAGTAACTGAGTAACACATATCATATGTTCATGAAATCACTTCAAAAGTTTACCATTGTCATTGTAGCCTATTACCTACTTCAAAACATTCAGATTAATGGTCAAAGGAATCTGCTGATATAAACGTAAACACCATATGTCCGCATCGTCTTCTTCTTCTTCCGTCTACTAGCGAGTTTGTCTTGCTCTTGAAGATCAGATCAGATGTGGTTCGGGAAGTAATGCCTTAACAACGGCACTTCCCTGAGAGGTTCTTGTAATTTTCCTTTTGTGATTTTCCTTTTGTGACGTGCTCTGTTATATTATATTGTATTGAAAGCACCCTTGTCTTGTTGTCTTGAAAGCACCCTTGGGACGCTCCGATCACTGAACTATAAATAGTAGCGTATCGGAACGTCCAAAGGTGCGTTTTCAAGCTCAAGACTGAATGCGCTTGCAGAAAATGCGGTGCAAGCCAGTAGCGTATCGGAGCGTCCCAAGGATGCGTTCAAGAGCAAAACAAACTCTCTAGCAGACGATGTGGTGTTTACGTTTATATCAGTAGCTTCCTTTGACCATTAATCTGAATGTTTTGAAGTAGGTAATAGGCTACAATGACAATGGTAAACTTTTAAAGTGAATTCATGAACATATGATATGTGTGTGCTCCATTATGTGTCATTTGAGTGGACTAATGCCTCAAAAAGGGGACTTTGGGACTTCTTGAAATTCGGACCATCGGGTGAATTCTGATTTGGCCTCAAATTGAAAAATTCGGACTATTGGGAGATTCGAATCATCGGTCGTCGGATTAAAGGACTTTTACTGTACAAGCATGTTCATACACTTACCCACCCTATTCAACATCTGACAGACATTAATACACCACAGAGCGAGCCATACGTAATGACAGCTATGACATGACTTATTAGCGCGATCGTACAGTATCATGAGCATAGTGAGAATGAAAAATCTGCACAAGGAAATCAAATCAGTTTGAGATTGAACCTCTTGTTGATCGGGAGTTTTGATGTGCCTGACATATTGACCTTTGGTTGTCTCATCAAGCATAGGCTGGTAAAGTTTGTATCATTAGTTTCATATATTAATACTAGATAATAATAATAATGTTTATTTAGTTAGCATTTTACAATGTTGGTACAATATAATATTATGTTTTAAATACGACATGTACCAGCTTTGCATAATTCCAACTAAGGATAGCCCAATAAGGCCGTTAGGTGTATTTCCATTGGGATCCTTGTGGGATTAAGTTAGCTGGGGACAGGGAGAGAAAACAAAAGAAAATGTAAATGTAAATTAATACAAAGATATTATTTCTAGGGGCCTAAATTTAAGCTAACTTACATTCTGAAGCTGAACTTGATTATACACCTTGGTAACTTTATCAAGTTTAGCCTGGTATGGTTTGTATTATTAGGTTGATTTATGACATACATTATGTAATTTAAATGTATTTGAGGTGATTCAATTATTTTGAGGGCTTAAACCTTGAATTAATGGATATCTGAATTTGCTCTAAAGATATTGTAAGGTCTTTTCCAGATATGATCATGAATTAAAATGTAAAACTTGCAAACTAAGCAAACCAAAATAGGACAAAGACAATATAAAGGTAAAATAACTGATCAAAATCGCTATGTGGGAAACAACGCTTACTAAAATCAAATTTATGAAATAAAAGAACACAATCCACCACATAGGGTGTACATTACTACAGAGCAAGGTAATCTGTTTCCAAAGCAAACTAATAATAACTAATTTAATATATTGTTGGATTTTTTATACAAGAGAGATGAAGGTAAATATATTAGAGGGTTGATGAATGATTGGTGGCTGGGTTTGCCCTCCTTATTCTGATTTTAGACTTCAGAATTGAATATTGATTGATGTTTCCCGGATATCTCTCCAGTAGACCATTTCAACCAGTTTTAACCAAACCTCTGCTAGTTTAACCCCTCCAACCCGGATGGGCTCTTGAACGCCCATAACAACCTCGGCCCGCGCAACCCGGAAGGGCTCTTGAACGCCCATTGCTTGCATGCGTGCTTTCGAATGCCGCGCGTACATTTTCGGTATCGTGGGACGGTAGGTGGCGCCACCAGGCGTAAACTCCGCCACAGCAACAGTATCTACCCCGACGCCATCATGGACAGTACGCCAAATAGTGATTCCGCTGTGTCCGATACCGTGCTTCCTACGACGCCCTTGCTTGTTCGTCGCGCCTTACCCCGACGCCATCGCCTAAATGTGTTATCTCCCGGAGGTATTGAGACGACATTGAGACTTTATGAGCGAGCTGATGCCAAGCATAATGTTGATGATGAAGTCAGTGACGACTCCAGTAATTATAAGTCGAGTGATTATGGCCATGAGAGTGATAAAGAAGAGCAATTCCTGGGATTTGCGAGAGAACATGACAGTGGAGAGTGAGCGAGTGGGAGAGTTCAAGGTCACTCACCAAATTTCGCTTAAGTGACACGACGCCAATCCCTTCCCCTGGTAAATCGCCTTTCAAGCTACATTTGTATAAGCAGAAAATACTTGAGAAGGCGGCCGCGGCAGCTAGGGAACAAGCAAAACTACTTGGTGAGGATGAGGCTGTGAGTGAGGGTCAGCGTGGTGACCCTTCTCGTCCGCCATTGTCTCCCTTATCTACCCACGCCACCCAAGATGACCCGGATGCCCCGCATTCTTCCCCACCACCCCCACCATTGCCAAGGGTTGAGGACCCCACACTTTCGGCCTATTTGCCTCCTAGGTCCCCCGACAGGAGACATACTGCTGCCGAAAAGGGGAAAGGTAGGAAATATACCAAGAAAATTAAGAAAAGTAAGAGAGTTTTGTTCGAGGCTCCCGCGGCGTCCACCCCGGCCGGCCCCAGCCATACGTCCCCGCAACTTTCCCACGGTCCACCTCTCCCGCCTTCAACATGTCTTCCTGAAGAAGTCTTTGAGCTCGCATCACCAATACCTGGCCCTAGTGACAGTGAAACATTGCTTTCTGTCACTCGTCGCAGGCCAAGGAGCCCGGGACCTCGGGGGGACACAGCCTCACCTGCCACTCCTTCCCCACCTCGCCCACCCGCACGCCGCCCACGCATCACTGGTTCCCCGCCAGATTATGTGGGGGCCACTGATGATGAAGGGCACCTCTCTGAAGACTCTGGCCATGATTACATAGGTCCACCGTCAGGGCAAGATGACCACTCTGACGATGACTATATGGACATCGACGACCCTCGACCCATCCGCTTGGCCCGGCGTCGTGCTGCCCGTCGTGCTGCCCACCGCCCTGGCCGCCGCCCTCGCCGCCCTAGGGCGCGCGCCTCCCGAGTTGGCCGTGGGCGTGCTGGGCCACCAGCTGGAGCTCCTCGTCAGCGTAGACAAGACCCATTCTACGTTTTTCAGTGGCAAGACGTAGTTGATGAGGATGCATACAACCCTGATGTGCCAGCTTTTGATGAGGTACTGGAGGGTTCAGGCGTTACCCCCAATTTTCCTGCAGGCCCCAATGCTCCACCACACGAACTGTTTGAGGCCTTCTTTGATGAGGAGGTGGTAGGCTATGTTGTCAAAGAGACAAATAAGCAGCACCAATTCCAGGTCCACTTTTTGGGAAAGGTGACCAAGGGCCACATGAGGCAGTGGACCCCAGTGACTCATAAAGAGTTCATGGTGTTCCTGGCACTCACCATGCTAATGCCTCATGTCAAGAAGCATAGGTTGCCTGACTATTGGATCACCAATGATCTGATATCCACCCCTGCCTTCGGGAAATATATGTCTCGCGACCGGTACCTTGATATCCTCGCAGCGCTCCATCTTGTCACCAACCTTGACGTCCACCTCCCAGACAAGCTGTGGAAGATTAGGACGTTGTATGAGATGATGCGAGAACGCTTCACCTCCTACTTCAAGCCCTTCCGCAAGGTCGTCATTGACGAGTCTCTTGTGCTGTTCCGGGGAAAACTCAGCTTCCGGCAGTACATCCCCTCAAAAAGACATCGCTTTGGCATAAAATTCTTTGTGCTGTGCGACTGCCAAACTGGCTATGTCCTGGACTTCCTGGTCTACAGCGGGAAGGAAGGGGACTTGCTTGTGGACCCCCTCATTGGCTTTGGCGGAGCAGTGGTGCAAGCCATGATGGACCGCTACTTTCATAAGAATCACGTCCTCTACACGGACAATTATTACACGTCCCCCACTCTCTCACAGTACCTGCATGAGCGCAAGACGGGGACTGTAGGCACAGTACGAGGGAAAAGGAAGGGCATGCCACCTTTCCCTCCAAAGACCAAAAAAGGTGATGTGTTCAAGAAGAAGTCGGGGCCCATTCTGGCTATCCACTGGCACGACCAGCGGAAGGTCAACCTCCTGACCACCATCCACAAGGGGGAAATGGTGGAGACTGGCAAGGTGGATCGCCGCACCCAGGCCAGGGTGACCAAGCCCGATGCTGTCCTGGACTACAACATCAACATGAGGCTGGTGGACAAGTCCGACATGCAGATAGGCTTCATTGACTGCCTGCGTACCTCGTGCAGATGGTACAAAAAGTTCTTTCTGCATATGGTGGACATGTCAGTTCTGAATGCCTACAACATATACAAGCTTCGGAATGTGAACACACCCATGAAGTTCAATAGCCTGCGGAGGTTCCAAAAGCAGGTGTTGACGGAGCTCCTGGAGAAGTATGCTATGCCACAGAGGGCAGTGGCACATCCTGGGCCCGCCGTTATTGACCGCTTGCAGTCTGCTCAATACTTGACTAGGCACAGGCTTGGTTCCCTGCCTCAGAATGAATCCGGAAGAACACAGCAGAAGCGGTGCCATGTCTGCTACAACAGCAGGGTGAAGCCGAGGTCAGGTAAAAAGTCAACCCTGGAGTGTGTGGAGTGCAAGGTGGCACTCTGTGCTGTAGATTGCTTCTTTGATTACCACTCCAAGCTGGAGTTCTAATAATCATACTGAAATTGCCAAATAAAATGACAATATGTACACTATAATTATATATAGGCAAAAAGTGGAAGAAAACCAATGTATTGTAATACAAAAGTCATGTATTATGAGAACATTGATACAAATACAATTACACCATAATAATATGTGAAAGTGACACATATGTATATACCAAGTGACATTCATATGATTAGAACCTATAGAAATATAGAAATCAGTGAAAAAAGACACAATAAATTGTATATAAATCGTTTACAAATCATATAACTAAGTGAAAGTGACACAAGACCTAATATTGATGGCCAAAGTATAATAAACACCTGTGATAACGAATAATCAGTGCCTAATACAACAATAACCTACCTCAATTACTAATAAAATGTACGGTATCGAGTGAAAATGAGCATTATCAGTGACAGTGACACTCTCTAAAGCATATTTGTCAAAGTGAAAGTGACACAAGACCTAATATTTGATGGCCAAACTATAATAAACACCTGTGATAACGAATAATCAGTGCCTAATACAACAATAACCTACCTCAATTACTAATAAATGTACGGTATCGAGTGAAAATGAGCATTATCAGTGACAGTGACACTCTCTAAAGCATATTTGTCAAAGTGAAAGTGACACAAGACCTAATATTTGATGGCCAAACTATAATAAACACCTGTGATAACGAATAATCAGTGCCTAATACAACAATAACCTACCTCAATTACTAATAAAATGTACGGTATCGAGTGAAAATGAGCATTATCAGTGACAGTGACACTCTAAAGCATATTTGTCAAAGTGAAAGTGACACAAGACCTAATATTTGATGGCCAAAGTATAATAAACACCTGTGATAACGAATAATCAGTGCCTAATACAACAATAACCTACCTCAATTACTAATAAAATGTACGGTATCGAGTGAAAATTAGCAATATCAGTGACAGTGATACCCTAATAAACATATATAATTGGCCTCAAAATAACTAGAAAATATCAAATAAACATCACATTCTCAATATCAAACACTAAAATCGTCTAAGGGAGATAAATACTTTGGCGCGGCGAGCGGCTAGGTGCGTCGTAGCCATGGCCGAGGCGACGCGTCCGAACGCGGGAAGAATTTGCCGCCGAAAAGCACTCGTCTTCCCGCGCTCACCATTATGCAACCAGAGGGGCTAGAGACCTCTACTCAACGCCATTCGACAGAGGAAGGTTTGTGGAACATTATTCTTTTTTATTTACAACATTACATGACATATTCATTGACTTACAGAGTAGTTAACATAGGCCAAAGATCGTCAAAACACCCGGTACCGGAGCACAGTCGCAAGCTATAGCCCCCGGGGCTGGAGGGTTAAAGTCCTAACCTATTATTTTAGTATTTTAGTAATTATTTTAGTTTAGTAGAATTTACCAGAACGTCCCCGACCTCCCAAATTGACTAATTCCTTGAACCTGACGATAGTGATGGGCTGGTCTATCAGAATGAGAGTTGAGCGTTCTCTGCCATACCCATAGCTTACTCTGACTGTTCCTTTTACTTATATATTTTCTAGATCTCAAGTGACGGCGTCTTTTCCGTGGATTGACCTCCCTACTGCCAACCCTGGCAGATTGGGAGCCAAAGCGTCAAATTTTTCCTTTGACCCTCAACATTCCCTTTATAATTGCTGAGGGGAACAGGGCCTTGGGTGGGGCTTTTGTTTCCCGAGCGTTTCTGCACCCTCCTCAGCTCCCTGCCTTTGAGTGGCTTCGGTCACCTGGGCATTATTAGTGGTAAGCTGGGAGGGACCTGTGGGGGCGCTCGGTTGTGGCCTTGGCCTTGCTCGGGACCTTGGGGCTGCTCGGCCAGACAGCCTGGGGAACAGCAACAACAACAACAACAACAACCTGACGATAGTGCGTTGTTATATGTGCGATTAGTTTGCTTGGGAACCAGATTAACTTGCTCATATAGTAATGTACACCCTATGTGGTGGATTGTGTTCTTTTATTTATAAATTATTATTTTACTTAACCCTTAACCCGTGGAGCCCCGGCTAGTTTTGTAATGTTTGTTCACCAGAACCCGGCCGGTTTAAAAAAAATTGTTTTATTCCAGAAACAATAGCGAATGGGTTAGGAATGAAGGAAAAACCACGAAAAAGCCGGACTTAAGTCCGGCTCCAATTTGCAGCAAGTTAGGAGCATTATTAAGGCTTTTAAAGGGTTAAAATCGAGTGCAAATGGCCGGGAGCGCAGCGGGCCAGACAGCCGACTCCCAGGGCTTACCTCCGCCCATTAACTCATTTTCCCTGTGTTCTCGAGAGGCCGGCAGTGTAGCCAGTAGTGAGCATAGCTGGGAAATATATGCCGCTATACGCTAAACTCCCATGTTACTGGTATCACTGTATGAGAACCATGAGTGCTACGTAGCTCGTTCTGGTCTCATTTTGAAGCTTTTAGCGCCTAGTTTTTGCTAAATAATTTTTTGTTCATGCAGATACTTGATTTATCATTCAGGAGGGCCTGAATATGCCCAAATAAGCCCAAAACCCCCCGCTAGACAAGGGTTAAGCATTGTTTCCACATAGCGATTTTGATTAGTTATTTTGTCTTTTTACTGTGTTCGTGTAAGTTTTGGTTTGTTTATTTTGTAAGTTTTACATTATAATTCCTAGTTAAGTATACAGGTCTCCTTCACTATCCGATGCCCCGATTTACGATATTATTTTAGGTTTTTAGGTGTTTTGGTTTGGGTTTTGGCTGGTCCGAGAATGCATCCCCATTTACCCCATTAATTTTTGGGTTTGCTTTACGATTTTTCTATTTAAGATCGAGTTTTCAGGAACGTAACCCAATCGTAAATTGAGGGAGACCTGTACTGGGTGAAATGGTGTATTGGTTGACATGTCCAGTCACCGTGATTGGCTGACTGGTAATCTGACTGTGACTCATTTTATTTTATTAAGTGTTTCCACATAGCGATTTTGATTAGTTCTTTTGCATTTATCTTGTGTCGTCCCTGTTTTGGTTTGTTTATTTTGCAAGTTTTACATTATAATTTCTTTCCTGTCCCCAGTGGAGACCTGACGGGAGCTGTGGTGGAGACGGAAGATATATTAAAGAAGTACAAGTGTCTTCCTATGAGGATAGAGACACTCATCCAACTCATTAACAACTGTGGAGAGGACAACAGGTTAGAACAGAGAGAGAGAGAGAGAGAGAGAGAGAGAGAGAGAGAGAGAGAGAGAGATAGAGAGAGAAAGAGAGAGAGAGAGAGAGAGAACCTAATCACTTGCCCACATTTTGTATGTTTATAATTCTGTCCCACTTGAAGATTTACCAGCTACCATCAGAGGAGTTTATTCATAATTTGAATATTTTTGTTGTATTGTAAAGAGTTCAAAAACTAATTTGAAGAACTTCCTTAGTACAATGTATTTTATACAGCCTAAATTCAGATGTTTGCATTGAGATTGGGAATGACTTAAAATTGTCAGGGGGAAGCAATTAGAGTGGAAGTAAATTAAATATGAGCAATAAAAGTAAGTGTTTTGTAATACTTTATATAACTCATATTTTCTGTAAAGGAAAGGGCTACATAATTATTTTGTTAAGCTTTTGATGAAGCAGGTTATCAATACTTGAAATTGACATTAAAAACTATTACTACTCTGCAGCTTTCTTCATCTTCCTGTGGCGATGAATAGATAATGCATTTTTGTGGGTTGAAACTTGAGAATCATCAATAAATACTGAAGTGGTAGGTGGCGGGTCGGGCGGGTTCGGCAGACAAATTCATATTATATTATACATATTATGAGGAGATTACTTAATAATAATAATAATAATAATAAGCATGTTACTTATTTCTCATAAGCGCCAATTTTTCCGAAGAATTCACTAGCGCTCGGAAAGAGAAAGAAAAAAGAACAAAATCAATGCATCAAAAGAAGGCTTATATACAACACACATTTAACAATCACTAGCAGTGGCAAAATAGCCTAAACTCTATAGCCATCTGTCATGACACCTCTCTCAAGATCATAGCTTCTCTCAAAGAGAAAAGTCTTAAGTTGTCTCTTGAAGCATTCAACAGAACTCAGTTGTCTCATGGACAGCGGCAACCTGTTATACAACCTCGGAGCCATGTAGGAGAATGACCTCTCAAAGAAAGAAGACTGCTGGAAAGCCCTTGGTTCATCAAGACGAAAAGGGTCATTGTCATGACGCACAACTACACCATGGTGTGCCGGTGGGCGCCTGAGCAGCTCCGCAAGGTACCTAGGCTCACCAAATTTGAGAACCTTAAAAGTCACCAAACACAACTTAAATTCTATTCTTGCTCTTACTGGCAGCCAGTGCAGTTCTATGTGAAGAGATGTAGTAGGAGTTCTAGGTGGAACACCAAAAATGAGTCTTGCGGCCCTGTTAAGAACAGACTGAACTTTCTTTAAAATATAATTTGGAAGACCCACCAACAGGGCATTGCAATAATCAACACGAGAGAAGACCAATGAGTGAACCAACGTCAGGAGGCAACGTCTGGTTATAAACGGCTTCACCAAATAGAGATTTCTGATGTGCAAGTAACAACTTTTAACTATCTGGTTTACATGCTCTTTGAAATCTAATCGGGAGTTCACATATACACCCAGATTTCGAACAGAGTTGGCCGGTCGCAGCTGAGATCCACCCACATTGATGGAGAGGGCACCTACTATATCATCAGCTCTTCTATTTCCTCGGATGATGAGAATATCAGTTTTACCATCATTTAGTTTAGGTTTTCTCGCTCTCATCCACTTCTTGATATCAGACATCAACAATTCCATCTTACTCCGTATATCAACTATATTTGTGATTCTCACATAAATCTGGGTGTCATCTGCATAAAAGTGAAAGGTGACATTATGTGCACGAAGCAGAAGAGACAAACTGCTAATATAAATTATAAATAGGATAGGACCTAAAACTGATCCCTGCGGAACACCATACTGCAGGGGTGTCGAGACCGAGACCACTTGATTTACCATCACACTCTGGGATCTACCTGACAAGTACGACCCAAGAAGCAAGAGAGCGGAGTCACGCACACCACAATCATAAAGATCACTCAATAACAACTCGTGATCCACTGTGTCAAAGGCCGCAGAGAGATCAAGCAAGACCAATAGTGAGGCCACACCATTGCGAATGTTCTCAACTAGATCATTATGTACTCTAATCAATGCTGTTTCAGTTGAATGATGCTGTCGGTAAGCAGACTGAAAAATTGGGATAGTTTCATTCTGCTGAAGTAGTGGTTGTAATTGGTCAAGTATTGCACGCTCTAATATCTTTGATATGAAGGACAGGTTGGAGACAGGACGATAGTTCAACATGTTCTCAACATCAAGTCCAGGTTTCTTTAGAGTAGGTCGGAGTAGTGCATGCTTTTCAGAATGTGGGAAGCTACCTTCAGAGAAGCACTTATTAATTATTTTGGAAATAAACTCAACTGTGTGATCATAGACTCTTGGTAGCTTGGAAACATTTATGGGATCCAACGGGCAAAATGTTTTATTGAGGTTTCTTATGTAGGACGAGATCATGTCCACCCCTACTGAGTGAAAGGATGAGAGGACATTATTAGGAATGTGTCGGGGTTGGAGTACAACTGAAAGTTCTTCACCAACAGAAGCATCATCCAGTTCCTGTCTTATGCGAGTTATCTTGCCAGCAAAAAATGCCACAAAGTTGGCATCCAACTCGGCATCGGGTACAGAAGGTCTTAAGCTGACTCTTGTTTTTCCAAGTAAACTGTTTACAATTGAAGCCAACCTCCTCTGGTCGTTACCACATGAGTCAACTTTTCCCTGATAATACACTTTCTTTTCATCTTTGATTGTGTGGACCACAGCTCTTCTGGCTGACAGATATTGCAACCATGTAGAGTCTGTTTTATTTTTCCGCCATTCATGTTCAGCTCTTCTACGCGCTCTTCTAAGAAATTTAACTCGAGTGCTATACCAGGGTGAATCATCTCGTACTATGATTTTCTTCTCTACTTCTGGACAGTGATGATCGAACACTAATTTAAGTGCATTTCCATGTACCTCCACCAGCTCATCTGAAGTAAGGTTGGAAGTATCAATACTTCCCAAGTACTGTTTTACTTCACTGCTAGCCAAATTTTGGTCTGTATTTTTATAATTTCTAAATCTGATTACTTTTTCATGTGTGAGTGGCTTAGGGAAATCAAAGCTGAAAGTAATCAAAGCATGATCAGAGGTATTAGGGTCAGCATTCTCAACATCAACATCCAGAACACCACCACAACCCACAGGAGAGAAAACCAAGTCAAGGGTGTCCTAAGATATGAGTTGGGTGGGACACATGGTTTACAAAATTGTTCTGATCAGTCAACTCAAGGAACTCAGGAGAGAATGGCTTCAGATGAGGGCTGTCAACCCAGTAATTAAAATCTCCACATATCAAAAGTCTTCCGGTTTTAGCAGAAAATTCCTCAAGAAACTGCCCAAACTCTTCCATAAAACCCCTATCTGTGCCACGATGGCCAGGCCTATAGACAACTGCCATTCTTAGAATTTGTTGATGGAGTTTTATTTCCACTTCCAACAGTTCATAATAAAGAGGGGCTGGGTTATGGCTTATTTGCAAGATATTCACCAGAGATGTGGAGTAGACAACTGCCACTCCACCACCCGGATGATCTCCCCTAGGCCTAGGAACATTTATTATGGAATGGGTTTTAGGCAATGCCGCCTGGATAATATTCAGATCTGACTCGAACAACCAGGTCTCAGTGAGACATAATACATCAAGGTTACGTTCATCCAAGATCTCGCAAATATGATCCATTTTGTTACGCAAGGAACGAACATTCAACAGACCCAGTTTCAACCGGCTCCCATGTGCATTTTTCAGTTTTTTGAACCTACAAAATTGGTGTTTTCAATCACTTTATTTCTCTGAGCTGTCATTAGAGGACAATTTCTACTTGAGGCGAAATGATTTGGCGTCTCCGTAACTGATGTGGAGCTCATACAATTTATACATTTGGGGGAAGTCTTGTTGGTGCAGTCTTTTGAGTTATGAGTACCGGCACAGAAGTTGCATTTTGGATCCTCATTTTTCCGATAACACCTGTCACTGGTATGGCCACACAGACTTTATTTTAAATCATTGTCATTGTCGTCACGTTTCCGCGGCTTTCGTCCGACATGGTAGGCACGTTTGACTGACCTTTGCACTTTTTTGATGGTCCCGGGCATTCATTTTCCTTCATTGCTACCACCAGGCCTACTATTCCTATCACCAGAAGCACTAGAGGCCATAATAAACACAAGGGATACGAGTTTCGGTCACAAAAAAGCTTGTAAACAGGAAGTTTCCAACACAATGGCATTTGGACTATGAGCAGCTGGCTAGTGTTGACGTCATAAAAGATGGCGGAAGCAACTTGCGCAAGTAACACTCGGATGTCGGATTAACTCGGATTTAGTCTCTAATCAGCAAACACCCTGACAATGGCAGATTCTTGTTCAGTTAATTTTTTTTTTTTTTAGCGTTTATGTTTTCTAGTTTGATTTTGAGTTTTTCATTATTTTTGCTCTCCTTTTGGAGGTTTTCACTTGAATTTTTGCACCAAGATTGAATATTTTTGCGTGAACAAGGAATTTCAGAATACATGGCGGATATGAATTTTATTATTCGTTGTGAAGATAAATAATGTGATGAAATTATTTGACTGATTTCCATTGGGCGGACTTTTCCAATGTACGGACACTGGTCCCCCCCCTATTAGTCCGCCCATGCGAGGGTCGACTATATTACTATTATTATTACTATTTAGGGTGAGGGCTGGTCCTATCAAGAGTGAGGTTTGGCATCCTCTACCCAACCTTAGCCATTTCTTTCTGTCTCTTTTACTGTCTTACTTTTCCTTCTGGGGGCAGGGGGCTAGGAATCTTTCTTCCCTAGTAAAATTCACCTACTAGACGAGACAGAGTAAGGGGCGATGGAACGCAAAAGTGGTCTCGGACCCTAAAAATTGGAAATTTAAATGTTGTTTCTGTTCGGGCCCTGTCTCGAGTCGGCCACCCTCAGCTATGGGGCATGTGCCTGAGAATATACATACATACATACATGTATATTATTATTATGGGTGAGGACTGGTCCTGTCCAGAGTGAGGTTTGGCATCCTCTACCCAACTTTAGCTGTTTCTGTCTATTTCGGGGGCAGGAGGCTAGGAATCTTTCTCGCCTTTAAAATTAACCTACTAGATGAGACAGAGAAAGGGTCTAGGGAACGCGAAAGTGGTCCCAGACTCTAAGAATTGGAATTTTAAATGTTTCTGTTTGGGCCCTGTCTAGAGTCAGCCACCCCCAGCTATGGTGTATATGCCTGAGTATATACCTACTATTACAGTATTATTATTATTATTATTATTATTAACCCCTTCAGACTCATATGATGCAGAGGTTGCCAGATTAGCAATAAGAAATAGAGTTCTCTCACTCTTATAAATACCTCTCCAAAATTAGTTTTCTGCCCACAGTTAACTCAAAGACAACTGCAGAGGTTGAAGTAACTAAACTAAAGGTTTCTAAATACCCCTGATGGTAACAAAGGCTTTAAAGTATCCCTAATAGGCTCAAAATCGTGTCATATGTCGGAGAGGGTTAAGGTTTAGAGATTAAGCTAATAAATTAATTGAAAGACAATTATAATGTTGATGCTACTGGTAATAAAGCGAACTACCTTTGCAGGTTAAATGAGAGCAGTGAAGAGTGGTTGCTGGTACAAGTTCTGGTGAAACTCATTGGTCGCCATTATGGCTCCTCAAATGCACACCATGACCTCTTCTTTGCATGTCTGGAAGCTGATAGACCAATACTTGCTGCTAAAATTCTCAAGGTGGGTTTATTAATTCAGTAATATAATGCTAAGCAGAGATCCTAATATCAAAGTTAGAAATTTATATTAAGTTCTGCTTATGAGATTTGTTTCTTTGCATAATAAAATGTTTATATTAATTCCACATAAACCCCATTCAGTCAAGTTCATTGTGGAACCTTTATCAAGCAAGTTGGTGTGCTGGGCTGAGAGGGGTGAAGTATGTTAGGATTGGGAGAATTAGTTACTAGTCTTACCTGATCTTATGGCCAACCTAGGCAAATTTTACATTAGCATACTGGGCCGAGAAGTAACCTATGATCTTTCATATCATGAGTTAAGACAAGCATACACGTTCAGTTGGGTCTGTTAAACAGTTGGAGCTTGTGTGTGTGTTTGGTTTAACAGTTTGTGCATGTCTCACAGGCGTGCATATGCCGTTAAAGCCCCCCCCCCCCCCCCCTAAACGCTCAAACTTATCTTCAAATTGACTAGTACAAAGTTTGGCTTGGCATATTAAACTGAACGTGTTTGGCTGCATTAAGATATTGTGCAGTACTGTACTGTACCTTACCATAATACTGATTCTAACCCTAGGACATTTATGTTTTTCTCAGAAGTTGAATAGCGGAGTGCGAGTGGAGAGGATCGGACGTCAGGTGGAGCGTTATGGTGAGACCCAGCGCGATGGACCACTACTCCACATGTTAACCACTACACTCCACACCACCTGCACCATTGACCGACACCACATCTACCACATACTACTCAATATATACTGTAAGTGCTGTCGATGTGGTATTGTTTTTGTGACCCCCATATTACTGTATAGCTGACCTCTTCCACATCTATTGTAGTAGTAGTAGAAGTTTCCTTGGCTGCCTGACTGAACAGCCTCGAGGTCCTAAGGAAGGACACTTCCGAGACCGGGTTTTTCCACGACTCTCGAGGAATGTATATTGTGTTGTTGGCGTAAGTGGTTGTGTGCTATGCAGTCTTCCATAATGTGTTTGATAGTGTGCGGTGTTGTGTTACAGCCTGGACAGGTATCATGGACGGAGTCATCTAGCCTCTTCTGATAACTCAGAAGGGCTGGATGGTGCCCACATCACAGCCTAGCCAGGTGGACTCTGCCCTCACAGGAAAAGGTTTCTGGGGGATGGACTTCAGGGGGCCATGCATGTAGCTGAGTGTTGTCTTTGAGTGACTGGATGGATCGGTGTGAGTGATTTGGGTATGGATATGCTTCTGGAGGCTGGCTTGGGGTGGGCAAGGCGGGGAGTGATGACAATATTTGTGTATGATAACGGGTGCTGGGTGTTTGTTTTGATGTTTCTTGGTGTGTGTGGATGGTCTGCCATGTCGTGTAGTGGGTGGTCTTGGTTTGTGGAGGCTGCGGCGAGAATTTGTGTGCCTTTCATATCTAGGTGATCCTTGATTTTGAGGACTTTGGTTTCCTGGTGTAGGTGGTCTGTAGGTGTGGTAGCTGTGCAGCCAGTGATTATTTTGAGGGTTTTGTTCTGTATGATCTGTAGAGTGTTGTAATGTGTTTCAGAGAGGTTAGAGGCCCAAGCAGGGCTAGCATATTCCATTACTGAATGTATATATTGTTTGTATACTGTGGTGGTAGTTTCTTTGTTATGTCCTAATGTTGTACGAGCAAGTGACTTGAGGGCGTTTAGTCTTGGTGTCAGTTTGTTTTTGATGTTTGTAATATGTTATTTAAATTATATTGCTGTATCGTATGTTGCACCAAAGATTTTGGGTGTGGGTGTGTGTTATAGGGATGTTGTTTAAGGTGAGATGAGGGATGTTACTATGTTCTACTGTCCAGTTTGTGAGAAGGGTCATTGTAGGTTTGGCTGGGGCTAATTTGAGTCTGATTGCGGTGAACCAGTCGTATAGTGTGTTAAGGTACGGTTGGAGGAGTTGTGCTGCGGCTGTGTTTGCGTCTCGATTTGTACATGTGAGTGTTATGTCATCTGCATAAGAGTCTGTGTGTATTTGGGGTGTGTGGGGTATGGGCAGGTCGTGCATGTATAGGTTATAGGTGTTAGTGACAAGAAGGATCTTTGAGGGAATCCGTTTGTAAAATTTCTGATGTTCGATGACCGGCCGGCATATGTTACATGAGCACATCTGCCTCCTAGATAGTTGGCCAGCCATCTGGCCAGTTTGGGGATTTTGATGAGAATGGTGAGATGGATGTGTGGGGCCAGGCTACAGGATAGAATAACAAATGATGAGCTGAGGAGACGGTTAGGTATAAAGAGTATTAGCGAGGTGATGCGTACAAGTAGACTGAGATGGTATGGACATGTGGAGAGAATGGATGAACAAAATTGAGTGAAAAGATGCAGGTCTGTGATTGTGGAGGGAGCTGCACCAAGGGGTGGACCGAGGAAGACCTGGGATCGGACTATACGTGCCGATCTCAAATCCAAAAACTTGACAAGTGAAGCATCCCTTAACTCGGCAACGGCGAGGGGGGGTATTGAACTAGCTCCCCATGGGCGAGCATATTGGCTCCATTCAGGCCTATAATCGTCATTTTACGATAAATATCGTTATTACATATTCATATGAGCCTATTTTACCTTCACTATGAAGATAGTAACCTGTAACAACAATAAAAAAAGTTAAAATATAATTTTTCTGGTCAAAATCGCGAATATAGATGGACCAGCCCATTCATGAATTATGGAGAAAATTGAGGCAACCCCTCCCTCCACGAGGCCTCAAGCCACACTGAGCCTACTCATACACACACTCGGTCATGTAACACACCCGCTAGGCACGTAAGCACATCCTCCACACAGTTTGCTAATGTTAGCACAAAAATATACCAACGAATTAGGGAATAACAGGGAAAATAGGTGATAATTGAAGGGGGAGGGGAAAGGGAGGAAGGAGGGGATGTGGAGGAGTGATATGAGGTATAGGGAAAAAAAAAAAAAAAAAAAAAAAAATGTTTAGTGCTACTGGGGCTGTTTAAATGTTTTTTTTAGGCCTCCCTCTTAACCCGTCCAGCCCCAGCGACGCGTCTGACGCGTCGGCGATGTATGTAACGCACAGCCCCTAATTGCGCCGACCGTAACCTCAGGTGTAGCCACTCAAGAGGGCTCAGATTTGTATGGGAACTGTATACGTATCCCACGCAACCGTGCCGATGGTTGAAAACTCTCAAAGTCCACGTGCGTGCGCGCGAGCGCGCAATAACCTGTTTTTTTGGGATAATTGCCTTCAATTTTTTACTCTTGTAAAATCCGTTTTCGGGGGCTCTGTAGGACCATTTTTTAAGCTTTTTGAGCGGTTTTTCGTGGTTTTTCCTTCATTCCTAACCCATTCGCTATTGTTTCTGGAATAAAACCATTTTTTGAAAACCGGCCGGGTTCTGGTGCGCAAACATTACAAAACTAGCCGGGGCTCCACGGGTTAAGAGCTTTGCCGCCGTCGCCCAGTAAAACCTCTTATGAGCTTTGCAGCCATTTACGGGTTAACAGGGTTGCCTGGAACGCCGCCATTAGGACAAGAGCCTGAAACTGCACGTATGTGTGGAGCAATCAGTCTTAACATTTTATATATTTATTATATATTTATTTTTATATATATTTTATAACATTTGTATACGAAATAATCGACCAAAAAATAAACCTTTCCCCCTTAACTGATATCTATAAGTTCAGGAACAATTTATTGTTAGGTCGATCCTATAACTTTGTTCTTTCCTCTCGTATAAGCATTAAGCCGGTATGACACGAGCGCCTTTTCCCTCAACATTTATCTTTAACACTGGTCTGACAGCTTATGAGGTCAACATTTACAATATGGGGCGGGTGCCCAACCCCGAAAAGGGTTGAAATAGGGGAGCTATCCCCCCGCCAAAGGCAGCTTTCTAGGGCCTTTCCTAGCTGATGCTGAGAGGATTGGGTTCTAGTCATGTGGTGATGGGCTGGTCTATCAGAGTGAGAACTGAGCGATCTCTGCCATACCCATAGCTTACTCTAACTGTTCCTTTTACTTATATATTTTCTAGATCTCAAGTGACGGCGTCTCTTGCGTGGATTGACCTCCTAATCTACCAAGATTGGAAGCCAAAGCGTCACATCTTTCCTTTGCCCTTCAACTTTCTCTTCATAATTGCTGAGGGGCACAGGGCCCTGGGTGGGGCTTTGGTTTCCCGGGCATTTCCGCGCCCTCCTCAGCTCCCCGCCATGGAGTGGCTTCGGTCACCCAGGCTTTATTGTGGTCGGCGGGTAGGGTTCTGTGGGGCGCTCGGTTATAGCCTTGGCCTTGCTCGGGGCCTTGGGGCTGTTCGGCCAGGCAGCTTGGGGAAAAACAACAACAACAACAACATTTTATGTATGTATGTATGTACTGTATGTATGTATTTTTTTGTGTTATTGTGCATGTTTGTGTTAAGAGTTTTATTTGTAAGGTTGTGGTGGGGAATGGCATCAAATTTTTTACTAATGTCAATTGTAACGAGAAGTGTTCTAGCTGAATTAATGCCATCAAACACTTTTTGTGTGAGGTGTGTAAGAAGTGGGGGGGTGGTCGGCGGGGGGGTGGTCCAGGGCACAGCCGCAGAGAGCGTGCCCCGAGCAACCCAGTGTCCTAAGTGTCTGTGAATGGTACGCGGGATCGGCATGAGCCGATCCATAGGGGCCAACGGAAACACCTTGTTGCCCATGAGTATTAGGCGGCATAGCCTGAGCCTCCCTAAGGGAATGGTCAGAGCGGCCCAATTCAGTGAAACCACTAACGAGTCCCAGATCCTCCTCGTGAGGGAGACCGAGTGCAACACGGCGAAGACCTTCCTTCGAAGTTTCACCGCGTTTGGCTGACTCTGGGTCACTGTAGCGCTGGTCAGATCCCATTCGAGACCTACCCACGTCACGACACGCGACGGGGTCAGGTGCGACTTGGGAATATTGATTTTGAACCCTAACTGTGTGATGTGGTGAACTACTGTGAGGGTGTCGCGGACGCACTGTTCTAGGGTGTCTGAAACTATCAACCAATCGTCCAAGTAAAACAGGATCTGGAGCCCGCTCCTGAGGAGAGGATCCAGAGCCTGCTTCACCAGTTTTGAGAAGATCCGCGGCGCGATGTTGAGACCGAAGGGAAGTCTGTCGAACATGAACACACGATCGGAAGTCTGAACGGCCAAGAATCGCTGGAAACGAGGATGGATAGGAACGTGCCAATACGCATCCTTGAGGTCCAGCGACACTACCCACGAGAGAGGTTGCAGGGCCAGTCGTACCTGGTGTACCGTCAGCATCCGAAACCGTGTGTTCACGATGTGCCCGTTGAGGGCCGACAGATCCACCACCGGTCGCATCGCGTCGCAGTCCTTCTTCGGTACCAGAAATACACGGGAGAGGAAAATCGGGTGACCGGCTTCCACCTCCTTGACGATTCCCTGTTCGTGCATTGACGTTATCACGTCGGCCACCTCCGAAGAGACGGGCAGGCTTCGTTGACAAGAGCTGAGTGGGGGTCTGGACTTCCATCTCCAGGTTAGACCCCTCCGTGCAATCTTCCGCCCCCACGTCCCTCGCGGCCAGCGAGGGGCGCAAGGGCGAAAACAACCTGTGGTAGCTCCCGAGATGAGGTGAGCGACCTCTTCGGCTAGGCGAGAAGGAGAACAAGGAGGAGACCGACCCGGAGAACCTACAAACTTTTTGACGTGGAGGGTCCCCCGGTACGGTCCTTGCGGTCATAAGCGCCACGTTGACCTCCCATACCCCCCCCACCTCGCCGAAAAGGGCGGGTCACCCCATCCCCTCTCCGGCGCGCGTCTGACCCCGTCGAAGTGCGGCCGGATGTGGAAGGCTGGCCAGCCCCTTCTCGGCGGGGATGAAAGGGAGCAAGAACAGAAGTGCGAGGCGGAACCGACGCTCTGGCCGGCAACTTCCCTTTCCTGCGCCCTTTCTTGGCGGCAGCACTGGCGGCAGCACCCCGAAGAGGACCGTCAGAAGGACGGGACTGAGAAGACCCTGTTCGCGACGCAGCGCGTCGTTGCGTGTCGTAAGCAGGGTCCGCCGACAGAGAAGCGTAGCGTTCCCAAGCATCCTGCGCAAAAAGCCCCGATGTATAGAGCTCAGAGTACAACAAACCCTGACGAATATCCAAGGGGGCTTTCCGGCAGAACGAGGACCTTACCGTCTGGCGTTGCCGAGTTGCCTCGCACAAAACCGCCTTCAGCTCGGGAACCAAAGACACCGCGAGCTGAAGGTGGATCCGCCGAACGTGGTCCAAACCCTCGCGAAGATCGCCCGGTGCAGTCGCCTCGATAAGCCGCAGGTGGTGAACAGACGTCTGGAGGGAACCTAAAAGACAAGATAATAAGTTCGCCACCCTCTGTCGCAAGGTAAAATCCTTGTCGACGGAGGACTTATCTGGGTGAGAGAAGAACGGGTTAGCAATAGAACAAATTTCAAGTTTGGGCGCGCTTATCCAGGACCAGAACTTGCCGTCCAATTCGCCGACAGATACAAGAGGAGGCAAAAGCAGTGATTACTCCGGGGGAGGGACTGAAGTAGATCTGTCGACGGAACGGTTGGCGAATTCTAAGGCCTCAGCAAACCAGGCCTCCAATGGGAGAGGGTTATCGAGCACGACGGCTAAGCCAGGCTTACCGTCGTCGCACAAACCCGTCCCATAGGAGGACAGTCCCGTCAACACAGCCAGGGACTGAACATCCTGAAGGATGTCCTGGCGGCTGAAGTCTGACCAGAGCTTAGTACGAGGAGCAGACGGGGGCTTGGGCTTCACCGAAAAGTACTGAAGGTCAGTCCTCGTCGGGTAAGCCCGCACTTCCACGTCGGCCACCTGACCATCCACCCTGATCGCCCTGAACTGCATCTTATCATTAATTTGCACCGACCAGCCAGATGGGAGGGCCCTCTCACCTGACGGGAAGCCGGTAGCACGCTCCGGGTGGGAGGCCTGCACCCCCTTCCAAACAGCCAAGGAGCCATAGAGGAGCGGCATGGTCCGCGACGGGACCTTGGCCTTTTGGATGGGGGGCAAGCGCGGACCCTGTCCTAGCAGACGGAGAAGCCCCGCATGGGAGACAGCAGGGGCAACCTCCCGAGCTAGGGCAGGAGCAGTACTAGCCGACGACCGGGCAGGCGGAGAAGCTGGGCGAGAAGGAATGTGGTCCACTGCAGAAAGGAGGGGGACCGTAGCAGGGGTAGGTTGGGTGAGGCGCTGAGGTTGTGTCACCGCCAAGAAGCGCGATAAGAGGGAGTCTTGCATCGCCTCCAAGCGCTCGTCGATGCGTGACACAACCCACCCCTGCATATCCGAAAATCAATCCGAGAGAGGCGACCCCCCCCGAAGATTGTTCGACCCGCAGGGGCGAGCGTGAGCGGGAGCGAGACCCATGACACGAAACAGCAGCGTCGCGGCCCAAAGAAGGCGAGCGACGATGGCCGTGGCGCCTCTGAGGGTCTCGTCCCCGATCACTAACGCCTGAGGGGGAAACATCACCTTCCCCCTCTTCCAGCGACACGTTAGCTCCCGAGAAAGGGGACCCCGAAACCTCGCTATACTCCACCGAGTCAAGAGGCTGGGTACCCCCCTGGCGAGATGGTAAGTGAAGGTCAGGGATAGAAGAATGAGGAGGAGCAGGATGACGGGAGTGGGAAGGCTGGCCGGGTGAAAGGAGGTCAGAAGGAGCCGCGGGGGGAAACAGAGCAAGGATCCTCGGGGCTGAGAGAACAGGGCGGCCCAACACCGAGGCGGAGGAGGGAGGGACCTCCACCTTGGGACGAGACCGTGAAGGAAGAATAGGCACCGAAGCAGGAGAAGTAGGAGGAGAAGCAACTACATCCTGGCGGACCCTCCTGAACAGTGTAGGAGGAGGGAGCAGAGGGCCAGCTACAGCATGAACATCCGCGCGCATAGAGGACAAAGGAAGACGACGTCGTTTGTGCAGGGGAAGCGGGTGGAAGGTAGTAGAGCCCCTATCCAGAGAGGCCAGGGGAGGGCGCACAGGGGCAGAGCCGCTAACCCCGGCCTCAGGGCGAGAACCATGACGAGGGCGATGGGCGTCGTCAAGGCTATCAGGACGACGAGGGGCAGTAGAGGACGGGCGACGAGGCGAGCGAGAGCGTGGACGGAGCAGGGGATCCTCCCGACGATGTGACGACCGGCCGCGGGACCCAGGGAGGAGGGCCCGAGCAGGGAGAGGGCCAGGTGAACGGCCATCAGACGGGTCAGGGATACCCAGGGCGACGCGGATCCGGTCGTCAACAAAGGCCGGGGAACGGTGGCCCACAGTCCTAATGTGGTGGGAGACCACCGCCCACACTGACTGAAGGGAAGCAGAGGCCACTGCCGCCACTGAGGAACCAGGGCTATGGTCCACCACATCCACCAGGTCCATACACGGGCCACACAGAGCAAGGAGGTAGGCCGTAGAGGACACACATTGCGAGTGGCGTAAGCAGGACCTGTGGCGCTCCAAGTACGGGGAGCCACAACCCTGGCGAAAGCAAGGCATCCCACCTGCAACGGAAGAACACACACCATAAGCAGCACGTCGATGGAGTAAGTGTAGAGAATGTCCAATAAAAACCAGGGAATGAGCATGGGGAAACAGTAACACACATGCAAACCGGTATCCGTACTCACCCTAAACCGGGAGCACAGAGGTAGGTGAGGAGGGCGGGCGAGGTGGAAGAGCACAAGCAGAACCTGCAAAGATGGAGAAAGTGTTAACCACCACTCAACACCTTACATGCAGGGTCTATAACACCAGTAAAGTGCACACACCAATATAGTTTCAGGCAACAAGATGACATTAAAAAGGTCAACAGTGAAAGCCAACTATTACCGCAAATTTGCGGGCCAATGGAGGCATAACCGTACCGACACAAACTCTACAAATCTGTTGTTGCTTGATTTCCTTTGTACTCCTCCTCCTTTGTACTCCCGCATCTCCGCGGGACCCCCCAGCGATTTCCGCAAATCTGCGGGGAGCCGAAACGTCCCAGAGGACCGAATCGAGCTCCCGCAAATTTGCGGGACCGGCCGAGATGGTCCGGCGCCGAAAAAGCGAGAGGAGCGTCTAGGGAATACCAAAAAAGGCCGCAAAAATGCGTCATCTCCTTATGAACTCCAAGCGATGATGGCCATCAAGCTGAGCAGTGTCTTCCTTGATATGATCCTAACTCAACCGGTAAAGGGAGAGGCAAGGAAGACACACCAGGGGAGAGGAGGCACATCCCCCAGGAACCACCCAACCCACAGAGATAGAGCAAAGCCCATGAGGAGAAGTGGCAGGGAGGGTGGTTTCGCACAAACAGGGGCCCCCCTGGGGTACCCCTGGATTGGGCAAAAAGACTATGAAAGGATGGAGGTGAAACAGGAAGGGAAAACAAAAACCAGTAAATGAAACTGGTGAGAAAAAGGGTGGCCTAGCCGTGAGCAGAGAATGTGTCAGGTGTGAAAAACCCTGTGGTGTGAAGGAGGGGCCCCCCTGGGGTACCCCTGGAATATCACGAACCACCTGTCGCCCAGGCCCTTGAGACACAGTGAAGGCTCGAAAGGGGGGAACTCGGGAATAACGCTAATAATGCGGCCGACACAAACTCTACAAACAGCACCGCCACCAGCGAAATCTCAGATTGTTTACCAACGTTACACCTTAGGCTATGAAAAAATGAAAACTCATAGGGGCATAGCAATTCCTGAATGAGAAAACGAACTAGGCTAAAATAAGCTAAAAGCTAAACTATGCCCAGACTAACAGGAAAAAAGAATATGAAAAGAGAAAGAATGAAAAACATATACGAGGAACGCCAGGTGCCCCCGTACCTTCGGTAGGCTATTTCCACACGCGTCTCCATTATACACACTTAGGAGCCCATTTACGTGTGCCCTAGATCACGTAACATCTGTCTAACAATAAAAGAAGGCCAGATAAGCCGAAACGAACCTAAAACAGGGTGAATTGAAGGAGCACAACAAAAGCGGACTCAACAATGGAGGCGCGTGAAAAAATTATAACAAGAGAGGGTCGCTCATGCGCACGTTCGACAGGGATCTGCACATGACGGAACACGGGATGGGCCTTAAGCGGTAACTAAGGTAAACCCCTTTTTCTTCTCCTATGCTTTTTTCACCTTCGGTGGTAGTTTTGGTTAATGTACAACGTCTCCTAGAGCAAGATAAGGAGTAGACTCTAGACGTTTTCTTTTTAACCGCGGTTGGAATGACGACATAGCAGTCAAAATAGACAAGTCGTCATTGCAATTAGGTTAATAGCCTTGACGTTGGATTTTCCAAGACTACTAACAAATAATATCTTCCCATTGACATATTGGGATTCGAACCCGGGTCCATTGGATTACCAGTCCAGTGGCAAGACCACTCTGCCACACCTCCCCTGTCCCTGTTACTATTTAACATAGTAACACAGAAATACATTAACCCCTCCAATCCCAGCGCTGTATATATACGTCAGTAGATAAGTAACTCCCCAGTCCCAGCGACGTATATATCCGTCAGTAATGTACTTTCCTTGTAACTGCCTGTACAAGGTTGTACCAGGTACAGTTGGTCAAAGTTCCAGCTGACCCACCCTCGCTCTGGGGCTCACAGAATTAGCTAGCAACACTGGTGTAGTGGTGCAGGGATACCACTTGCAAATAATGTGTTACCTGTGTCTGTCCTGTATATTACTGCAAATTAGACTATGTAATGTTCACGTTGTGAAGACTAAATGCTCCTTCATTAAGCAGCCACCAATAAAACAGAAATATTTATTCTTATAAAAGCGAGTAAAATATGTTGTGGCAGCCAGCAGGTTTTATATGCGTTGCCAATCAGTGGATATAATAACTTGAATATTTAAGCAAATCTACGAACTTTGGGTGAATGTTCGGGATGATACATAGCAATGTATGCATTATTATTTGAGATAGGCTTACTTTCCCTTGTTTAGTATATGTTCTAACAATGATATAGCCGAAATCAGATCTACCAATCCCAATTTTTGTAAGACACCTCCTTCCTACACCAGTATTGCCAGATAATTCTGCGAGCCCCAGAACGAGGGTGGGTCAGCTGGAACTTTGACCAACTGTACCACCACCTTTTGAGCACTGCTACCGATATGGCAACACTTCTCACAGCATATATAAGACCCACTGAAGGGTGGCAGGGCCAGTCTTGCCTCACTCTGGAGGTGGTCTCTCCTGCCATTTTGGCCACATTGCTTGGGACTGCTGGGGACTTTTATTACTGTATCCTACGGTACAGTACGGGTTAATTTATTGGATAAAACACAATTGCAGTGCAAATCCCTTTTTGAAAAAACCCCACCTAGATAAAGTATGCTAAAAACAATGCCTTCATCACCAACAACTTACGTTAAAATGCATGAAGAACAAAAAATGTACAATGCCCCAAAAAGTTAAGCTAGGAATAGTAACCCGGAACAAAGAAACTGACACCCAGACTTAACGCCCTCAGGTCACTTGCTCACACAAAATTTGGACACAACAAAGAAACTACCACCACAGTATATAAACAATACATAAGATCAGTGATGGAATATGCAAGCCCAGCCTAGGCTTCTAACCTATCTGAAACACATCATAAGACCTTACAGACTATTCAAAACAAAGCCCTGAAGATCATTACAGGCTGCACAGCTACTGCACCCACAGATCACCTACATCAAGAAACCAAAATCCTCAAAGTCAAAGACCATCTGGACATGAGAGGCACTCAATTCCTGGCAGCAGCCTCCACGAACCAAGACCACCCACTAAACTACATGGCAACACACCCACAGACACCAAGAAATATCAAAACAACACCCAGCACACGGTATCACACACAATTACTGTCCTCTCTCCTTCCCTGCCCACCCCGAACCAACTTTCAGAAGCACATCCATACTCATATCTCTCGCCGATCCATCCACTCACTCACAGACAACACGCAGCTGCAAGCACGACCTCCCGAAATCCATCCTTCCGAATCCTCCCTTCCTCGCGAGGACAGAGTCCACCTGGCCAGGCTGAGATGCGGACACCATCTAGCTCTCCTGAGCTATCAGAAGGGACTGGATGACTCCGTTGTCGACGCCTGCCCGGGATGTAACACAGCACCCCATACCATTAAACACATCATAGAAGACTGCATTTCACACAACCACTTACGCCAACAACACAATCTACACTCAATGAGAGCTCTGTGGGAAAGCCCGATCGTGGCCATGGCCTTCCTCAGGGACTCGGGGCTGTTCGGCCAGGCAGCTTAGGGAACAACAACAACAACAACCCGGAACACTACCAGGTGGCGGTGCCTCACTCGATTCAAACAAACATAAAATATCGATCACCAGCCCACGCAACCTCCAATTACACATGTTAGAGCCCAATTCGTGCGTGTCTACATCACAGAACATCTCTCTAAAAATCTAATGAAGTCAAAACAAGGCCCACAACTCACATAGACTGAAGAGAAAGGGGTGGAAGGTACTGTAAACTGGGGTAATTTCGGACTGCTGTCATAACTTCGGACATCGGCGATAATAAGTAATTAGCCATTGTCATTATATAATGGAAACACTTTTTATTGTTTTTTTTTGTGAGGTCCGTTTATAGAAATGGCAAAGGAAGAGCATGTAAAAGTAGGGAGCTGACATGAGTATATGTGCACAAAAAAAATATTATACTGTCTATATGACAGCAATTTGTACATTTTTCGCTAGCCTGCCAAACTTCTATCACCCTGAAGAAATTTGTTTGTATGAATGATGTTGTGACTGATATAATTTTGTAGTAAAATTACCAGAGACAACATCCACCAAAGGAAATTTGTTACACTTGTATAACGCTCTAGCTAGAACACTATCATTTAACCTATAGTTTAAAAAAAAAAAACAACAACATGTAAACTTCGGACATGGAACAAAACAATCCTTTGATATTATTTGCCCTATGAAAATAATTCATAATACTTGTCCATCATTAAAATGGTGGTTAAAGATCAAATAATCATTCTCCGAGTCCAAAAACCCATAAAAATATGATAATATGCTAACTGATTTATGTATTTCGGATAATTCTGGATATATAATATATATAAATTAGGAGCGGCATATATCTTGTCCAAAAACATTTTTATCTGCCGAAACAAACACCAACAAATATGTTATACCTATAAAAATGCTCAAATTCATAAAAATGTATATGATAGAGTATACATACCTATATATTTTCACTAGGCCTAGTTAATTTTCGAGTTATTGATTTGACAGCATTTGGTTATTTTTCCTGCTCAATATTTTCTAAGAGTGAGTTCAATGCCTAACGAGAACAGATCCAAAAAGAATATCTGTTAAAAATCGTATATAACCCCCTCCTATACTAACTATACAGGCCTAAAAGTGTTGACTGTGCATTTTCCACTAAAAAATCGGACAGGAATAAGCAGCAATAATAAAATATTCATATAAAATAGTAGGAGCTGAAAAATTAATGAAATAAAGCCACGAATGTACGTCCGAAGTTCTCCTCCGTTTGTCCGGAGTTATCCCGGCTTTCTTGGCAATAATTTTCCATAAGAAGTCACTGTATGTCCGAAGTTTTCCATACAAGTCCGAAGTTTTCAACTTTTCAAGAATACTTCGGACACCATTTTTTTTTTTTTTTTTTTTTTTTTTTTAAGAGACAATGAACGGAGGAAGGAAAAACACAGATAAAACAAAAAGGTCCATGTGCCTAAAGGCATCCTCCATTCATAAAATGTTTGTAACAACTGGATTTAAACTTTTGTAGATTGTAAGTTTGTGGAAAGCAACTCGAGGGAAGTGAATTCCAAAGAGTAGTAGTTCTAGGGATAAATGAATTTTGATAAGCAGAAGTTCTGCATTGTGGGGGAGAAAGTGTAAATTCATGGGCGCTCTCAGCTGCCCTAGTTCTACGGGGAAAGATGTGGAGAGGCGGCACAATTGAAGCAAGTTCCTCGGAACAATTGCTGTGAAAATATCTGTAGAATAATGCAAGGGATGCAACGTTTCTTCGTATGGATAATGTAGGAAGGTCCTGTGTGATTGCAGGGTTATTGATTAATCTAATAGCTTTATTTTGAATTTTGTCCAAGTGCCTCAATGCAACCACTCCACTTCCACTCCACAGAGGTGAACAGTAATCCATCTGAGAACGCACATGACTATTATATATTACGGCCAACTGCTCGTCAGTGAAGAATTCTCGAACTCTGTACAGGAGTCCCAGTTTTTTAGAGGCATTCTTAGCAATGCTTCTAACATAATTATTTAGGATAAGGATAGCTCTCTTATTATGGGGGATAATTTTAGGAGGCTTCCTGGATTACGGCGCACTACCACCACACATCACTTGACCTAGTTAAATCTCTATAATGTGTTTACAGTCAGGAGAAATTGCAAGGTTATGGTCTTCGAAAGGGGTGAAGTCACAGAGTGTGAGGTGAAGCTGAACGGTCAGGCTATGGAGATCGTCAACTCTTTTAAGTATCTGGGCAGTGTGTTGAGTAAAGATGGGACTATGCATGAAGAAGTGCGGGAGAGGGTACAACAGGGGAAGAGGGTTGTAGGAACGCTAAAAGCAGTAACAAGAAATAGGGTGGTCAGTATGGAAGTGAAGAAGTCCTTGCATGACAGTGTGGTAATCCCGACACTGACTTACGGAAGCGAAGCATGGACGTTCGTTGAGAGACTCAGACCAAGAGTGAGAGCAGTGGAAATGAATTACTTAAGGAGTGCGTGCGGAGTTACATGGAGGGATAGACAGACTAATGAGGAAGTAAGAAGGAGGTGTGGTGTGGAGGTAGATGTGCTGGAAAGTGTGAAAAGGAACAACTTGAGATGGTTCGGCCATATGGAACGTATGGAAAGCGAGAGAATGACTAAGAGGGTGTACGAGAGCGAGGTGGAGGGACAGAGAGGGAGAGGTAGACCGAATGAGAGGTGGAAGGATGGAGTGAGGAAGTACATGAACGAAGGCAGTGCTGGTTGGGGGGAGGGGCGTCGACTGACTGGGGACAGAGGTGCATGGGGGCGGTTCGTTCGTGGCCACCCCTTCGGGGATCACGGCGTCAGGCAATAGATAGATAGATAGATAGAAATTGTTAAAAAAAAATCGAAAAATGTCCGAAGTTACCCCAGTTTACGGTAAGCACTTGAGAGAGGAAACACACGCATGTTAGCACAACGGAGGTTACAAAAAAACTGATAACACGTCTAAACCTGGCGCAGGTACCTTGAGGGTTTACGCATGCACCAGGAGGGTCTACATTAAATGGGCAACTATTATAAGCTTTTTCTTTTCTACCCTACGCCATAACTTCTATCTTTCGCTTCATGTAGGGGTCTTTGAGTGTGTACAACGTACCTAGTAGAGAATTGAGGTGCATCTGTAGAAGATATTGCTTAATCACACAAGTGATTTCCCGGCCGCTCCCTGAGCGAACGAGATTATACTGTGTATAAAGCATTATGTTAGATCACGTAGAGGCTATTACTAAATATACTAACTATAACAGCGCAGGTCATCTTATGTGTAGATTATGCGGATATAAACTGCCCTAACAGTGACTCATTTTTGTCAGGTGTGCGGAACGATGTGGACAAAGGGTTGGATCTGTGGACCAGAATGCAGGACGAGAACACTGTCCCCAACACCACCTTCCTTACCAAACTCTCTACTCTCCTCACCAACCACCACCGACACGTGCCTTTCACCATCTCTTAGTCTTTACTTTATTTACTCCTTAAATATATCTATCATTTTCATTATTTCTACTGACTAACACTAAATGATTTTTTTTAACTTAAAAAGGACCTCTAGGTATCAAAGGGGTACAAACTACCTCAATCAACCCTTGTAATTGTACAGTTGCTTCTGAAACTGCTCAAAAACATATACAGTAATGAATGAAATGAAGAATAACATAATTGGTTTAAGCCACAAATATGTATATTGTACAGTATGTAATTGATGTGGGTATATAAATTCCAGCTTTGCAATCCTAACTCAATCTCGTAAATAAGTTTGCCAATTAGTTGCTCTTGGGTTGGGAAATAGTGAGTCATATTATATTCCTGTTTTAGTTATTTCCAAGGTTGTACAATTTCATTGTGTATTACCGTACATATTCATCATTATCATCGTCTCCGACGCCTTGTTTCCCCCTGGGAAACCCCTGCTAAAGGATGGCTATGACAGAAACGGCTTCAGGCTACTGTGTCAAGACGTGCTTCCTTTGCCCGTGCCACAGTGCCCCTTCCACTATGTGGAAGTTTTTCCTCAATATATTCCTCCACTTTCTTTTCACATACCATAGGTCTTCCACTACTAGTTGCTCCACTCACCTGACTCGCATGTATGCTGCTTGGTATTCTTTGCTCATCCATTCTCTGAACATGACCATACCACCTCAAAGTAATTCTCTTTATCCACTCAAGCACGCCATATTCAATGCTCATATAATTTTGTTACTCACAACAAGAATGCACAAAATCAGACAGTTTGGAAGAGGATTGCCAAGCGGCAATTTCTTTTCTCCCGTGAATACCAGTAGTATATTTTGTAAAACGGGGATTGACTCATTTGAGAAGTATATAAGTCATATTGAAATTTTACAATTTTGTCAGTCACCATATTGAAGACTTAAGATGTTGAAATAGAAATAAAGAACTAGAAAGCTGTACAAAGTATTCAGCAAACAAGGGAATCATGGTACTACAAAATAATTATTGTGATTCACTGCCACTATTATGTAATATTATTTATACAGTAGGCTATACAAATAAGACACAAACGTAAATTAACTCACATTGGTAGTGGTTGAGCAACGCCGATGTTATGGATCTGCGCCATCGATCGATGGCGCTGCACCCGAAAGTTCCGAAACTGATCGACCGAAATAATAGGCCTAGCCGCCTACGCCTACTGGTAAAGTTTTGAGTCGAAAAGTAATACACCCTGTATATAGTTTCATATGGCTTACAAGTCAAGTGAGATAGTTCAATAGCTCATATACATAATAAGGAATTGGCTTCACATAATTTAGCCAGGGGAGAGCAGTAAGCTTTGAAGCGACTTTCGAGAAGTGTAAATAATCTCGCCTCCAACTCCTGAACAGAAACAGATTTCCATTTCCGATTGTGTTTGCTCAATAAATGATACATGCAATGAAAAATGAAGAACAGTCTTTTAATAGATTCATAATATCCTGTTGAGCTTAATAGATACATAATAGTTGGTACGGGAGATGTGTCTCTCTCCACAGTCAACGAGGACGACGTCGGAGGGCCCGGCGTCACGCCAATATGGCCGCCCGAAACTCTCCAACATAACGAATCGACTCCCGCTCGTTCGCTCGGCGAGTAAATTTGAATAATTGAGCGTACTTTTCGATTTGTTGCCTCAATTGTAGTTCAAGCATAGCTTTGATTACGCGTACTTTGAGGGTTCACTGAGTCGGCTCCCTGTATCCGCGCTCCATACATTCGCGATCCTTGCTATTCGCGGACACCCCTAAATATCCCATTACTCGTCATCCGCGCAAAAAAACAGCAAAATACCAGCTATTCACGGATTTGAATCGGGCGGGTCGGTGCGCATCCCGATTCTTGCTTTGGTCGGCCATCTTGCATTCTTGCGTGACGTCAACACAGCGTCCCAGCTGAGGCAGCAGTTCACAGACCAATGTTGGAAAAGTTGAAAACCACTTGTTTACAAGCTTTTTTCTGCACAAACCTCTTATCTCCCGCATTTATTAGGGCCTTTAGAGCATTCAGTGATAGGGACAGTGGGCCTGATGGTAATCATGATGGAAATAAATGCCCAGGACCATCAAAACAGAGCAAGCGTACCGACGCTGTCGGACGAAAGCGGGCAAATTATGCCGATGCGTAAGGCTAGCCTAGGCCTAATGACTGATTTCAAATAAAGTTTGTGTGGTAAGTATATGTATATGTATTAATAAGTATTCTCCTCAAATAATATGTAGGTCAAAATAATGGTTTGAGGGTCCAAGATGGCCGGGTCAGGTACGAGCTAAGCCTATTTTCCATTGAAACCTATGTTAAATACACTCCACGTATCCGCGTTTTCAAGTATCCGCGGACCGCAGTCGGTACCAGTAAGGCGCGGATACGGGGAACCGACTGTATAAGGTTGGCGTATAATTATGAATGAACTATAGAATAAATTATTTAATTACACTGCAGAGAAAAATATAATTAACTAAATGAAGTTAGTCAACGAATGCTCTGGAAACGCTAATGATTTAAAAGCGTATAAGTTGTTGAAATTTGGGTATACTTTACCCTAGACCAGTGTTATTCACTAATTTTTTCAAGAGAGCCAAAAGTTCAAGACATATTCAGCGTGACAGCCGCTGAAAAAAAAAAAAAAAAAAAAGCCATAAGGCAAATAAACCACAAGGATAAGCAGAAAAATATATATACAGTATAGGAACTAAATTACATATTTGTTGTGGGTTTCCATAGCCACAGATTTATAGAGCAAGACTAGTAACAATTATTGTATTGGAATTCTTCAGTAAAAATAAATTATATTGAAATTCTTGACTACTAATATAAATTAAAAAAATAAATACTTTAATTTAATGTTGTGATGACCGGAAATGAGCCAGCTGTTCTTTTAATTTTGCCATGCTGTACTTGTAATTTGTCACTTGTGGAAGGTTGTATTTCTGGTGGTTCATTTTCTTTTGTGTGCTTACGTTTTATAATAAATTTTTCCATTTTGATTATAGCATGGAATCTAGATCATTCACTGCCTGGAATACGACAAATTGTTGACAAAATAACCAAATGTGGAAAATACATAGTTTGAATTAAAGAATACGAGTTTAGGTCCATGCATTTCATGCATACACCGAAACAGTCTTTTTCTCATAAAATAACACTAATTTATGAGGCACCATAACCCACTTTTCTGATGTGGTGTTAATAAAATAGTGAATGGACAAGACTGGCTGAGTATGGGCCGCCGAGCGCTGGACTTACGTAACCCACACATACATTTCCCGTACAGAAGGCTCGTTCTCTCTCTCTCTCTCTCTCTCTCTCTCATCATTCCTGTATAATGGGTGCTCTCTCTGTTCTCCTTTTCTCTTTGTGTTGAATAATTATGAAAAGTAAAGAATTGCCAGAGTCACCATATAGGCCTATTCCCATTAGCAATTTTATTAAGTGATACGTCTGATATGGCATTGTGATGCAATTTATATCTAATACTGTACTTTGAACTATTCTCTGATTACTGATAAATTCTCTCTCACTCTCTCTCTCTCTCCTCTCCTCTCTTGTGAGCCGCCAATTAGGTCAGGCTCGCGAGCCGCGCAATGAAGACCACTGCCCTAGACTTATGATTTCACTAATTTAATTGTTAAGAACTTTAAAATTATAATAGGCTCCCATTTCTACAAAAATGAATATAATTAAAAACGGATTTCACCATTGGATTCAGCGCGTCGTGAGGATTCCAAAAGTATCCCCACATGTCCAAATCTATTTTTGTTTAAAAAAAGTTGTTCTATTTTAACTTGTGACCATATCGTTGGAATCCTCTCGAAGCGGAGAGTTCCCAAAAATTAATTCAGGTGATTCCGACCTATTATAACCCCACAAAAAACAAAAAACCGTTTTGGAAAATCTTTTATTTATTTATTTGCCCCCTTTCATACAAAATACCAGTAATAAGATATATTGGCCTATGAAAGTTGACATCTTGCTTACGAGTCGTTTTACAAGTCACCATTTGTACTATATGGAGCCAGCATAATCGACATAAACTAAACTGAAATTAAAACATTACAAAAAATAGAAAATGGAGTACTGTATATAGACACATACTGGGAGCAGCAAAATGGGCACCAATATGTACACTCACGCATACTAAAAGTTGCTCATGGGTGGGTCCTTCCTTCCCCTACTCCACCCTGGGCAAGTGGAAGGGGGGAGTCCGGTTCAATTCTACCCCCACCTTCCACCCCCAAACTATCCCCAACTCCCCCACCTTTCTTCTCTAGCTGGCAGTTAGTGATTAGCGACGATTGTTCTCATGCATTGCAAATTATTGTTAAACCATAATTGCACATGTTTACAATGGCCAACATTTAGAATATATTAAGAATTTATTAATACATTATACCAGTACGGCATAGTTGCATTCTCAAAATTAGTTTCTATACACAACGTGGGTTACACGAATCTTGGCTGTAGTAGTCTAATTGTGTTTCTCTCTCTCTCTCTCTCTCATTGCACTAGGCTACTTTCTACGATCAAGACTTAATGTGATTCAAATATAATAATACTGTAATTGAATCCAATCTCGTACAGTATTCAGGATATTATGTTAACCATATAGTGATTCGAATATAATAATACTGTAATTAAATCCAATCTCATACAGTATTCAGGATATTATGTTAACCATTATTGCAATACACAACAACGTGCCCTCTACGATCTACTCCTTGGTTCTCAAATTTCTTACAAAGTCTGGTTTTTATATCATAAAAGGAAAGGACTAAAGGCAAACATTGGCTGGAATAGTGTTGCAACTGTTATTGATTGTTTCATGTATCATTTCAATCAGTTTCTCCCATTTATTCAATACCATACATAATATAAAGTCTGTATTTAATTATATGTGGCCTATACACTATTTGTTTTCAATCAATTAAATGTAGAATTCGATACAACTTACGATCAAAGTCGGTGTTAATTTTGAGTAAGGTTTGAGTATCGACCCTTCAGTAGCAGGGCTCGCTTTCTCACTTTCCCCTTCTTTGTCTCTATCTGTGATCCCAGCCTCTCACCTCTACAAACCCCATCAACTCTCTTCTATGTGTATCGAATGCAGGCAACATTCGTCACACACACTAATAAAGGGGAATATTCCTCATTCAGACTCGTTATATCTTGGTTGTAGAAAGTGTGTGCTATGAGAGAGTTACAAGGAATAGTTAGCATCTCAAAAGGCCTATTGATCCATTTCGGGGAAATATTCGAAGTGGAAGGAGAGACATTGTTCAGTGCACTACACTCATTACAAAGTGCAAAATACCATCTAGGCCTACTGACTACTGTCTTCTTGAACTGCTCAACTGAGGAAATGTTTACAACTGCCGAGGAAAGTTTGTTCTAGGTAGAACGGATCTTAAATGGAAAACAGTTTCCACAAATACTAGTGCTGAACCTTTTCCATTCTAACTGTCAGCCATGGTTGCGTATTATATTCATATTGAGACTAAACATTTTGCTATGATCCAAATTGTCAAACCATTACACAATTTAAAAACTTAAAGGAACTGACCTCGTAGTCAGCGTGTTAAGAGAGAGAGAGAGAGAGAGAAGATCACTACAGCTGAGATTCTTGTAACACACGTGTATAGCGACTCATTTTGAGAATACAATTACAGGTATACAGTATATTTATCAATAAATTCCTGATAAGTTATAAGAGTTGGCCATTGTAAGCATGTGCAATGATGGTTTAACAATAATTTGCAATGCATGAGAACGATCGTCGTTAATCACTAACTGCCAGCTAGAGAAGGAAAGCGGGGGAGATGGGGGTGGAAGGTGGGGGTAGATTTGGACCCGATTCCCCCCTTCCACCTGCCCAGAATAGAGTAGGGGAAGGAAGGCCCCAACCCTGAGCAAGTTTTAGTACACGTGAGTGTAAATTGAGAGGTGAAATAGGGGCCTCACTAATGAAAACGAGAATCATAAATGGAAGGTTACAATATTTAAAAAGTATCGATGAAGGAGAAAACCAGCTGCTGAAAGAAATAGTAAGGGAAATGTGTGAGGATGATAGAAATAAATGGATGAAAGTGACAAAAACTTACATGAATACTGTGGGAATGAGAAGAGAAAATATCATAAGAATTAAGAAAACAGAAATAAAAGTAGAAACAAGAAAGTGGGATTCTGCAAATTGGAAAGAAGAAGTAAATAGTAAATCAAGCCTAGTAATATACAAAAGATGGAAGAAAGTATTAAAGAAGAAAACATTTATGATAACCGCCCATCTTCAATCATACAGGAGTGGAACTCCTATATGCAGCTAGTGTTCTGGAGTACAACAAAGAAGAAAGAAAAAAACTACAACGAATAGAAAATTCTGTTTATAGGATGATATTGGGAGGATCTAAAGGAACCCCAATTAGCTGTCTTCGAGGAGAAGTAGGAGCATCCCTGTTAGAATCAAAACTAAAATAAATTAAAATGTAAAACTTGCAAACTAAACAAACCAAAATTGGGACAAGGACAATATAAAGTCAAATTAAATTATCAAAATCGCTATGTGGAAACTACGCTTACTAAAATGAAAATTATTAAATAAAAGAACATGAGATCAAGACTACAATACTTACAAGGCATAACGAATGGTGATGGAAATCGAATGCTATATGAAATAATTGAAGAAGGATTAGAGGAGAATAATAATAAATGGGTAAAAGAATGCAATAGGTGTCTAAAGGAGCTTAACATAAATAGAACAAAACTGAGCAGGATGACAAAGACAGAACTGTGTAAGAAGATCTATGAATGGGATACACAAATGTGGCAAAAAGACATGGAATAAAAAACCAGTCTAAACATTTACAAGAAAATCAAAAAATAAATTGGGGGAGAAGATGAAGTATATGACAACACAGCAGCCTCAGTCACATTTTTTAAATGCAGATCAAACACCTTAAACCTAGAAGACCGAAAAAGATGAAGGAGGATACAAAATGCAGACTGTGTGAAAAAGATACAGAAAACTTAGAACATTTTATCCTGGAATGTGAAGAATATAATGAAATTAGGACAAAAATAACAAGATTACACAGGCCATATATCCAAGACACTGAAAAACTTATAGGAGAGTTACTATTCAAGAAAGAAGGAAACGAAGAGATAAAACAATACTTACATAGATGTTGGAAAAGGAGAGAAAATAGGATAAAAGAACGACGAAAGAACAGAAAATTAAGAACACAGGAAAAATTAGGAGAGCTAAAGTGTCTTAAAAATTTATAAAAAAAAATAAATAAGAAAGTAAGAAAAGTGTAACAAGAAAAGTTTTAATACTAGGAAAAAGAAAAAGAAAAAACAAAAAGTGACAATATATTTTGGAAATCATGTAAATTTATAGAAAATAAGGACCCCAGTAAGAAGATGAAGAAATAATACATCTACAGTGAAGAAAGAAAACTGGGGAAGGTGTAAGAAGACCAACGAGGGGCCGATACTTAAGGCTATCCCTCAACATCATCATCATCATCACTCTGCAACTAAACGATAGGAAAAGACACAAATGGAGAAGTAGAATGCACTCTATGTGGCAATGATTATGAAGATCTGAAACATGTGCCCATCAATAAATAATGAAAGAATGAAAGCTAAAGAACTACAACAGCCATACCAAGAAGATGAACTGGGAATAATAGATTATTTATTCTATCTATCTATCTATTGCCAGACGCCTTACTCCCCTTACGAGGGTGGCCATACACAGAATGCCCCCAAGCGGACCTATTCCCTGTGAGAGGGACAACCCGAGCCAGTTTAGTGAAGGACTTACAGGATTGACCACTCAATTTAGGATCCGTCCGACTCCGAGGCCCTCTGTGTATCTTGTTAGCACTATTTTTCTAGTGGTGTTCGGCTAATCCATCCACTAACCTGCCTTACCCTTAGGTAAGCAGTACGGATTTGTATCAGGTTTACTCCCCTAGACAGGTTGCCAACCAAGGCTGACGAGTCCCATCCACCCGGATTTGTATAAGGTTGTCTCTCCTAGATGAGTTGCCTACCAAGGCTAATGAGTCTCATCCACCCTATATAGATTATTTATTCAGAGATGAAAATCTTGAAGAGAAAAGGGAGATTTTATATAAGATGTGGAAGAAGAGAGAAATAATAATTAAAAGTTTGACATCTAATTAAGAAAGATAAAAACCATTGAATGTAAACTAGGAAATATCAAGTAAACTTAAATCTTCAGGGAGCTGCGGTTGCTAAGGCAACCGCAGAGAGACGACTAAGGCAACCCCTTGGAGACGACATCCGACATCCGAAGACAAAGCGACCTCCAAGTTCTCCAACGTTTGTTATTGTCACCGGCGAAGAAAAATCCTCGGAGGAAATTGGGGGTTAACTGCACCACTACTACTCCTCGATTACGGGATTCCTGTCTTAGGTAATTATTTGTTGTTGATCTTACCTTACAGAACGTAGGAGGCACCCTAATTTCGACACATTGCCCAGCATCCCACATGTCCCAGCATCCCGCATGGCCCATGTGCCTCCCAACTCGATTTGGGAAGCCTAGCCTATGAAAATAATATCGGTAGCCTACTTAGGTCTATTACCGAAACTACCACTATTTGTTTTGGTCAATATTTACGAGTCGCACCACAGCTGGGATCTCATTTCTAATGGTAGTTTTGGGTTCCTATCTGACTATCATTCTATGCTTCATTGCTAGCCTATAGTTAGTTAGTTATGTAGAGCAGATTAACCAGACCACTGAGCTCCATACGGAACTCTCATAGTTCTGGCTGCTAGCCTATAGCCTAGGCTAGGCCTATACTTTTTATCCACGGGAAAATATATTTTTTTATTGTTTTTTTGTTTGTTTTTTAGGCCTAGCCTAGGCCTAGTTTTTGGCATTAGGCCTAACCTAACCTAAATGTATTTGGGGGCTATTAGGTTAAGTTAGGTTAGGTTTTTTAGTTAGGTTAGCCTAATGCTAAAAAAAAAAAATAGGCTAGCCTAGGCCTAGGCTAAGCCAAGATTTTTGTTTTTTTTCCTGTGGATAAAAAGTATAGGGCCTAGGCTATAGCCTTAGCCTAGCAATGAAGCATAGAATGATAGGAACCCAAAACGGTAAACCTGACTTTTTGGGCCGACAGCGATTTCAGTAAGTTTTAGGCTAGCCTAGTTTGTATTTTTAAATTTTTCCTTCAGATATAGCCTAGCCTAGTGTTGTTTTATACTAAAGAGGAGCTGAAATTAGTATTTACCCATTATCCAACAATCTAAAAACACGCCGGTTTAATTCTAGTTTCGCTTTCACAGCATACTCATACATTTCTATGGCTACTTTAGAGTTGTCATATACCATACTTAATTCCTATATATGTCCAAAGCGGCGGAAATGCATTATAAGGAATTATACCTACTGTAAAAAAAAAAAAAAAATCTCCCCATATGCGGCACCATAGCTATTACATAATACTAGGTTAGGTTAGGTAAGGTTGTTAGGTTAGGCTAATGTCGTTAATGGAGTTTATTATCATTATATTACGTCTTTTACCCAGCAATTTCCCTGATCTTCATAGTTGGTCGGGAAGCTATGCCTTTACAACGGTGCCTCCCTTTTGTCGCTGTGTACGTGAAACTAGAATTTTACCAACACGCCCTCCACTAGTGGGGAGGGCTATGAAGTTCAGAGAAAATGAGGGGTTAAAAGCGTAAAAATACAATAGTATAGCGTTTTGTATCAAAACTTGGCTCGGGTTTTCCCAAATTGCAAACCCACAAAACCCAATTTTGTGAATACCCGAGCCAACTTTTGACGAAAGCTGGCTCGGATTTCACGGGGTGGAGTGGGTAGCCTAATATCTTATGTTATAAAAATAGTCAACTTTGGGAAGACATTAGCCTAACCTATCCATAATCCTAGTATTATGGGTGGGGGCTGCCGCCCTCACACCCCCGCTGGTTGGGTTAGGCTATTAGGCCTAGGCTAGGCTTTTTTTTTTTTTTTTTTTTTTTTTTTTTTTTTTTTTTTGTGCTAGGCTATTAGCCTAACCTAACAACCTTACCTAACCTAACCTGGTATATGGGTGGGGGCTGCCGCCCCCACACCCCCGCTGGCTGAAAAACTTATTGTTTTACAGTATTTACCTAATTGTAGTTTACAGGAGTTGAGCTAAGCTCGTGTTGTCCCGTCTCTCAGTCTACTTTTTATCCAATTTTTTCTTGAAAATATGGATATTCCTTGCCCCTACCACCTCCTCCTCCAGCCCATTCCATTTGTCAATACATCTATAGGGGAAGCTAAACTTCCTGATATCATTCTTGCAGGTAGGTCTTTTTACTTTGTAGCTGTGGCCTCTAGTTACTCCTGTATCCATAATTAATATATCCTCCCTATCCAGCCTCTCCAGCCCCCGGGTGCATTTGTACATCATTATCATGTCTCCCCTCTCTCTCCTCTCTTTTAGACTCGGTAGATTTAATTTGTCTAGCCTCCCTTCATATGGCAGCTCTCTGAGACTTGGAACCAATCTAGTAACTGCTCTCTGGATTCTTTCTAACTTGTGAATATGCTTCTTTAGATGCGGGGACCACACCACTGCTGCATACTCCAATCTTGGTCTAATCATACTCTTCATAATTTTCGCTACCATGGTCTCATCCAAGTAGTTCAGAGCAACTTTCATATTCCCGGCCATTGCATACATTCCGCTAAAGAGCTTGTTAATATGTTTCTCTGGCGACAAATTATCTTGTATAATCAACCCTAAATCCTTTTCTTTTTCGGCCTTGCTAATTATATTATCTCCCATCCTGTACTCCCAATTTGGTCTATTCACACTTCTTCCCATATTTAACACATGGCATTTACTTATATTAAATTTCATTTTCCACTTGGTGCTCCATTCATATATTTTATCTAAATCCCCTTGCAGCTCCTCACAACTACTTTTATTTGTTATTTGTCTCATAATTTTTACGTCATCTGCAAACATTGACATGTAGGAGTTTATGCCTATCGGCAGGTCATTCACGTACATAAGGAACATGAGAGGTGCCAACACAGATCCCTGCGGCACACCACTCTCAACTTTCCGCCACGATGAGTAAGTTCCTCTAATGTTGGTCCTCATTTCCCTATCTGTTAAATAGGTATCCATCCATTTCAGCAAACTCCCCCTGACACATCCTAGCGTCTCAAGCTTAGATAACAATCTCTTATGTGGTACCTTATCGAATGCTTTGGAAAGGTCTAAGTAGACGCAGTCCACCCATCCGCCTCTTTCTTGGAGTACATCTATCACCCTACTGTAATAACATAGCAAACTGGTAACACAAGATGTCCCCTCTCTGAATCCAAATTGCTTTGGGGTTATTATCTTCTTTCTCTCCAACATTTTCATCCATCTCTTCCTAATTAGCTTTTCACAAATCTTGCATACAATACTAGTAAGTGAAACTGGTCTATAGTTTAGAGGGTCCTCAGGGTTTCCATTCTTGTATATCGGAATGATATTAGCTCTTTTCCATTCAACAGGAACCTGTCCTTTATCTAAGGAAGCTTGAATTATGTCCCTCACTGGCTCCACTAATTGCTCTGCACACTCCTTTAAAACCCAGGCAGACACTTCATCCGGTCCCATAGCTTTCCTTACTTCAAGTCCTCTCATCGCAGATAACAGCTCATCTCTAGTTATTTCAATCTTACTAAGACCACTCTCCAGTACTCCCGCCTGTGGTTCGTCAAAACCTTCCTCTCTAGTAAAAACTGACCCCAATTTGTTATTCATTACCTCGCACATGTCCGATACATTTTCATACGTCCTAGCATCAACTCTTAATTTAGTAATTTGTTTCTTTACCTTCAACTTACTGTTTATATATTTATAAAATAATATAGGATCACTTTCACATTTATTTACTATGTTCTTCTCATAGTTCATTTTAACTTGCCTAATTATGTTAACATATCTATTCCTCTCCTGTTTATATTTATTCCGATTACTCTCAGTGTTCCTTCTTCTTAATCTAGCCCAAGCTGCATCACGCCTACCCAAAGCTCTTTTGCATTTCAAATTAAACCAATCTTTCTGCTTAGTAAAATTTCCAGTTTTATATCTTGGGACAAACAGATTGGTTCCTACTCTATAAATTTCGAGGAATCTACTATATTTACCTTGTACGTCCTGTTCCTTCAAAATAAGATCCCAATCTACTCCCTCTAAATATCTTTTCAAGGATACATAATCAGCTTTACTATAATTTAATCTGTCATTTATGTAGCTATTGTCTAATCTATTGGCATTACTCGAGGTCAACTTCCATTTTAGTAATAGGTGATCACTTTTACCTACAGGACATAGATAGTTTATATCACTAATTTCGTGAGGATCCTTTGTAAAAATCAGATCGAGTTTAGAAGGTTCGTTATTACCCCTCATTCTTGTATTTTCCTTCACATGTTGTGCAAGTACATTTTCCGTAACCAACTCCACTAGCCGACTTCCCCAAGATCTCTGATTTGGCCCTGCATCTCCCGATTCCCAATCAACCTCACTACAGTTGAAATCTCCTACCAAGATCAATCGATTCTTCCTTAAAAGCAATCTTCTCAACGACTGAATCATATCCTCGACCATCTCCTCAAACTCCAACTCCCTCCATGCTCTGGTCTTTGGTGGCATGTAAGCTACTGCTATGTCTAGCTTTTTTCCTTCTATATCATTGAGTTCAACTGCCATTATTTCTGCCTTGTCATTATTTAACTCCACTTGCTTTGCTGTCATAGGGGTCTTAACTAATACTGCCACTCCACCTCCCCTTTTTCCCTTTCTATCATATCTCCATATATTATATCCTTCACTAAACACTATATTGCTGTCAAAGTCCTGGTTCAGCTTTGTCTCCGTCAAACAGACTATCTGTGGTTGATCCTTTCTTAATATATCATCCAATTCTACCTTTACTGTTTATTCCATCTATATTAGTGTAGTAGCACAGTATATTGGAATCCTCGTCCTTGTTTCTCTTCTCTCCCTGCCTCCCATCAGGTTCACCTCCTCTTCCATCCCCTCCCTGACCTACTTCCACATTCCCTGCTAGTTCTATTCTCCTCCCCCCCCCCCCCTCACCATCTCTCCGTCCTCGGGCTGATCCACTACCTGACTCACCGTCTCCATCCCCTGCTCCTCCCTCACCATCTCTCTGTCTTCGGTTTGATCCACTACCTGACTCACTGTCTCTATCTCCTGCTCCTCCCTCACTATCTCCTTGTCCCCGATTTGATCCACTACCTGACTCACTGTCTCCTTGTTCATTTCTCCTCGTATTTTCCGTTCTTTCTGACTCTGAGTGTACCACTTCTTTAGTTTCCCTTCCTTTACTCTCCAAAAAAATGTCCTTTTCTCCTCATCTGACAATTTTCGATTTTCATCGTCAGCCCTTGCTTGAACCTCTCTCAACTTTTCCCTTTCCTCTATGCTTAAGTCCTTTTTCACCCTAATATGTTTCATTCCAGTACAACTATTTAGCCTCCAGCTTACAATGGTTAATGCTTCAACCACTGACCTAGATTTAAACTCTGCTTTTATCGGTCTCATCTCACCCTTTTTATATCTTCCTAGCCGTCTTACTTCGTCCAGTTCTTTCCCCCAATCACAGCCTTCGTCTAGACACTCCAATATTTTCTTTACTTTGTCCTCATCCCTTCCCCTTCTCTCCCTCATATCTGCTAAATGTTCTTCAATGTCTCCAAAAATTATTATGCTTTTACCTCTATCTACTGTTTCCCTCACTACCTTTTCCTTGCTCTTCAAAACCTGCACTACATTCTTCTCAAACTCTCTTTTCTCTTTTTCTCTCTCTTCCACCTGCTCCTTCATGATTTCTTCCAATGCATCCACCTTAGCATTCCCCACCCTTGTCCACTCATTTTTCTCCTCACTTATTACTCCCTTTACTTTCTCACTTAAATGGCCCTCATACTCCTTTAGCTGCTCCTTGAGTGCCATGTTCTCTGCCTCTGTATTTTAGCGTTTTTCTTTCTTTCTTCCTTATAACACATTTCAGCTCTTAATGACATATATAGCAATTATGTATATGCTCTACCGGACCTATTAGGCCTAAAAAGATCAATGGGCTAACTGTCGGTCCAAAACATCAGTATAACCCACAAAACTACCATTAGAAATGAGATCCCAGCTGTGGTGCGACTCGTAAATATTGACCTTTGTTTTTTTAAATTTGATGGCTAATATAGAATAAGGATGTTGCAAAGATTAAAATTTGTTTCAACCACCGGAAATGCATTTTATGTGCACTAGGCCTAGGCCCTATTTAGTATTTAACCCTTGTCTAGCGGGTTTTTTTTGGGCTTATTTGGGCATATTCAGGCATATTCAGGCATATTCAGGCCCTCCTGAATGATAAATCAAGTATCTGCATGAAAAGAAATTTATTCAGCAAAAAACTAGGCGCTAAAAGCTTCAAAATGAGACCAGAACGAGGTACGTAGCACTCGTGGTTCTCATACAGTGGTACCAGTAACCAGTAACATGGGAGTTTAGCGTATAGCGGTATATTTTTTCCAGCTACGCTCACTACTGGCTACACTGGCGGCCTCTCGAGAATACAGGGAGGGTGAGTCAGTGTGCGGCGGTAGGCCCTGGGAGTTGGACGTATGGCCCGCTGCACTCCCGGCCATTTGCACTTGATTTTAACCCTTTAAAAGCCATAATAATGCTCCTAACTTGCTGCAAATTGGCGCCCGGCTTTAGCCGGGCGCCGCCAGTTAAGAGTTAAAGCACTGTAAAAAAAGAAACTGTAGGCCTAATTCTCCCTATTGATGGTGGTAAAACTCGTATTTAGCCCCTTACTGGCAAAATAGCCTAGATACTGATTTCAATAAGTGAGGGGGGTGGGCAAGACCCCTTTCATCCCATCCTGTATCCCAAGGACAATTTTTTTTTTTTTTTTTTTTTAGCCTAGTCTGTAAATTATGTTTTACTCTAAAAATGACGTTTTAAGATCGTTGCATAGCCTAATGGGGGGGGGGGTTTAATCCGGGGATTGAAACTAATTTAAACTAGGTTACAGTAGGCTACTGTATAATGATAAAAACTACCAGGAAGGATGAAGTTACCGGGTGTACCACTACCGACATACAACATAAATCATCTACAGTATAAATACTTATAATAAAATAAATACAGTATGGCCTGCCAATACGCGAGAATATGGGCGACACGCGAGGGCGCGGATTGGCAATTCGCGTATTAGCAATAGAGTATTATATGGGAATAAATCGATATGGGCGGCACTGACTCCAAGTTGTCTACTTTAGGCCTATTTATCTCCGTCAATTGCCACAAAAGGTACATATATGTATACATAAACATCCAAATCATAAGAAAATATAACAATAATAATAAACTCACCTTAAAATTAACAGTACAGTACAGTACTGTAGATATGAAGGGTGGGGGCTCCGAGGTAGGCCCCCTCCGAGGCAGGGCGAGTTCAGCTAATGTGCCCCGGCCCCGGCATCATCATCGTCCGACGAACTAACTGTATCCCTGGCATCTAGCACTCTGTTGAGGGCCAGGCGCCTTTGCTCCACCTGAACCTCCCTCATGAAGCCACCAAAATCATCGTCGGGCATGTCAACCTGAGCAGCCGAGCCTGCCGAGGTCGAAGGTTGGGGTTCGTCATCATCTTCTTGTCGAGGTTCTTGGCGGGCAAGGAATCTTGTCATTAAAGTTTGTCTCCTCTTGTTGACTTCCTGATGATGTTTGTCAGAATAAAAGCGGAAAGCACTGTCAACGCTCAGCAGGACTTCATGTGTTCTCACAGGGCACTGCTCCAGCGACCGAAATCCTTCCTTGAGTTGGTCAACTAAAGCCAAGATTTCGCTCAGTATACCGACAGACAGATCCATGTTAGCAGGTGCAGGGGCTGGTTCAACGTCGTTGTTCGGTTGTCGTGCTTGATGTGCTTGATCTTCGGCATCAATCTGCTCAATTGTGTCACCTTGAGTCTGTTGTTCACCTGCCTCAATAACCTCACGAATCTCCTCGGCTGTCACTGCCCCGAAACCAGCCACTGCGCGGGCCGCTTGAACTGCCTCTGCCTCTGCCTCGGTGACTGACTGGACTTTGTTGGCCTTGGGAGCACATAGATGTGGAGTAAGTTCTCGCCAGGCATGATTAATTGTGGCATCATTTATATCAGCCCATGCTAGAATAAGGAAGTCGATTGCGTATTTGATGGTAAAAACACGCCAGAAGTGTGTCACGGTCATCTCTGCCTCTGCCTGTGGCGCCTGGGGTGCCTCTGCTGCCGCTGCCTGGGGTGCCTCTGCTGCCACTGCCTGGGGTGCCTGCTCCTCATCAGACGATGATGCGAACTCCTGCTGCATAGCCAAAATCTCTTCATTGCTCTCTGTCTTCTGGCGTAGATAATTGTAGAGTCGTGTCTGGTAAAAGAGCTTCACATTCGATATGACTTCTTGGTCCAGTGGCTGTATGAGAGATGTTGTTTTTGGTGGCATGAAAACAATCTGTACGTCGGGATGTAGAGTCTCTAAATAGTGTGGGTGGCAAGGGGCGTTGTCCATCAATAACAGGGCCTTGAAAGGTAAGCCTAGTTGTTGGCATTTGAGGCGGGCGTCAGGAACAAATTGCTTGACAAGCCAGTCAGACATAATGGCACTAGTCATCCACCCATTAGCGCTCTTGTACCAATAAGTTCCAGTGTCGCGCAGGTTCTTGTAACATCTAGGGTGGGCAGCTGTGTGCACCACTACAGGCCGCATCTTGTGGCTGCCGGAAAGGTTCACAGTAAACATGACAGTGAACCTTGACTTGTCTATCTTGCGGCCCCTTGCCTGTTTCACAGATTTGGCAAGATATGTAGACTTTGGCATACACTTGTATTGCAAGCCACTTTCATCCACATTATAAATCTGATCCTTTGTGTAGCCACCATCCTCGATTATGGTCTTCAACACCCCAGGAAATGTGTTGGCTGCCACCGCATCTGCAGACCCACGTTCTCCGGTCACCTTGATGTTCCTTAGGTCCTTCCGTTTCATGAAGCCATGGAGCCAACCGTTGGATGCATTAAAATGAAAATTCTGGCCAGACTTTGTCCTAGCACTTGCGGTGGTGTTCAGCCTGCTGTTTGATATAGGCCTTATCCACCGGGACTTGCTCACGGTGTTTGCAGGCTAGGAATGCTGCCAGGTATCGCTCCATGACCACCATAGCTGGATTTTTGCTCCTGCAACGTTGGTCCATCATGGCAGCACCATAGGACTTCACGATGGTGTTGATCTTTTCTCGGTTAGCCCAGATCGTTCTAACTGTCGATTCCGCAAAACCCATTGCTCGACCGATGGCTGAGTTTCCTTCTCCTTTTCCTTTTCTTTTGATGACCTCCAGCTTCATTTGGTGGGTGATAAGTTTGTTCTTGCGAGGGGGCATGATGATGGGGGCAAAAAACTAATATATCACTGCACACGAGTCGGACTGCTGTTGCGCGAGCGTGGACTGAGGGTAGACTGGCGTATCCCACAATGCCCTGCGTGCCTACGTAACTGGCGTCCCTGCGCAGATGGATGCGCGGAATGGTGGGAGGCCTCGTGTATTAGCTGAACTCCCCGGAATTGCCCTTGTATCGGCCCCGGATTCGCGTTTTAAAGGTACATCACGCGTTTTGAAAGTTTTGGGTATGATTCGACCCCCTCCTCGTGTATAAGGTGAATCGCGTATTAAAGGCTCGCGTATTGGCAGGCCAGACTGTACTTATAAATCTATAATACTAGGTTAGGTTAGGTTAGGTTGTTTGGTTAGGGTAATGTATTTTTGTATCCAAAGGCAGTCAAAATAGACGGAAACATGATGGGGTACACCCGGTAACTACATTGTTGCCAAACTACCTAGCCTAAAACCAAAAAGAATAACCACGGGAAAATGTTTGGTAGTTTTGGTAATATTTTTCGGTTTAGGCCTAGGCCTATGTTATTGTATTTGGTTACTGTAGATTAAGCTGATATAAATATAAAGTTAAATTGCACCAATTCTTATTAGGCTAGCCTATAAAAAAACTAGTAAATACGAAGGAGAACTAGGGAATTAGGAAAAAAAGGCTAGGCCTAGGCTAAAGCTAAAATTGATAAATCGATCGTAATTTGTTATTAGTTTGGCTTCCGCTTTACGCCTTTAAAAGCTGTCCCAGATTAAGAGATATGACTAAGAATCCATAAAAGAGTGAAATTGAGAAAGTAAATGCTGAAATTATGATACAGTAAACCCCGATATTTTGGACTCTTTTTACTCGGAAACCCGCACTTCTCGGAATGGCATAGGCCTCTCGAAGATGTCCCTGTATATCTCGGCAATTTCCGAGTTGGACAGGATTTGTGTCCAGTTTACAATGTTCTCTCACTCGGTTTTAAGTTATTTTAGGATGAATTGAAGCCTGTGCCTTTTAATTATTGTGTTAATATTAATTATACTATGTACTGTACTGTCCCTGAAAACATAATAAGGTTAGTATTTGTCATTAATATGATGAATTTCACATGTTAAAAAAAAAAAATGACTAATTTTCTCTGGTGACGCAGACTTTCCTCTTCTAATTTGGAATTTTCCCTCTCTTAAGTCGGATATAGGCTAAGTCGGACTTCGGATATCTCGGAAAATTGGTCTTCTCGGAAGTGGTCGCCCCCCAATTAGTCCGAGATAGCGAGGGTTTACTGTATAGTGTATGGTATTCCAGTACAGTATTGTGAACATTCACTTGACGATCTTTCAGGAGAGCTTTTCCTCAAAACCTCCGTTTTCTATTGTTATGATGCGTGATCTCGGAGATGTTTTTCACTCTCCCGAGTCCTGCAGTGCTTGCTAGTAATTTGATGTCTCCTACATAATTTTTAAGAGCAGCAGGATCTTTGAAAGGGGTGCAGCCACAGCGTGTGAGGTGAGGTTGAACGGTCACGTTATGGAGAATGTCAGCTCATTTAAGTATTTGGGCAGTGTGTTGACACTGTTGAGTAAGTATGGGAGTACTGTATGGATGAGGAAGTGCGGTAGAGGGTGCAACAGGGGAAGAGGGTTGTAGGAACGCTGAAAGCAGTAACAAGAAGTAGGGTGGTCAGCATGGAAGTAAAGTAGTCCTTGCATGACAGTGTGGTATTCCCGACATTGACTTACGGGAGCGAAGCATATACGTTTGTGAAGAGACTCAAACCATGAGGGGTGGAAATGAGTTACCGGTACTTGAGAAGTGCGTGCAGAGTTACATGGAGGGATAGCCAGACGAATGAGGAAGTATGAGAGAGGTGTGGTGTGGATGTAGATGTGCTGGAAAGTGTGAAAAGGAACACCTTGAGATAGTTCGGCCTTATGGAACGTATGGGTAGCGAGAGAATTACTAAGAGGGTGTACGAGAGTGAGGTGGAACTACAGAGAGGGAGAGGTAAACCGAGAGAGAGATGGAAGGATGGAGTGAAGAAGTATATGAGTGAAGGCGGTGTTGGTTGGGAGGAGGGGCGTCGATTGACTGGGGACAGAGGTGATTGGGGGTGTTTCGTTCGTGGCCACCCCTGCTGGGATCACGGCATCAGGCAATAGATAGATAGATAGGGGTCTGGCCCCAGGTTAGGTCAGGTTGTCAGGTTAGGGCCGTTAGGCTAATGGAGGTTAATGACAATCAGACAATATTGTCGTCGGAGGATGCGGGTGAGTTACGTGTTTGGGTATTATTCTCCTTTTACACCGGGTCGAAATTATGATCTATTATTTAGGATTATGTACAGTAGTACAGTAGTTATATCATGTACCGGTACTTCATTGGCATATACTGTACAGTATGTCCAAACCGTCGGTAATTCATTATAATATACTTTATGTACAGTACTGGTACTCCCTAAATCACTACAAAAAAATGGGGAAGGTTGTACAGTACTGTACTGTAGTATCCGGACGTACGGTCGTCATGATTACATAGGTCGTAGTTTCGCGTTTTATTTTTTATTTTTTTTCTGTTATTTGCCCCCTGCTGGCAATATATATGATAATGACAATAAGTCCTGTGGGGGGACTTAGCACAGCAGTCACAGTACAGCACAGCACAGCACAGACAGCACAGCAGTCACAGCAGTCAAAATAGCCGGGAACGTAATCACGAGCGAGCAAATATTTTGTGTTGCATTGGTGTTTTAACCCTCCAACCCCGGCTAGGGTAGATCGTGACTACTCTGTGACCGGGGGTTTTGAGGAATTTTGGTCCATGTTGATTCACCTGTTACTCCTGAAATACATGACACAAAGTTATATAAAAAAAAAAAAAAAATTTGCACAAACCTTCATGTGTAGAATGCCGTTGAGTAGAGGTCTCTAGCCCAAGTGATTGCATAATGGCGAGCGCGGGAAGTGGAGTGATTTTTATGCGGGAAAGTCTTCCCGCGTTCGGATGCGTCGCCTTGGCCCAGGCCCCGGCTTGGCTAACCTTACTGCGCACTTAGCCACTCGTCGCGCCAGAGTTTTTACCTCCCGGAGTCGATTTTAGTTATTGATAGTGATGTTATTATAGTTATTTGGAGTCCAATTATATAAAATATGTGTATTAGGCTATCATTGTCACTAATATTTCACATTTTCACTCGATACCGTAGTTTTTAGGAGTAATTGAGGCTGGTTATTGTTATATTACGCACTAATTATTCGTTATCACAGGTGTTTATTATACTTTGGCCATCTAATATTAGTTCGTGTGTCACTTTCACTTTGGTAAATATGCTTGAGAGAGTGTCACTGTCACTGATAATGCTCATTTTCACTTGATACGATACATTTTATTAGTAATTGAGGTAGGTTATTGTTATATTAGGCAGTGATTATTCGTTATCACGTGTTTATTGTACTTTGGCCATCAAGTATTGGGTGTTGTGTCATTTTCACTTTGATAAATATGCTTTAGAGAGTGTCACTGTCACTGATAATGCTCATTTTCACTTGATACGGTACATTTTATTAGTAATTGAGGTAGGTTATTGTTATATTAGGCAGTGATTATTCGTTATCACAGGTGTTTATTGTACTTTGGCCATCAAGTATTGGGTGTTGTGTCATTTTCACTTTGATAAATATGCTTTAGAGAGTGTCACTGTCACTGATAATGCTCATTTTCACTTGATACGGTACATTTTATTAGTAATTGAGGTAGGTTATTGTTATATTAGGCACTGATTATTCGTTATCACAGGTGTTTATTATACTTTGGCCATCTAATATTAGTTCGTGTGTCACTTTCACTTTGGTAAATATGCTTGAGAGAGTGTCACTGTCACTGATAATGCTCATTTTCACTTGATACGGTACATTTTATTAGTAATTGAGGTAGGTTATTGTTATATTAGGCAGTGATTATTCGTTATCACAGGTGTTTATTATACTTTGGCCATCTAATATTATGTCATGTGTCACTTTCACTTAGTTATATGCTTTGTTAACGTTTTATATACAATTTATTGTGTCTTTTTCACTTATTTATATATGTTTTCATAATACATGACTTTTTTATCACAATACATTGTTTTGTTTCCACTTGTTGCCTATATACATACATATTGTCACTCTTTGGTACTTTCACTATGATTATTAGTTAGTACTCCTGCTTGGTGTGGTACTCAGCAAAGCACGGTATAGCACATAGTGACACCTGGCACTCCACACACTGCATGGTGGTCTTTTTCTGCTTCCTCGGCCTCACCTGGCTGTTCCAGCAGACATGGCACCGCCTTCTGCTAATGGTGACTCCATCTCGATCCAGAGGCAGGTAACCGAGCTTGTGCACATTTAGATACTGTGCACACTGCATGCGGCCCTGAACGGGGGCACAGGTTGTGCCACTGCCCTCTGTGGCGTAGCATACCTGTCCAGGAGCTCCACCAACACCTGTTTTTGGAACCTCCGCAGGCTACTGAACTTCCTGGGTGTGCGCGGATTCCGAAGCCTGTAGATATTGTAGGCATTCAGCATTGACATGTCCACCATGTGCAGAAAGAACTTTTTGTACCATCTGCACGAGGTACGCAGACAGTCGATGAAGCCTATCTGCATGTCGGACTTGTCCACCAGCCTCATATTTATGTTGTAGTCCATTACAGCATCGGGCTTGGTCACCCTGACTTGGGTGCAGCGATCCACCTTGCCAGTCTCAACCATTTCCCCCTTGTGGACGGTGCTCAGGAGGTTGACCTTCCGCTGGTCGTGCCAGTGGATAGCCAGAATGGGTCCCAACTTCTTCTTTAAGACATCGCCTTTCTTGGTTTTAGGAGGGAAAGTTGGCATGCCCTTCCTTTTCGCTCTAACTGTGCCTACAGTCCCCGTCTTGTGCTGATGGAGGTACTTTGAGAGAGTGGGGGACGTGTAGTAGTTGTCCGTGTAGAGGACGTGATTCTTCTGGAAGTACCGGTTCATCATGGCTTGAACCACTGCTCCGCCAAAGCCAATGAGGGGGTCTATTTCCACGTCCCCTTCCTTCCCGCTGTAGACCAGGAAGTCCAGGACATAGCCAGTTTGGCAATCGCACAGCACAAAGAACTTTATACCAAAGCGATGTCTCTTTGAGGGGATGTACTGCCTGAAGCTCAGCTTTCCCCGAAACAGCACAAGAGACTCGTCAATACAGACGTTGCAGAAGGGCGTGAAGTATGACGTGAAACGTTCTCACATCATCTCGTACAACGTCCTAATCTTCCACAGCTTGTCAGAGAGATGCATGTCGGTGTTGGTGACAAGATGGAGCGCTCCGAGGATGTCGAGGTACCGGTCCCGAGAGATGTATTTCCCGAAGGCAGGGGTGGATATCAGATCTTTGGTGATCCAATAGTCAGCCAACCTGTGCTTCTTTACATGAGGCATTAGCATGGTGATTGCCAGGAACACCATGAACTCGGGATGAGTCACTGGGGTCACCGCTTCATGTGGCCCTTGGTCACCTTGCCAAAAAAGTTCACCTGGATTTGGTGGTGCTTGTTTGTCTCTCTATGCAAACTCAGTAACCTCCTTATCAAAAAATGCCTCAAAAAGCTCATGTGGTGGAGCATTGGGGCCTGTGGGAAACCTTGGGGTAACTCCTGAACCCTCCTGTACCTCATCAAAAGGGGTTACATCAGGGTCATTCACTTCATCAGCAGCCACATCCTGCCAGTTGAAAATATAAAATGGGTCCTGCTGGCGACGCTGACGAGGAGCTGCAGCTGGGGCAGCACGCCCACGAACTTTGGCGGCGCGCACCCTAGGGCGGCCAGGAGCGCCAGGGCGGCCAGGAGCATGACGGCCCTGGGCCAAGCGTCTGGGTTGAGGGTCGTCGATGTCCATAAAGTCATCGTCGTTGTCGTCAGAGCCGTCCTCTTGCCCTGACGGTGGACCCATGTAATCAGGGCCAGAGTCATCTGTGAGGTGCCCTTCATCTTCAAACCCCCCCTCATAATCTCGCGGGGAACGAATGATGCGTGGGCGGCGTGTAGGTCGGCGAGGTGGGGAAGGAGTGGCAGGTGAGGCTCTGTCATCTTCATGCAGAGGTTCGGGGCTCCTTGGCCTACGACGAGTCGTAGACAGCACTGGTTCAGTGTCTGTAGGTGCAGGTATGGATGCGAGGTCAAATACATCGTCAGGAACCTCTGTTGTAGGCTGGAGAGGTGGGGTGGACCCTGGGGAAAGTTGCGGGGGCGTATGGCTGGGACCGGCAGGGGTGGAAGCCGCGGGAGCCTCGAACAAAGAGCGCCTACTTGTAGCTCCTTTTTTCACATATTTTCTCCCTTTTCCCTTTTCTTTAGTAGTATGTCTCCTCTCGGGGGAAATAGGGGGTAAATATGCCGAAAGTGGGGGGTCCTCAACCCTAGGCAGTGCTGGTGGTGGTGGGGAAGAATGGCGGGCGCCTGGGGCAACTTGGGTGGCGTGGGTAGATAAGGAAGACAATGGCGGGTCAACCTCACCCTCACGCTCACCCTCACTGGCACCCTCACGCACTGCTCCCTCAACAAGTTTTAGGGCCTCTTTCCTGGCTGCCGCGGCCGCCTTTTCAAGAACTTGCTTCTTATAAAAACTTATCTTGAATGGGGATTTAGCTGGCGAAGGGCTAGGTGTCGTGTCACTCAACCTAAACTTGGTAGTCGACCTAGTGCTGTCCCATTCGCTCACTCTCACTACACTCTCATCACCTTGCACAACTATATCACGTTCAGTACTATCATCACTATCATAGTCATGCTCAAATCCAACAAATTGCGCGTCTTTGATGAATTTCGTCTAGATCGTCTAAATCTTCACTATAGTGCGACTGATAAGACTCGGAGCTATCACTGCCCAAGTCATCAACACTATTTTGTCCTTCACCACGTTCATAACTCCTCAAAGCTATTTCAATACCTCCGGGAGTCAACGCATCTTGTACGTGCCTTTGCGTTAGGGCGCGACGAACCTGGGCAGGCGTCAAAGGGAGCATGGAATCGGACACAGGGGAATCACTTTTTGGGCTAGTATCCATGTTGGCGGCAAGGTTGAGACTGTTTTGGTGGCGTACATGGTGTCAGGTGGCGTCACCTAGCGACCACGGAACGAAATGTTTACGCGCGCCATTCGAAAGCACATACGCAAGCAATGGTACAATGTTGTACCACCCGGGTTCCTCGGGTCAAAACATAATCGTACACACGTGTACCACCCGGGGTTGAAGGGTTAAGATTGTTTGATATTTTTTTTTTTTTTGCAATTTCCGACGGGGCTCGTGAAATAACACACCTAAAAAAAACACACAAAAAAAAAACAAGGACAGTAAATATAAAATACTTGTAAAAATCGTCCCCGGTGTTAAACTAGATATGTACCCATGTTTGTTTATGTCCATTTCACCATCGCAAGAATTTTACCAAACTCTATCCCAAGGCCAACAGTATGTATGTATAAACTCAGGCATATACCCCATAGCTGGGGATGGTCGACTCGAGGCAGAGCCCGAACTTAATTCACATTTAAAGTTTCAATTCTAAGGGTCCGGGAGCACTTTCGCGTGCAGCGTTCCCTCGCTCCTTTCTCTGTCTCTTCTAGTAGATACATTTTACAAGGGGAGGATGGTGATGGGCTGGTCTATCAGAGTGAGAACTGAGCGATCTCTGCCATACCCATAACTTACTCTTACTGTTTCCTTTTACTTATATATTTTCTAGATCTCAAGTGACGGCGTCTCTTCCGTGGATTGACCTCCCAATCTACCAAGATTGGAAGCCAAAGCGTCACTTTTTTCCTTTGCCCCTCAACTTTCTCTTCGTAATTGCTGAGGGGCACAGGGCCCTGGGTGGGGCTTTGGTTTCCCGGGTGTTTCTGCACCCTCCTCAGCTCCCTGCCATGGAGTGGCTTCGGTCACCCAGGCTTTATTGTGGTCGGCAGGGAGGGTTTTGTGGGGGCGCTCGGTTATGGCCTTGCTCGGGGCCTTGGGGCTGTTCGGCCAGGCAGCTTGGGGAACAACAACAACAAGGGGAGGAGGATTCCTAACCCCCTGCCCTAACGGTGAACTGCGTATTTGCTCGGGCCTTTCCTAATTTTTGCTTTTAAAACTAGGCTATTCCAGCAAGGTGTCAAACGAAAGCCGAGTCCTTTCTTTTTAGTCTTTATTGTCTATGCAAAGATAATATTGTGGTATATAGTTCAAATTTTGTATTTTGATGTGATGAAATGGCCAAAATAGTGCTATTTTCTGGTAATTTTCTTGTATTCCATCTAATTTTCATTAAAGTCTTTAAACAAAATTTCTCTAGTTTGACACACTGTATAATTCCAGATTTGGCCTATGCGATATGGCGTTAGAAACCCGTACAATATTTTGATTCAGAACGTAAAATGTGTGGGCATTGATGATCTTGCGGACGAGTGTTTATCCTTGCAACCGGAACCCCCGTCGAATGTGTTTTTTTTTATGTGAATGAGGGAGACAAAAGGCATAACTGTCTGCAGTGAGTGCCTCCCCCAGATTTCAAAGAGTGACAGGGCCGAAATCAAGGGACGTTCGAGCTAAAATGGCCGGACACACGGAGTTTGAAGCAATTTAAGTCATAGGAAGAGGGAAAGACTGATTCTGGGAGAGAGTTCCAGAGCTCAGCAGTTGAATAGAAGAAAGTCTGAGAATAGCGTTTCACTCTTGGGTTGGAGAGTTGCACAGAGTAGGGGTGGGATTGTGTTGCAAGGCGGGTACTACGTACCCTACGTAGAGGAGGTGGTATACACTGGGAAAGCTCCGAGGAACACTGATTATTGTAGTAGCGATAGAATAGTGAGTATTACCTCGGTTGTCTGTAAAATGCTAGAAATACTCACAAGAGACAGACTTGTAAATCACTTGGAGGAAAATATCCTACTCAAAGATACCTAGCATGGCTTCCGTAACAAATGTTCCAGCTTGATGAGCTTTCTTGGACTTCTTCCACGATATCCTCAACCTATATGACGAGAGTATAGCTGTAGATATTATATAGATATTATATTTCAAAAGGCCTTTGACGAAGTACCCCACAAATGGTTATTGATAAAATTAAAAGTGCATGGAATACAAGGGGGAGTGTTGAGATGGATGGAAAATTAGCTCCGTGAAAGAAAGCAAATGGTAAAGCATCAAAATGGACCAATGTAACTAGTGGGGTACCCCAGAGATCGGATCTAGGGCCAGTGCTCTTCCTAGTTTAATGTATGACATAGATGAGGGCCTCACCTGTACAATCTCAAAGTTTGCAGATGATACAAAAATTGCAAATACTGTACTGTACCGGTACTCTCAAACGAACAAGCTCAGTGTGTCCAGACATTTTAATTCTAACACTTCTTGAATTTGGCTCTCTTTCACTCTTCTAAATTTTAGGGGGCCACTTGTTACAGGCAGCTTTGTCTTTTGTCTGCTTCATAATGTACACATGGTAAAAACTTAATTCTTTAGACTCAGGCTTTCCGGTCTATGCCATAAAATCGGTAAGGGTTGTGTTATCGTGCGTATCACCTCACACACTGTTATGTTTGTGTCTAATTTGACCTGTTTTTTCTTTCTTCAAAATTAAAGACGTAATCATCAGAATAACCGTAACCTAAACTAACCTTGAATTATTAATGGGGGCTGCAACAACCACACACTCGCAGAATAGCCTATTAGTGGGTGTGTGGGTGCGGCAGCCCCCACTAATAATACAGTACTTGTAGGATTAGGTTTTTATACCATGCCCGAAAGAGGTGTTATGGATCTGCGATCTTACTTTCAACCATCTTGACAAATTTACCAACGCCTAAACTTCGTTTGTTGCGAAAATAGCCTCCCGAAAGTATACCTAGGATGGGAATCGAACCCGAGACCCTTGGGTTACGAGGCAGACACCTTACCAGTTAGACCAATAGAGATACAGTACTGTATACTGTACCACTTGGCCTGGTTGGCTCGACCATATTTCCACATCTTGTTGTTCAGTTTATGCTAACCTGGCCCTAGGTTAGGTTAAAAATATTTAGATGATTTATGATAATTTCGGACGAGTTTACCCTCGCAACCCCTGTTTACTCTTGTTATGACGCGCAATCTCGAAGGTGCTTTTCATTCTCCCGCAGTACTTTATGGTAAGTTAACGGCTTCTATATAATTTTTATAAGCAGCGGGGGCTGGGGGGAGCAGCCAGGCAGCCCCCACACCCAGGTTAGGTTAATGATATTGTTGGAGGAGGCGGGTGAGGGTTTGTTTACGTCCACGAGTATCCCCTCTAGGCTGCGTTCACATTCGACGGATGGCTCAAGTCAAAAGAAATACCAGATAAAAATCTATATACCGGTAGCCTATACTGTAGGATGGTTGTAGTATAACAGGGCTAAATGGGAGTGGTAATAGTAGCAGTATCACTCCACTTCTACTAAAAATAAATTGCTTACATAATACAGAAATAGTGGTAGATTTTTAGGTCTGGGTTCAATTTTGTCGGTAAATTTTACTATTTTTTGTTTAATACTTTCTTAGTGTGTTTAACCCGTACAGCCCCAGCGACGCGCCTGACGCGTCGGCGATGTATGTAACGCACAGCCCCAGAGACGCGCCTGGCGCGTCACCCTAATTGCGCCGACCGTAACCTCAGGTGTAGCCACTCAAGAGGGCTCAGATTTGTATGGGAACTGTGTACGTATCCCACACAACCGTGCCGAAATAGGGGAGCTATCCCCTCGCCTAAGGCGGCTTTCTAGGGCCTTTCCTAGCTGATGCTGAGAGGATTGGGTTCTAGTCATGTGGTGATGGGCTGGTCTATCAGAGTGAGAACTGAACGATCTCTGCCATACCCATAGCTTACTCTGACTGTTCCTTTTACTTATATATTTTCTAGATCTCAAGTGACGGCGTCTCTTCCGTGGATTGACCTCCCAATCTACCATGATTGGAAGCCAAAGCGTCACATTTTTCCTTTGCCCCTCAACTTTCTCTTCATAATTGCTGAGGGGCACAGGGCCCTGGGTGGGGCTTTGGTTTCCCGGGCGTTTCCGCACCCTCCTTAGCTCCCCGCCATGGAGTGGCTTCGGTCACCCAGGGTTTATTGTGGTCGGCAGGGAGGGTTCTTTGGGGGCGCTCTATTATGGCCTTGGCCTTATTCGGGGCCTTGGGGCTGTTCGGCCAGGCAGCTTGAGGAACAACAACAACAACAACCGTGCCGATGGTTGAAAACTCTCAAAGTCCACGTGCATGCGCGTGAGCGCGCAATAACCTGTTTTTTTGGGGTAATTGCCTTCAATTTTTTACTCTTGTAAAATACGTTTTCGGGGGCTCTGTAGGACCATTCTTTAAGCTTTTAGAGCGGTTTTTCGTGGTTTTTCCTTCATTCCTAACCCATTCGCTATTGTTTCTGGAATAAAACAAATTTTTGAAAACCGGCCGGGTTCTGGTGAACAAACATTACAAAACTAGCCGGGGCTGGACGGGTTAACTATGTGAAACTTGCGGCAAATATATACATAGCTTAACATAGCTTATCATAGCTTATTAAGAAAGGCTATAATAAGCCTACAATAATAGAAACATTAACAAAGACCATTGCTTACCTTAAAATTAAATGCTTAGCCCACGTGTCCAGGATACGCAATATTAATTGCGTATCCTGGACACTTGCTAAGCATTTAATTTTAAGGTAAGCAATGGTCTTTGTTTATGTTTCTATTATTGTAGGCTTATTATAGCCTTTCTTAACTATTGATTATTGATTTAGATCGAAAATGTGTGTGTCTGGGCTCTGGGGCGGGCTGCCGGCCATATGTATTTTTCTCCAAAAGTTATGTTATTCCTATTACTGTACGCAAATTCCCAATATGCACCACGCTTTTCCGTCCATATAGACGCGTTTTGGGGGGTCTGACTGTACTAGGCCGTCGCATGGGGCCATCTGTAGAGTAGGGTCTGGCCAAATTTTGCGTCGTACCTTATTTTTATATATTTTGTTATTAAAGATCTCCTGCAGGAATGACACATACAGTTGTTGTTGTTGTTGTTCCCCAAGCTGCCTGGCCGAACAGCCCCAAGGCCCTGAGCAAGGCCAAGGCCATAACCGAGCGCCCCCACAGAACCCTTCCTGCCGACCACAATATAGCCTGGGTGACCGAAGCCACTCCATGGTGGGGAGCTGAGGAGGGTGTGGAAACGCCCGGGAAACCAAAGCCCCACCCAGGGCCCTGTGCCCCTCAGCATTTATGAAGAGAAAGTTAAGGGGCAAAGGAAAAATGTGACGCTTTGGCTTCCAATCTTAGTAGATTGGGAGGTCAATCCACGGAAGAGACGCCGTCACTTGAGATCTAGAAAATACAGAAGTAAAAGGAACAGTCAGAGTAAGCTATGGGTATGGCAGAGATCGCTCAGTTCTCACTCTGATAGACCAGCCCATGACCACATGACTAGAACCCAATCCTCTCACCATCAGCTAGGAAAGGCCCTAGAATGCCACCTTTGGTGGGGGGATAGCTCCCCTATGTCAACCCCTTTCGGGGTTAGGCACATACAGTATTGGCAAGTAGTATACTGTACGATACGAACACTTCATTATGAACGATAAAATTCACAGATTCAGACCTGGACCTAATGCCAAAAGAATACCAGTAGCCTAAAAGTATGGTTTATTTGTGGGTGCATTTCAAAGTTTTAGTAGTTGTTTTACAATATTTACTATTTTCAAGCAATATTTTAAAGCCTTCCATGGACACTTATCACAGAGGAGTTGACCATTGCACCACCGTTTTCAGTTGATCCATTTTCTTATCATGTGTAATTTTGGATGTGTTTTTTATTCTCCTGCACAGTACAGTACAGTATTTTGGTTATGCTCACGGTCACAAACATTACGTACGCATCTAATTTGACCGTTATTTTCGAGATCAGGTACTTGTGTTCGATCTCAAAACAAAAGAACTTAAAAACGAAGGCAGTCCATGACAGGGTCGCCCGGAATGACTCCATTTAGGACGCGAGACTGCAACCACACGAAACGATCTTTAAACTTTTATAAATTTATGTACAGTATGTAGTGGACTTTACCCATCTATCTACTGTATCTATATACAGTATCTATATATCTCTCTCTCTCTCTCTCTCTCTCTCTCTCTATATATATATATATATATATATATATATATATATATATATATATATATATATATACTGTATATATATATATATACACTCAGGCCCAATCCTCACTTTTTCCTTTTGTGTGTGTGTGTGTGTGTGGAGGGGGGGGGGGGGTAACTCAAGACAGAGCCCGAATAGGGACAACACATCAGAAAACAATGAACCCAAAAACAAAACATAAATTCACACACATCCTCATAGCTCTTGTTAATTGCAGATGGAAACCAGTGGAGGACCTGCGGCAGATGAACCATTTACAAGAGTTTCTACTGCCTGGCGGACCGTTCGTACCGGAGGTGTTCAACGACAAAAAAAAAGGTAGCTTATTTGATTTTTTTTAAGACCTTTCGACCTGTCATTTAGGTGTCGATTTTTAAAAAGACGTCACCGGTACTGAAAGGGGTACCGTGAAGTGGGGCAAATTCGGACAATTTTTGTGTTTTTGTACCATCGAGTCAAGTTTTTAGTTCTATCGAAGATCTTTAGTATTATACGTGAGGCTGGTCCACTAGTATATCAAGTCATAGCAGCAAGAAAATATTAGATATCTATTATATACTGTACTATGAAATTATATACTGTACTATGAAAATATATAATTACAGTGGAGCCCCTACCATATCTTCGCGACAGCAATCTTCGCTGTAGACACTAAATAGACTCAATATCGCTGTAAATGAATCAATCTTCGCAAAAAAATACGAGGAAAGTATGCCGCGGTTTTATTCTTCGCAGCTAATATTTCAATCTTCACGCCGCATTTTCCTGCCTAGCTGAGGCATAAACATGCTGGCCAGCCAATCACAGTCCACCATTCGGGCACCATCTAGCAACGTCATTGCAAAGTAGTCAATCACAGGCATCCAGTAGAACGCCATTGGAAGTAAAGTGATTAATTAGATTTTTTCTATAGGTCCAGGAATAATTTGTAGCGAGGTCGGTCCTTTGAGATCAATGCCTTATAAATTGTCCTTTCCTTCCACGTAAACATTGCGCTATTCGGTGTGCAGTTGGGTCTGAGTGCATTTTTAGGTTAATATCCAGTATTGGATAAATAGATATCAATCGTAGTCATGTACTTAACCTTTAACCCCTTCTGTACCGGCGACATCCTTTTAACTATATTCTGGCTGTTATCAGACGATAGTATTCAGTTTATAAAAAGGCCTCCACCAATTAACAGACTTTGAACTATCTTGCATAACCCTTTTTACTACCACCAATCCTTCTTAAGCAACATAAAATTCTCTAAATGTAGCTAAATTGGGATTAAAAGGACATCGCCGGTACAGATTGGGTTAACTGTCTTTGGTGGTTTAATGGTTAGTGTTTAAAATCTGGATGTGGTATCCCAGGTTCGAATCCCGGGAGGATCACATAGTTTCATTCATTTCATTGGGAGGTGTTTGGTGTTGGGAGTGAAATTAATTAGATAGAATAATAGTATAGGGTCACTATGGTCTATTCATTATATTTAATCTAAAAAAAAATGACCACTAACCTCTATAACTGTGTGTTCTTTTATTTCATAAATTTTATTTTAGTAAGCGTAGTTTCCACATAGCAATTTTGATCAGTTATTCCTAATGTCGTTCTTGTAGGTAGCTTTTTTACTTTGTAGCTGTGGCCTCTAGTTATTCCTGTATCCATAATTATTATATCCTCCTTAAGCCGCTGTCACACGAGCGCTTTTTCCGTCAATTTTCCACGAGCAATTTTTTTCTCGTAATATTTCAGGACTTTTTCGCACTGGTATCGGTAACTAGACTGAAGGTAGATTACGTTACGCGGCTGAATTCTGATAAAGTGTAATTTTTAAAGCTTCCAGACCATAATTGCCCGTAAAAATTGCTCGAAAAAAGGCTTGTGTGTCTCCAGCTTTATCCAGCCTCTCCAGCCCTAGCGTGCATTTGTACGTACATCATTATCATGTCTCCTTCTCTCTCCTCTCCTTTAGACTCGGTAGATTTAATTTGTTTAGCCTCCCTTCATATGGCAGTTCTCTGAGACTTGGAACCAATCTAGTAACTGCTCTCTGGATTCTTTCTAACTTGTGAATATGTTTTTTAAGATGCGGGGACCACACCACTGCTGCATATTCCAGTCTTGGTCTAATCATGCTTTTTATAATTTTCGCTAACCTGTTCTCATCCAAGTAGTTCAGAGCAACTTTCATATTCCCGGCCATTGCATACATTCCGCTAAAGAGCTTGTAATATGTTTCTTTGGTGACAAGTTATCTTGCATAATCAACCCTAAGTCCTTTTATTTTTCGGCCTTGCTAATTATATTGTCTCCCATCCTGTACTCCCAATTTGGTCTATTCACACTTCTTCCCATATTTAACACATGACATTTACTTATATTCAATTTTATTTTCCACTTGGTGCTCCATTCGTATATTTTATCTAAATCCCCTTGCAGCTCCTCACAACTACTTTTATTTTTTATTTGTCTCATAATTTTTACGTCATCTGCAAACATTGACATGTACTGTAGGAGTTTATGCCTATCTGATTAAAAGACGTCTTTCCTAAGCTGCATAAAATAGTTTAATATTGTACCATTCCTGTTTTGGTTTGTTTGTTTTGCAATTTTTACATTTTGATTGTCGGGATATAAGTCGGAATAGCATCATCCGTATTGAAGTGATTAATATAGTTTTGACTTTATTGATATTACAGTGGACTCCCAGTATTCGCGCCTATGTCGTACCAGCCCCCTTCCGCGAATGCGTGGTTTCGCGGATACGTGGGCAGTGTTTAACATAGGTTTCAATGGGAAATAGGCTTAGGTCGTACCTGACTCGGCCATCTTGGACTACTTTATGACAATAATATGGACCAAATTATTAAACAGATACGGTGACGGACCTGGAAGAATGTGGAACAAAGTGTGGTACCGTCAGTGACGGTACCGGTACCACACTTTATGCCACATTCGTCCAGTCACCCATAAAGTACCCATTTCCCCCCAAATATATCCAATAAATACATATTATTTGAGAATACTTATAAATACATATTATAAGGAGATAACTTACCACACAAACTTTATTTGTAATCAGTCATTAGGCCTAGGCTAGCCTTACGCATCTGCATAATTTGCCCGCTTTCGTTCGACAGCGTCAGTACGCTTGCTCTCTGTTTTGATGGTCCCGGGCATTTATTTCCATCATGATTACCATCAGGCCCTCTGTCCCTATCACTGACTGCTCTAAATGCCCTAATAAATGCGGGAGATAAGAGGTTCGTGCAGAAAAAACTTGTAAACAGGTGGTTTTCGACTTTTCCAACACTGGGCTGTGAGCTACTGCCTCAGCTGGGACGCTGTGTTGACGTCACGCAAGAATGCAAGATGGCCGACCAAAGCAAGACTCGGGATGCGCACCGACCCGCCCGATTCAAATCCGTGAATAGCTGGTATTTTGCTGTTTTTTTGCGCGAATGACGAGTAATGGGATATTTAGGGGTGTCCGCGAATAGCAAGGATCACGGATACTTGGAGCGCGGATAACGAGAGTCCACTGTATATGTTTTCACCAACCAACTTCACTTCTAAACTCAATTAATGAAATCAACAAATACATGTGGTACTCCAAGGACTCGAACCTAGGATACTCACACCGAAATTCTGCACATTTATGCATTACGCTATCAAGACAGTTAAGTAAATATGCTAACAACATTATAACCTGTACAGATTGGTGGTGGCTTCCAGTACAACCGTTTGGAGGACTACAAGAGGATAATTGTTCAACCCTTCAACTACGGGGCCATCGGACGCAACAAAGACAAGAACTCTGCCAAAGTAATGTGAGTGTGTAGGAATGTAGTGTTTACTGTTTATTTGTACTGTTGTTTTGGTGATAATGTAGAGTTTATGTTTACTGTTATTGTAGTGGCGGGTGCCCAACCCCGAAAGGGGTTGAAATAGGGGAGCTATCCGCTTTCTAGGGCCTTTCCTAGCTGATTCTAAGAGGATTGGGTTCTAGTCATGTGGTGATGGGCTGGTCTATCAGAGTGAGAACGGAGTGATCTCTGCCATACCCATAGCTTACTCTGACTGTTCCTTTTACTTATATATTTTCTAGATCTCAAGTGACGGCGTCTTTTCCGTGGATTGACCTCCCAATCTATCAAGATTGGAAGCCAAAGTGTCACTTTTTCCTTTGCCCCTCAACTTTCTCTTCATAATTGCTGAGGGGCACAGGGTCCTGGATGGGGCTTTGGTTTCCCGGGCGTTTCCGCACCCTCCTCAGCTCCCCGCCATGGAGTGGCTTCGGTCACCCAGGCTTTATTGTGGTCGGCAGGGAGGGTTCTGTGGGGGCGCTTGGTTATGGCCTTGGCCTTGCTCGGGGCCTTGGGGCTGTTCGGCCAGGCAGCTTGGGGAACAACAACAACAACAACAACAACTGTTATTGTAGTGATAGCGTATAGTATGTTTCATAACAGCTGACGGTAAATATCCATGTCCCCATCGTGATTGCTCTGCTTGGCTAATTATGTTGTTAACCCGGGAACTGCGGGAAGACTCTTAAGAGTTCCCCCGGCGGACTGCGGGAAGACTCTTCAGGGGGGAAAAAAATCAATTTAAAACACCAATTTTTTTTTTTGCCCCTGGGCCATGCAAAATATCACTCCTCTACCTCCCCTCCTTCCCCACTTTCCTCCCCTCCTTCAGTTATCACCTATTTTCCCTGTTATTCCCTTATTCTGTGGTATATTTTCGTGCTAACATTAGCGAGTTGCAAGCAGGGCATTGTCATCACTGTTAGCAAGCGAGTGCAAGAGAGAGAGAGAGAGAGAGAGAGAGTATCGATCGACAGTGTCTCTCCAGACTTGGGGAAAAGTGGCGGGAAAGGAGGCTGCCTCAGCCATACATTATGTAACTCCCGGCCTGTATCGCTGATTTTGACCATCCAAACGCTGTTTCCACTTGTTTTATTGTTGTTAATTAAAATGTAAAACTTGCAAACTAAACAATCCAAAATTGGGACAAGGACAATATAAAGTCAAATTAAATTATCAAAATCGCTATGTGGAAACAACGCTTACTAAAATGAAAATTATTAAATAAAAGAACACAGTCCACCACATAGGGTGTACATTACTACATGAGCAAGTTAATCTGTTTCCCAAGCAAACTAATCGCACATATAACAACGCACTATCGTCACGTTAAAGGAATTAGTCAAGTTTGTAACAGGTTAATACCTTTATAATCAACCTATAATAGGCACATATGGAGAAGTATTAATGCTATTTATGGTAAAATAAATATTTTAGTGATGGAAACAGCTCAAATACATGCGCACAGGCAGAGGTGTCTCATACCCCCCATGCGCACTTCAGAGGTTAATTAGGAAAAGTTGGCATTAATATGATTTAGATATGTAGGCTAATAGTTTCATATATTTCAATGAAGTAACGAGGGATATGTTGGTAAGGAATTCAATTTACTGCCAGGTGAAAAAAGACTGACAATAGTGATAATTAGTGGATGGACTAGCTGTATACCAGTGTAGAAAAATAGTGCTAAAAAGATACATGGGGGCCTCCGAGTCAGACGGACCCGAAGTTGACAGGTCAATCCTGTAAGTTTAATTACACTGCCACGGATTGTCCTATTCACTGGGGACAAGTCCACTTGGAGACGTTTTATGTATAGCCACCCTCATAAAGAGGAATAAGACATCCGGCAATAGATTGATCGACAATTACAATAGTACTTGCCGCATAATTGTGTTGTTTGCATTCTGTTAAAGTGATAACTCTGGTGTAGGGCTTTGTTTTGTGTTAATAGGCTATCAATCTTTTCACTATGACTTAAATTGCTTCAAACTCTGTTTGTCCAGACATTTAGGCTCGAACATTACTTGATTTTGGCCCTGTCACTTTTTCAACTTGGAGGGAGGCACTCGTTACAGAGTTTTGCCTTTAGCCTACCTCATAAAAAAATAGTTTGAAAAGTGAACGTCTTGCAAATATTCTACTTTATTTGCTATTGTGCTCCCTCAATCTTTGATTTAAAAATAATAATAATACGGTTTAGCCTAGCTAGAAATAAGCCATAATCCACGAACAAATCTTTGTAATTTTTAGTATGACGGTTTTATTGGTATATTATTTATCTATAAATTCCAGAAGTTCCTATATAAGTTGAGAAAATTGTCTACAGCCAGGTATGCCTAGTTAAAAACCTACAAAATCATCATCATCAGCCATTAGGAGTCCACTTGCTGGACAAAGGCCTCCCTTAACCTTTTCCATGACTCCCGAGACTGCCATCCGTTGCCATGTTACCCCTGCAGTCTTTTCTCTGTCTTCACCTCCTGTCCGGTCTTCTCCTATCGTCCTTTCCTTGTCTGGGGGTCCAGTGAGTTGGTGTTTTACTCCACCTATTGTCCTCTCTTCTTGCTACATGTCCTGCCCATCTCCACTTCTGCTCTTTAATAGTTTTAAGAATATCCTTGACTTTGGTTTGCTCTCATACTCACGATGCTCTCTTCCTATCTCTAAGTGTTATTCCTAGCATTGATCTTTCCATTGCTCTTTGCGCACTTCTAAGCTTATTCTCCATTGGTTTTGTTAGTTTCCAAGTTTCAGATCCATAGATCATGGTTGGTAGCACACACTGGTTATATACTTTACGTTTAAGGCATATTGGTAGTGTACTTTTCATGATGTTCTTCTGTTTGCCGAATGCTTTCCATCCTAGAGTGATTCGCCTTACTATTTCATGTTCGTTGTCTTTTGTTAGTTTCAGTACTTGGGCAAGATAATTGTATTCTTCACTTACTCTAGAATATTGTTATCAATCCTAATTATTCTGCATTGAGCCTTATTGTACATAACTTTGGTGTTACTCCTGTTCATTTTTAGACTTATTTTGAGTTTCTTTATTGAGATTATTGAGCATATCTTGGAGTTTTTCTGTATTATCTGAAATTAATACAAAGTCATCTACAAATTGGAGATGGTTAAGGTATTCCCCGTCTACATTAATTCCGTTTGATTCCCATGAAAATGTTCTGAAAACCCCTTCAAAACAAGCTGTGAACAGCTTGGGTGAGATTGTGTCTCCCTGCCTCACTCCTTTCCCAATCTTTATCTTCTTTGTGTCTGTGTAATCGGACCACAGCAGTGCCCTTTGTGTATACTGTATTTTTTCTTAAGAGTTTTATATATGTTTCATTAATTTGTTGTTCATGTAGCAAGTTTGGTATAGCTGTTATCTCTACTGAATCGAATGCCTTTTCGTAGTCTACAAAAGCTAAACAAAGAGGTTTATTATACTCTGAGGTTTTCTCTATTAGCTGGTTCATTGTATGCAACTGATCCATGGTTGAATATCCAGTTGTTGTTCCCTAAGCTGCCTGGCCGAACAGCCCCGAGTCCTTAAGGAAGGCCATGGCCATGGTCGGGCTTTCCCACAGAGCGCTCAAAGAGTGTAAATTGTGTTGTTGGCATAAGGGGTTGTGTGAAATACAGTCTTCTATTATGTGTTTAATGGTATGGGGTGCTGTGTTACAACCCGGGCAGGTGTCGACGACGGAGTCATCCAGTCTCTTCTGATAGCTCAGAAGAGCTGGATGGTGTCCGCATCTCAGCCTGGCCAGGTGGACTCTGTCCTTGCGAGGAAGGGAGGATTCAGAAGGATGGATTTCGGGAGGTCGTGCTTGCAGCTGCGTGTTGTCTATGAGTGAGTGGATGGAACGGCGAGTGATATGAGTATGGATGTGCTTCCGGAAGTTGGTTTGGGGTGGGCAGGGAGTGAGAGAAGACAGTATTTGTGTGTGATAGCGTGTGCTGGGTGTTGTTTTGATATTTCTTGGTGTCTGTGGGTGTGTTGCCATGTAGTGTAGTGGGTGGTGTTGATTCGTGGAGGCTGCTGCCAGGAATTGTGTGCCTCTCATGTCTAGATGATCTTTGACTTTGAGGACTTTAGTTTCTTGATGTAGGTGATCTGTGGGTGTCGTAGCTGTGCATCCTGTGATGATTTTCAGGGCTTTATTTTGTATAGTCTGTAAGGTCTTATGATGTGTTTCAGCTAGGTTAGAAGCCCAGGCCGGGCTTGCGTATTCCATAACTGATCTTATGTATTGTTTGTAGACTGTGGTGGTGGTTTCTTTGTTGTGTCCAAATTTCGTGTGGGCAAGTGATCTGCAGGCGTTAAGTCTGGGTGTCAGTTTCTTTTTCGTGTTTGTGGTGTGCTGTTTGAATGTCATTTGGGTTTCGTATGTTACTCCTAGGATTTTGTGTGTGTGTGTTAGGGGTGTGTTGTTTATGTTGAGTCCCGGGACGTAATCGTGCTCTCCTGTCCAGCTTGTGAGGAGGGTTGCAGTGGATTTAGCTGGGGCTAAATTGAGTCTGTAGTGCACAAATCATTTAATGTGTCGAGATAGTCTTGAAGGAGTCTTGTTGCTGTGTCTGGGTTTTGGTGCATGCTTGTGAGTGTTATGTCGTCTGCGTAGGAGGCTATGGTTATTTGGGGTGAATTTGGTGTATTTATATCATGCATGTACAGTTTGAAGAGTGCGGGCGACAGGACGGATCCTTGCGGGACTCCGTTTGGGAAATTTCTAATGCTAGATGACTGACCGGCAAAAGATACATGTGCACATCTGTCTGCTAAGAAGTTGGCCAGCCATCTTTTTGTGTTGTTGTGCATGTTTGTGTTGTAAATTTTGTTTGTTAGGTTGTGGTGGGGGATGGCATCGAAGGCTTTACTAATGTCGAGTGTGGCAAGTACTGATCTGTGTGGTGGTCTAGTTGAGTTGATGCCGTCAAAAGCTCTTTGTGTAAGGTCTGTAAGAAGAGTGTTTGTGGAGTGCAATGGCCTGAAGCCGTGTTGTGTTGGAGAAAGGGGTAAGTCAGGTGTCATCAGTTGTAGTACAAGGCGCTCTATGACTTTGGAGGGGGTGCAAAGGAGTGTGATAGGGCGGTGTGAGGAGGGTAGCGTGGGGTCTTTGTTAGGTTTGGGGAATGTGATGATGATACCATGCTTCCAGATGTCTGGTATTGTGTTGTGTGAGTAGCTGTAGTTTGATATGTTAGTGAGTGCTTGTATGCCTTGTGGTCCCAGGTGTCTGAGGTGAATGTTGCTTATGTTGTCTAGGCCACAGGCGGGTGAGAGCTTGAGATTGTTGATGATATGCTTTGTCTGGTTGTTGGTGAAGGGTATATAGTCAGGGTCTGTGGGGAATTGTCTTTTTCGTCGGATGACACGTCGGTCGTCTTTGTGGGGTTTTAGGTGACTGACATGAGAGAAGTGATTGATGAGAGTGTTTGCTTGTTGTTTACGTGAAGGAGTAGAGTCTGTTGTTGTGATTGCAGCATGTGATTGTGTTGTGTTGCTGTTGGAAAGTGTGATGCTGTTTAGTGTTTTGTAGAGTTTTTTGTGGTTTGTTTTGTGATTGAGTGTTTGTAGGAAGTTATTCCAATTTAGTGTTTGTTGTTCTTGTATTTTGTTGTTAATCTGGATGTTGAGTGCTTGAATTTGTTGATTGATGTCTTGTGTGTGGGGTGCTGAGGAGTGTTTCAGTGTGTCGCGTTGTATGATGAGGTTTTGAATTTCTGGTGAGAAGTTGGGGTTGTGTTTTTTTATGTTACCTCTTGGAATGTGTTTCTTGTCGGCGTTTTGGATAGTCGTGTTGAATGTGTGTACAGCATTGTTGATGTTAGTGATGGCCCACTGATGGGTGTACTGTTTAAGGTTTGAAAGTGTTGTTCTGTCTCATTTGTGAAAGCTTCCCAGTTAGTTCTTTTATAGTTAGTGTAAGTGTGTCTGTGGCTAGCTGGGGTGAGTCTTGTTTTGGTGGTGATAATGATCGGGAGGTGGTCTGAGCCCAAGGTTCTGACCACCCTCCAGGATGTTGTGGGGGCGAGTTCAGGGGAGCAAAAGGTGATATCAGGAGATGATGGGGTGTAGAGGGCTTGGTGGGGAGTATGGGTATGCTGATGAATGTTATTGAGGATATATAGGTTGTCTGTTTGGTGTTGTAAGACCAGCCCTCTGTCTGTGTCGGGGTTGTCGACAAACTAGGCCGACGTCCTTGCATTGAATATCCAGTTGTAAATCCTGCCTGTTCCCGAGATTGATTTTCATCTATAATTTTACCTAACCTATTTGTGAGGATTTTTGAGAACAACTTGTAAATAACTGATAAACTAATGGGACGGTAGTTGCCGAGATCTTTCTTATTGCCTTTTTTGTGAAGTAGAATCACTATTGCATTGCACCAAGTTTCTGGAACATCCCGCTCACACAAACATTGGGTGAACAGCTGAGCTACATTAGACCTCTTCTGCATCCTTCAGAAGATCTCTTGTTACTCCATCATCTCCTGGAGATGTTCCACTTTTCATTTTGTTTAACCCTTGTGGCCCGGGCTGGTCCTCCAAAGGACAGTGTGGGCTACCCGGGGATCTGGCCGAAAAACGTCTAGGCCTAGGCTACCGTATTTTTGTTTAGTTTAACTGCTAGAAATTTCCCACACATCTATAAACGTAGTGCGGTTTTCAATCTGTAGACTGGCGTTGAGTAGAGCTCTGTAAGTCAACTGGTTCAGTTGTGATGACGATTTCAGTGGAGCGAATTTTTCCGCGATGTTGACAATATCGGAGCTTTTCAGACACTAATTTCGTCTTACGTCACAACAATAACATTGATCCGACGTCTCCTTGTTTTCGGAGGTGCGGTGACGCAACGATCGGCTCTGTTTACATGCGTCGGATGCACGGCGTTCAGACCAAGCTGAATAGACTTTCAAGCTTACTGCCTATTAATAGGACACCCGGGCTCCTGCCCTTCTTAAATTGTGGTGTCCTTTTAACAGGACACCCGGGCTGGAAGGGTTAAGGCAGACCTTACCTCATCTACAGATATATGTGGGACCTTGCCTGTGTCTGTTGTTGAATCATTTGATGGAACTGTTTTCTTAGAACTTTTTGACTTGTTCTGTACAGTTTATTATTTCACCATTGCTGTCTATCAAAGGATTAATTTGTTGCTTACCTAAGGCTAGTTTATGTTGTGTTAGTTTGAGGCTTTTTCCTTTCCTAATAGTTTCTTCAACTAAGTCCATGCTTCTTTTCTTTCTTCTTCCCGTCGTCGTTTGTTGATTAGCTCGTTTAGTTCTGCTCTCTCTATTTCATCTCTTTGTTTTGATTTCCATTGCTTTTCTTAATTTTATTAGATTTACACGAGTCTGTGAGTACTTGCTTTCTTTACTGGTGTTTGTGTTCCCTATCTTTTCTGCTGTTTGTGTAATTGTTAATGTTAGGTTTTCGTTTACTTTGTTGATGTAATTTTCATTGCTGTTGAGAGCTTGGAATATATTTTTAAGTTCTAACTGGAACTCCATCTTATTTCTATAGGCATATTTTCTTCCCGGGAACTAATCTTATTTCTTTTGGCTTTAAGATTGAACTTTTCTATGCAGCATATCGTCACTGATATGTTAAAAGGGAAAATTGAGACGTTGTAAATATGGTAGGCCTGTAGGCCTGTAACTGCAAGGTCTTTACTAAAGTGAATAAAGTCTTGGGCCTAGAAAAATGATAGTCAGTCTAAATCATAAACGTCCCTCAAACTCTTTTACAGTACTGTAATTAGTAAACAGAATATATAATATCATATTATCACCAACCCACCAATTAACTTGCAAATAAACCTAATGAATGAAATCAATGAAAGAAGTAAATACATGTATGTGGTACTGTACTCTAACGATTTGAACGTAGGATACTGGCACCGAAATTCCAGAATAAAGCCAGAATAAAGTTTAAAAGACGTCACCGGTACTGGACGGGTTAATAAAATTGTCTATCCTAGCCGATTCACAAGTTGTGCAACACATTTTTTGTACTATCGCTTTTTTTTCACCCACAATAATCGCCTTAACCGTACTTTACTACCGTATGCATCACATAGTGATTTTCCGCACTCAAACATGATATATTTTTGAACCTCACAAAATAACTATATAGCTACTATATACGTCTGTAATACGAAAACACACTTATATGTTTTAGTTTTCGAAGGTTCATAAAAATATTTTCTAACAGCAATATTGGAATATACTGTACTGTATATATATAATTTAAAATGGTAATTTTCTGCTCATATACTGTACAGTAATAGGGCCGTCGGGTGGAAAATATTAACTCTTGGTCTGTTTTTGACCATACATACAAGTTTAAAGACCGTTTTGTAGAGAATGTTAGTCTCGCATCCTAAATGGCGGCAGGGCTGCATTTGTTTTCACGTTTTTTTTAGTTTTTAGATCGGACTGAAGTACAGTACTTGATCCAACATAGTTCTAGGGGGCGGGTGCCAAACCCCGAAAGGGGTTGAAATAGGGGACCTATCCGCCAAAGGCGGCTTTCTAAGGCCTTTCCTAGCTGATGCTGAGAGGATTGGGTTCTAGTCATGTGGTGATGGGCTGGTCTATCAGAGTGAGAACTGAGCGATCTCTGCCATACCCATAGCTTACTCTGACTGTTCCTTTTACTTATATATTTTCTAGATCTCAAGTGACGGCGTCTCATCCGTGGATTGACCTCCCAATATACCAAGATTGGAAGCCAAAGTGTCACATTTTTCCTTTGCCCCTCAACTTTCTCTTCATAATTGCTGAGGGGCACAGGGCCCTGGGTGGGACTTTGGTTTCCCGGGCGTTTTACGCACCCTCCTCAGCTCCCCGCCATGGAGTGGCTTCGGTCACCCAGGCTTTATTGTGGTCGGCAGGGAGGGTTCTGTGGGGGCGCTCGGTTATGGCCTTGGCCTTGCTCGGGGCCTTGGGGCTGTTCGGCCAGGCAGCTTGGGGAACAACAACAACAACAACAACATAGTTCTAGGTCTACCCCTACGCGCCGTAAGAATAATATTTTATACACTATATTATACATACATAAAACGAGGAAAGGGTATTTTATTAGTTTCAGTTAGGAAAACAAATTAAAACCTCTAATTATCATCATGAAAATGTATGGCTAAAAATAATCCGTCCGTGCATACCGGTAATTGAACAGACAATTTTAAGAATATTTTCAGTGACAACCTAGAATTTTGAAGAGTGCACTAAATAGTATTTTTTATGTTATTTCCATAGGTATCATCAAAATTAATGTCCCATGAATATTTGATTTTTTTAAAAATCGGTTGTTGCTTCTTCATATTTTGCAATTATTTGTCTTTATTATATTATATCTATTCATTGTCGATAGTATCAATTGCTTGCTTTTGTGATTTCCTTAGTTTGTTTGTATGATAAATGTAGGTTATTTGTAGGGTAGTAATTGATAGGGATCACTTGAGGCATGCTATGCTTACAGGTACCTACCCGATAGCACTATCGTTAGTGAGTGCTATTTGTATTTTTTACTATTGTTAATGTCTTGTGAGGTTTCAAATTTGATTTCAATAGAATATTTTGTAGTTTCTTTATTCATGCAGAGTTTAGTATAAAAAAAAATAGCAGAACGTACCGGACTTCCCAAATTGACTAATTCCTTGAATGTGACGATAGTGCGTTGTTATGTGTGCGATTAGTTTGCTTGGGAAACAGATTAACTTGCTCATGTAGTAATATACACCTTATGTGGTGGATTGTGTTTTTTTATTTCATAAATGTTATTATAGTAAGCGTTGTTTCCACATATCGATTTTGATTAGTTATTTTGCCTTTATATTGTCTTTGTCCAAGTTTTGATTTTAGTTTGCAAGTTTTACATTTTAATTTTAATAATTAATGATTTGTTATGTTTGTAAGTAGGCTTACCTGGATGTCGTCACATTGGGTCGCCTAAGTTAGCCCTATTAGTGTTGAGAATTTAAGACATTGCTCCATTAGTTTGGCATTGTTAAGACCTTTTAGTGTCCTGTAGATGACGAAGTGTTGTTGGCGAACGATAGCCAGTCTGCAATTACCGAAAAATGGGGAAATTGATCTGAAGGGGGTCTTGGGGTTACTGTTTTAAGCTTAAGATCACAGGGAGGAACTGAACTTATGTGGGCAACTGTACATGTGGTGACATTAATGTAGTATTGAGTTTACAATGTGAAACTTGACAAATTATCTATAAATTATCTATAAATGAAAGCTAACTACATTATAACCTCTACAGATTGGTGGTGGGTTCCAAGATGTACAACCATTTATGACACAACCACAAGAGGATACTACTTTCGGGACCATCGGATGCAACTGTTTCAGCACATCACGACTCTCATGGTAGGTGTGTCATCATCATCATCTCCGACGCCTTGCTTCCCCCTGGGAAACCCCCACTAGAGGATGGCCATGACAGAAACGTCTCCAAGCTACTTTGTCAAGACATGCCTCCCTTGCCCGTGCCACAATGCCCCTTCCACTACGTGGAAGTTTTTCTTCAATATATTTTTCCACTTTCTTTTCCCATACCATAGGTGGTCTTCCACTACTAGCGGTTCCACTCACCTGACTCCCATATATCTTTCTTGGCATTCTGTCTTCATCCATTCTCTGAACATGACCATACCACCTCAAAGTACTTCTCTTTATCCACTCAACCACACCACAATCAATGCCCAAAGCCTGCTCTTCCATTCCAAAGGACTCGTACACTTCCCTATTAGTTGGCCCATCTAGCCTATTCATGCCAGCTGCCATTCTGAAAAAGCTCATCTCCACAGCTCTTAGTTTGAAGAGGTCCTCGTCACTTGCTGTCCATGTCTCGCTTCCATACGAGAGTGTTGGGAGCAGCACACTGTTTCTCAGTGACTTTTTGACTTCCTGGCTAACCATTCTTCCTTTGAGAATACTATCAAGTTCTCCAATCACTTTTCTCCCTTGCATTTTTCTCTCTTTTATCTCACTCTCCATTTTACCATATTTGCATAGTACAGCTCCCAAATACTTGAAACTTTCAACCTCTTCTAGTACTTCATTTTTCAATTTTATTTTACAACTTTTCTTGTGTTCTTTCTTGATTCTATATTTTTCCTTAAAATCTATAGTTTCATGCATTCTTCTCTCAAACACCATTACCTTACATTTCCCTACATTGACCTTTAACTTTCTCTTTTCACATACCCTGTCAAAGTCAGTGACCACTCTCTGAAGTTCTTCAGCATTTTCCGCCAACAGGACTGCATCGTCCGCATATAGGCATGTTAAAATCTTCCATGTTCTTCCCTCTGATTCCAGTCTAGCTCCCACACCCATTGATACAGCCCTACATTCCCTAATCACTCCATCCATGTATATATTGAACAACCAAGCTGACATGACACATCCCTGTCTTACACCTACATTGACCTCAAAACTTTCACTTAACTTATCCCCTACCTTCACATTTGCCATTGCATTCCTATAAAAAGATTTTACTGCCATTAGCAACTTTCCTCCCACACCATATACTGTTAACACATCCCACAGGCCCTCCCAGTCTACTTTGTCGTAGGCTTTTTCCAAATCCATGAATGCTGCATAGAGTTTTCTGTTAGGTGTGTTGTTGTTGTAAAGTGTTATGGCAAGATTTTGTTGTTCCCAAGTCCATGTTGCTTAATGTACAGTCGGCCTAATAAGTGATGTTTCGGCACCAAGTATAATTTGATCAATAATTGGTATCTGCAATATCTAAACACAATGTCTTCATTTCAAGGGAGATATACAAACAAGTTCCTGCACTTAACCACCTTATTCAACATCTGACAGACATTAATACAGCACAGAGCGAGCCAAACGTACTAACAGCTGAGATATGACTTATTAGCGCCATCGTACCGTAGTGTCCCATTTTTTGTTTTTTTTAACTACAGTACAGTGTTCCCTGTTGTGAACCTGACAGCATACCCTGCATCGTGTGGTATTTGTAGCGCATCTATTATAGTCAGACATTTGGCCATTATAACATCTTAACCCCTTCTGTACTCTCTAGGTCTATAATTATTTTACTATCTAGATTTTGCAATCTTTTTGAAGTTTAAGAAGGATCTGTGATACTAAAAATAGTTAGATAGGTGCGCCATCGTACCGTAGTGTCCCATTCTTTGTTTTTTAACTACAGTACAGTGTTCCCTGTTGTGAACCTGACAGCATACTCTGCATCGTGTGGTATTTGTAGCGCATCTATGATAGTCAGACATTTGGCCTTTATAACATCTTAACCCCTTCTGTACTCTCTAGGTCTATAATTATTTACTATCTAGATTTTGCAATTTTTTTGAAGTTTAACCCTTATTTAGCGGGTAGTAAGGTATTATACACTGTACCGCTCAGCGGGCATAATCCCGAAATATTCGCTCATTTTCACTCGCCCTAGCGCCGTTACTATGGCTCCAATGCGAACGAAACGATCATTTTTGGAAAGAGCAACTCTTCGTCTCCCCATATAAGTCTATTATGGATGTTATGAGCGAGTGTGGAGGGTGGGAAGAGGTGAGGAAGAGGAGGTACTTTTTGGTCTATTTCCCGGGCGCATTCGGTTGCGTTCGATTTAGCCTGACTTTGGCCTCTCGCGCGTCTACTATTCCTTCGGTAATCGGTCTTATTTTTCTCTTATTTCCTTATTTCTGTATTCTCTGTATTCTCTCTCTCTCTCTTTCTCTCTCTCTCTTTCTCTCTCTCTCACTCACTCCTGTCTCTCTCTCTCTCACTCACTCCTGTCTCTCTCTCTCTCACTCACTCCTGTCTCTCTCTCTCACTCACTCCTGTCTCTCTCTCTCACTCACTCCTGTCTCTCTCTCTCTCACTCACTCCTGTCTCTCTCTCTCTCTCTCACTCACTCCTGTCTCTCTCTCTCTCACTCACTCCTGTCTCTCTCTCTCTCACTCACTCCTGTCTCTCTCTCTCTCTCTCTCTCTCTCTCACTCACTCCTGTCTCTCTCTCTCTCACTCACTCCTGTCTCTCTCTCTCTCTCTCTCTCTCTCTCTCTCTCTCTCTCTCATCCTCATCCGTATATGTAATTCTCATTATTATTTTCTCTAATCACTCTCACTCCCGTCTCTCTCTCTCTCTCTCTCTCTCTCTCTCTCTCTCTCTCTCTCTCTCTCTCTCTCGCGCGCTCTGTCTCTTTCCCTTTCTCTCTTCCTCATCCGTATATGTAATTCTCATTATTATTTTCTCTAACTAATCCCTCTATTTCATTTATTTGCTTGTAATAGTTCTGTATTATTATATCTTTTTCACTCTTTCTTCAGTTCAGTTTCTGTATTCTCTCTATACGGTGGGAATGGTATTTCGTATGAGGGATGTGCAGCACAAATATTCAATCTTTCGTTGTTTGTATTACCGTAAGAAATGTACTGAACGCCTGCAAATAATACGCTATAAAATGCTTGCAATCAAACTCTCAAGCAATTTCAAGGTCACATGCAATTATAAATGTATAGGTAGACCCAGAGAGGAAGAGACAAGAGAGAGAGAGAGAGTGTCGTGATAATATAACAATGTTACATATGTATCATATACTGTATATGAAAAATAATATATACGGTAGGCCTACATCTGTTCCCCACAATCATATAATGCCAAGCACAAATATTCAATCTTTCATTGTTTGTATTACCGTAAGAAATTTACTGAACGCCTGCAAATAATACGCTATAAAATGCTTGCAATCTCTCTATTTTCTCTAATCTCTCTCACTCCCTCTCTCTCTCTCTCTCTCTCTCTCTCTCTCTCTCTCTCTCTCTCTCTCTCTCTCTCTCTGGCTCGCTCGCTTTCCCTCTTCCTCATCCGTATATGTATTTCTCATTATTATTTTCTCTAACTAATCCCTCTATTTCATTTATTTGCTTGTAATATTTCTGTATTATTATATCTTTTTCACTCTTTCTTCAGTTCAGTTTCTGCATTCTCTCTCTCTCTCTCTGTTTCGCTTGCTTTGCAGGAATTTTGTTTTATATATAATATATAATAATTTACTTATCTTTACTTACTATATATATCGTATAAACAATAGTAGGTAGCCAACTTACCATAATACCGATACACCAAACCGATACGCATGCGGTTTTGTTTATCACCTGTTTACTAAAGTGCCACCATTATCGATTTTCTTCGAGCCGACTCGAGCGGGAGGGTTACCAATTGAAGTTAAATCCGCTAGCATATATTGTTAGATGTAAGACATGATAAATACCACTAGAAATATGAATTGGCAAAATCCATATAATATCACTTCGAAATTGTTCTGAAATTTCAAAACAAAACTGCTAGTGTAAGTCATTGCTGCTAGATCGAAGTAAAGGTCTCTAGATCTAGCGGAAGTCGCTATACGTATTGGCAGTACTGCACACTGCCGACGGCGATACGTTGTTGACATTGTTGTTGATGTTCCAGTGGAGGGATGAACAAAATATTTTCCTTGTCCAATAATAGCTATTTCATAGTCCCACAGGACTTATTTTGATATATTTATCAAATTTACTGAACGCCTGAAAATAATACGCTATAAAATGCTTGCAATCAAACTTTCACGCAATTACAAGGTCACATGCAATTATAAAAAGGTATATTGTAGACCACAATCTTTGCCAAGCTTCGTTGTTGCTTGTATTATCGTGAGAAATGTACCATACACCCTGGTTATCGTGAGAAATTTACCGAACGCCTGCAAATAATACGCTATAAAATGCTTGCAATCAAACTCTCAAGCAATTTCAATGTCACATGCAGTAAAGGTAGACCCAGAGAGGAAGAGACAGACAGAGAGAGAGAGGAGGTCGAAAACATCTGCTAGGTGTGATTTCCCCTGGGAGGGAAGAGAAGATTAGTTAGGGGTGTGCCCTGGCCTACATCAGACAAAGAGAGTACAAAGGAGTACAAACAAAGAGAGTGAGACAGAGAGAGAGAGTGTGTCGTGATAGTATAACAATGTTACATATGTATCATATACAGTAAAAGTCCTTTAATCCGACGACCGATGATTCGAATCTCCCAATAGTCCGAATTTTTCAATTTGAGGCCAAATCCGAATTCACCCGATGGTCCGAATTTCAAGAAGTCCCAAAGTCCCCTTTTTGAGGCATTAGTCCACTCAAATGACACATAATGGAGCACACATATATCATATGTTCATGAATTCACTTTAAAAGTTTACCATTGTCATTGTAGCCTATTACCTACTTCAAAACATTCAGATTAATGGTCAAAGGAAGCTACTGATATAAACGTAAACACCACATCGTCTGCTAGAGAGTTTGTTTTGCTCTTGAACGCATCCTTGGGACGCTCCGATGCGCTACTGGCTTGCACCGCATCGTCTGCAAGCGCATTCAGTCTTGCGCTTGAAAACGCACCTTTGGACGTTCCGATACGCTACTATTTATAGTTCAGTGATCGGAGCGTCCCAAGGGTGCTTTCAAGAGCAAGACAAACTCGCTAGTAGACGATGCGGACATGTGGTGTTTACGTTTATATCAGCAGATTCCTTTGACCATTAATCTGAATGTTTTAAAGTAGGTAATAGGCTACAATGACAATGGTGAACTTTTGAAGTGATTTCATGAACATATGAGCCGATATGTGTGCACCATTGTGTCATTTGGGTGGCCTAATGCCTCAATGTTTTCGTCAGGCCATTAATACACAGGTTCATAGGGGTAAAGTCCGATAATCCGAAAAATCCACTAATCCGAACGAGGGCCGGTCCTCTGCCCTTCGGATTAACGGAAGTTTACTGTATATGAAAAAATAATATATATGGTAGGCCTACATCTGTTCCCCACAATCATATAATGCCAAGCACAAATATTCAATCTTTCGTTGTTTGTATTACCGTAAGAAATTTACCGAACGCCTGCAAATAATACGCTATAAAATGCAAAGGAAATTTCTTGTAGAGTGCAATTTTGAGGACGTAATGTGCTCTGAGAGAGAGCGGAGCGGGGGTTAGGAGCATAAATTACCTCAAGACCGCTCGCCACACAGGGAATTATATAAGGAAATTACCGTATTTTAGGGTTTTTGCACTCGTGTTGCACGATCGTTGAAAGACAACCAGTGATCGTAGAAGAATGGTTCGGGTGTCATTGGAAAGCTCAATTTACGCCCTTTCAGGGATACATACTTGTATTACGCTCTGGGTCTTGTTTATGCATGAAAAAGAGCACAGAAACAACCCCATTTAGGGTAAAAAAAAAAAACACTGGGCGGCACAGTGAAATATACTCCACCAGCCGCTCGTAAGGTGATAAAATGCTTGCAATCACATTTTCAAGCAATTGTAAAATGTAAATTGTACTTACCAACACCCACACCAGTATGTTCTTCGTCAGGAACGTCTCCAATTTGCTCAAGGGTCTGTCCAATATCAACCACAACATCCACCCCACGCAAATTATGCTTGGGGTGAAAGCCTATGATCGGGCTATTTTCGTCTTCCGAGTCATCCACACTACCAAAACTCTCACCCAGACCTTCGACGGTTTCATCCAACAGCTTATTAGAAAGTTCTGAAGAGTTCAGCATGATATCTAGTTCCTGGGTGGTAAGCCGGGCGTGGTTAGTAGGGTGGCGCGACGCACTAGGGATGGCGGCCACCGAATCGAACATGGGCAAATCTTGACCTTCCATTATGGCTGCTTGAGGGTCACTGAGTCACGGTCACGCAGTGGGGATGTGTGGGTGGGCCCTTGTAGTACACCGCCTGACCACCAAGTTTCGCTTTCCACCTAAATTAGGGCGGGAATACGCCCACGGACTTAAGTCCGATCCCGCCATTTAGTCCAATTTTCTCGTATCGGACTTAAGTCCGACCCCGATCTTTTGGAGTAAAGAAGGATCTGTGATACTAAAAATAGTTAGATGGCTACTTTGAAGCTTGTTAATGGCTGGAGGTCCTTTTTCAACTGATTAAAATAGTCTATTAGTAGCCACAGTAAAGTTTAAAGCACAGCACGGTACTGAAAATGTTAACTAGAAACGCTATAGTAGTGTGCAAAGGCGAGCTTGTGTTAAGTGATGATCCTGTGGCTGTGAATTTTGGAAATGAGTCTTTGGAGCTGGTGAACAAGTTTTGTTACCTAGGAGATACCATCTCTGACGGTGGTGGGGCCGAGGCTGCCACTGTTACTAGAATTAGGTGTGGGTGGGGCAAGTTCAGAGAATTGATGCCAATCCTGACCATGAAAAGAATGCCTCTCCCCCTGAAGGGAAAGGTGTATGCCTCATGAGTTAGAAGTGCAATGACGTATGCCTCAGAAACATGGGCCGTTAAAGTAGAGGATATCAACAGAATGGAGCGTAATGAGATGAGAATGGTGAGATGGATGTGTGGGGCCAGGCTACAGGATAGAATAACAAATGTTGAGCTGAGGAGACGTTTAGGTATAAAGAGTATTAGCGAGGTGATACGTACAAGTAGACTGGGATGGTATGGACATGTGGAGAGAATGGATGAACAAAATTGGGTGAAAAAATGCAGGTCTGTGATTGTGGAGGGAGGTGCACCAAGGGGTGGACCGAGGAAGACCTGGGATCGGACTATACGCGCCGATCTCAAATCCAAGAACTTGACAAGTGAAGCAACCCTTAACAGGGTTGCCTGGAACGCCACCATTAGGACAAGAGACTGAAACTGCACTTATGTGTGGAACACTCAGTCTTAAAATTTGATGTATGTATGTATGTATGTATTCATTAAAAGTCAGCCAAAGCTCTTAAATACTAACCTCTAGACCTGATCACTTTGTAAGGAGAACTCCAAAGAAAAAATGACCTACCGTATGCAGCGTTGGGAACTTCTCACCGAGACGCTATGAACTCCATGTCATAGCGTCTCTGTGAGAAGTTCCCAACGCTGCATACGGTAGGTAATTTTTTCTTTGGAGTTCTTACAAAGTGATCAGGTCTAGAGGGTTTGGCCGACTTTTAATGAATACACTATAGCGTTTCCAGTATTTATTATCCGTGTTTTATGTTTATCGAAAGTCTGTACAGCCATTCTTGACTTAGTCGCCTGAATTTAATATTTTTAAAGATTACACTTCATAAATTAGTTAACAAAATTAACTCTGCTTCAAAATTCCTCACTTGACCCCTTCACCGCGATGGTTATTTTCATCGTATTCTGTATTTATGTATGTACACTCGGTACAAAAAGTGTCTGCACCCCTACGCTGATCATCAGGTGTGTACAGCTCGATAGGGTTGGTACATCTGCCTGCAACTATATCCGATCGTCTCCGACACACGGATATAGTTGCAGGCAGAGGTACCAACCCTATCGAGTTGTACACACCTGATGATCAGCATAGGGGTGCAGATACTTTTTTGACCGAGTGTACATACATAAATCCAGAATACGATGAAAATAATAATGGCGGTGAAGGGGTTAAGTGAGGAATTTCTGTTTTGTGTATTATGTTTCATATTTTGTTCCACATACCTGTACTGTATTGACTTTGATTAGTTGTTTTTTGTCTTTATATTGTGTCGTCCCAGTTTTGGATGATATTAAAATTGGCTACTGACTAACTTTAGGAATAAAATGCAAGTTGTTACATATATTTTCTTTTCTTTTCAGGTCAAGTGTTCCCATGATGCAGCAACAATCTGTTGGCTGTTGCTGTGGTGGTATGGCTGCCTGGTCCCAGCCTCTACTACTTTAAGAAATGTAAGTACTGTATATTCATAATCGTTTTGTTTTTGGTTGCTTAGTTTATCATAATGTATGTTCCATCAATTGCGTCTATTCAATCAACTTCCAGTTACTTAAGCAGTTGACTTGTGTTGATGCTTTTAATAAACCAGTGAAGTCGCACCTATTTCTGAAGGCTTATGATTCTGCGGATCATAGAGTTACTGTACTGATGACTATAAACATATATTTTTTGTTTGAAAAATTGGAGTTAATGTGAGCGCTCGTGCATCATCTTTGAGAATTGGCGCTCGTACAATACAGTACCAGCCAATTATTATTATTATTATTATTATTATTATTATTATTATTATTATCTACAGTTGTTGGCTTTGTTGTACTTTGTCGTGTACGGTGGCGGTAATAAGTCATGTCCCAGCTGTCATTACGTTTGGCTCGCTTTGTGCTGTATTAATGTCTGTTAGATGTTGTTGTTGTTGTTCCCCAAGCTGCCTGGCCGAACAGCCCCAAGTCCCCGAGCAAGGCCAAGGCCATAACCGAGCGCCCCCACAGAACTCTCCCTGCCGACCACAATAAAGCCTGGGTGACCGAAGCTACTCCATGGCGGGGAGCTGAGGAGCATGCGGAAGCGCCCGGGAAACCAAAGCCCCACCCAGGGCCCTGTGCCTCTCAGCAATTATGAAGAGAATGTTGAGGGGCAAAGGAAAAATGTGATGCTTTGTCTTCCAATCTTGGTAGATTGGGAGGTCAATTCACGGAAGAGACATCGTCACTTGAGATCTAGAAAATATATAAGTAAAAGGAACAGTCAGAGTACGCTATGAATATGGCAGAGATCGCTCAGTTCTCACTCTGATAGACCAGCCCATCACCACATGACTAGAACCCAATCCTCTCAGCATCAGCTAGGAAAGGCCCTAGAAAGCCACCTTTGGCAGGGGGATAGCTTCCCTATTTCAACCCCTTTCGGGGTTGGGCACCCGCTTGTCTGTCAGATGTTGAATAGGGTGGGTAAGTGTAAGAACATGTTTGTATATATCACTCGATATGAAGAAATGAAGCTTGGGTATTGCTGATACCAATTATTGATCAAAATATACTTGGTGCCGAGACATGACTTATTAGCGCCACTGTACTTTGTCGTGTACTATTATGCATTTCTATGGTTGATGTATACTTATGAATATTTTGATTGTATTGTTCTTTGCTTGGGTACTTTATATATTGGTTAGACACTTATGTTTTTTTCAGTATGGCTTGATTTGAGTGGTTTGCTGTATCATTGGAACTCTCTCCCAAAATCAGTATTTCCCTGTTCTTATGACTTGAATTGCTCCGTGTGTCCTGGCATTTTGGTTCGAACGTCCCTTGATTTTGGCCGTGTCACTCTTTCAACTCTGAGGAAGACACTTGCTACAGGCAGTTTTACTTTTTGTCTCCCTCACTCACATAGACAAAAAAAAATAGATTTTGCTTGTGTATGGGTATATATTTGATGGGTTCTTGTTTGCTTAAATAGTTTACTTTGATATTTTCTCTACTTGTGAAATGCCTCCTGTTGTTGCTCCTCCTTTTTCTTTGGTAGTCAGTCTGCTGTTGCTAGTTTCTTTGTGCTTATATCAATTGTCTTGTTTGGATATTATGTTAGTTTCCCGAATATTTAGCGTTATGTTGCTTTAGTTTTTTATCTTATATTGTTTGCTTAACCCCTTCATGATTGACACATTTTGACAGTACAGTAACTCGGCTATCATTTTACATTGTTTTTGTCCGTTAACCCTTTGAGTACCAGAAGTAACCTGGCTATCATTTGACATTGTTTTTGTCCGTTAACCCTTTGAATACCAGCGGTGTTAGATTTGTATTGTGGCTATATTTTGACGATTGGTGGTTAAAAGGGTTGGTCGAGATATTATTGAAGCCTTATTTTTGGCTAGAGGTCCTTCCTAAGCTGAATAAAGTGGTTGAAAAGAGTTGGTTGAGATATATTGAAGTACTATTTTTTGCTAAAGGTTCTTCTTACGCTGAATAAAGTGGTTAAAAGTTGGTTTGAGATATATTGAAGCCTTATTTTTTGGTAGAGGTCCTTCCTAAGCTGAATAGTGGTTGATTACACAAATTTAATTGTTAAAAACTTTAAAATTATAATAAGCTCCCATTTCTACACAAATTAATATATTTAAAAACGGATTGCGCCGTTTTTTGGACTTTAAAAGTCCTCTGTAGCCCAAACTATAAGTCCTAGGGAATTCTACTTGGTGCCATTCGATTTTTCTCGCCGATCTGCTTCTAGACATGGTCTTAGATTTCATTTTCGCCTAGCCATTCGGCCAGAATCGAAAATATTTTCTCAAAAAACTTGGGAAATCGGTGATTTTGGTCGAATTTTGACTTGTCAATATTATTACATATTTGGATTCGTCTCGCCGTTGCGGATTCAACGGTATATATATTTTTTAATTTTGACCTTTTTTTAGGCCCCCTAGGCCTATTTTAAAGTTTAAAAACTCCATAGAAGAGTTATTTATGAACGGATTTTGTTTACTTCCCAACTTGACTTCCCAAACTTGACTACTTCCTTTAACGTGACGATAGTGCGTTGTTATATGTGCGATTAGTTTGCTTGGGAAACAGATTAACTTGCTCATGTAGTAATGTACACCCTATGTGGTGGATTGTGTTCTTTTATTTAATAATTTTCATTTTAGTTGTTTCATTTAGTAAACGTTGTTTCCACATAGCGATTTTGATAATTTAATTTGACTTTATATTGTCCTTGTCCCAATTTTGGTTTGTTTAGTTTGCAAGTTTTACATTTTAATTAATAAAATGTATACCTTAAGTACAGTTTGGCAAGCTGAATCGAATGGCGCAAACATAATTAAAATCGGACCATTAGTTTAGGATTTCGATTTTGACGGGCCTTCCTGGAGAGCCCAGGGGACCGTTTTTTGGACTTTAAAAGTCCTCTGTAGCCCTAACTATAAGTCCTAGGGAATTCTACTTGGTGCCATTCGATTTTTCTGGTCGAGCTGCTTCTAGACATGGTCTTAGATTTCATTTTCGCCCAGCCATTCGGCCAGAATCGAAAATATTTTCTCAAAAAACCTTGGGAAATCGGTGATTTTGGTCAAATTTTGACTTGTCAATATTATTACATATTTGGATTCGTCTCGCCGTTGCGGATTCAACGGTATATATATTTTTTTAATTTTGACCTATTTTTAGGCCCCCTAGGCCTATTTTAAAGTTTAAAAACTCCATAGACGAGTTATTTATGAACGGATTTTATTTAAATGTATACCTTAAGTACAGTTTGGCAAGCTGAATCGAATGGCGCAAACAATTAAAATCGGACCATTAGTTTAGGATTTCGATTTTGACGGGCCTTCCTGGAGAGCCCAGGGGACCGTTTTTTGGACTTTAAAAGTCCTCTGTAGCCCAAACTATTTAAGTTCTAGAGAATTCTACTTGGTGCCATTCGATTTTTCTGGCCGAGCTGCTTCTAGACATGGTCTTAGATTTAATTTTCGCCCAGCCATTCGGCCAGAATCGAAAATATTTTCTCAAAAAACCTTGAGTTTTAATTAAATTAACAGTGTGGTAAACTATCAATGGAAGTTAAATATTACTAAGCTATAATGAATCAAATAAAATCAATCTAAATGAATACTCTATATCTAAATTGAATTCAATCTGAAACAAGCTAATTTATATCCAAAGGTCTCACATAATAAATGTATATAATGATAGGGTAAGGTTATAAGGGTTAATATTAGCCAGGAATTAACTCACCAATAGTTCCACGTGGCAATGAGGCAAGGGAGAACGTTTTACCCAATATGGCGGTGGACAATGGGGAACGAGACTTCGGTCCCAAGACTCGAGTCAAGTTAAAGAAAGAATAAATGATTACATGGGAAGGGACATGATTATTATAATTTATGCTTATCTATCAGTCAGTCATGATGTCGATGAGAGCGTCGTGATGGTGTAGCTGTGTGTATTGCTGTATGTGTATTGTGATTAGAGGCACAAAAGCACGATCAACTGAGGGCGGAAAATTAGATGTTAACTGGTTGGTGTTCGTGAAGGCTCTGGCGTACCTCAAAAGCACAACTTGCTGCCTTGGCAAACCGCCAGGAGCCCAAATTATCGTACCGCATTTAGGTTGCTCTATACGATAAATTATATTAATATATACGATAAATTCATATATACTACATAAGACCATGGCAATATTGCTTAATAGCATATTAGGCCTTTTATAACTTAACTTATTTACAATCTTATAATATACGATCTACTCGTCCTACGTCGTGCTGTAGGAGAGATCGTGACGTCACAGAGACATACAAGATCACAAAAGAGTCATATTCTATCGTATTTATACGATACACTCCCCCCACAAAAAAGACCTGAACCCCACCTTAAACCTAAAGTTGCCCAGAGGCTATCTTCTGACGCCACAAGTCGACGGCGCCAGCAGCAGCGCGTCTGGGACGCGTCCCGGTCCGAGAATGATCACCATCAGTAAGAGGCGAGTCGTTCCTTTGAGAATCCTCGGACCCAGCAATAACAGGTGGAGCCTCAGATTGCAATGCGGAATCGAGCTCCAAAGCGTACAAACGTGCGATAGGACGAACAGTAGTTCCAGTGGCTGTCTTCAATAGCGCCACCCGCTCTACAGAGTCTGCCCCCTTGTATACCTCCAATACGCGGCCTAATTTCCAGTATAAACGAGGACTATCTTCTTTAATTAAAACAACTTCGCCAACTGTAGGTGCCGTTGGTCGACCAGAGGGAGTAACACTCCTTTCCCTCAATGCTAGCAGATATTCACTAATCCACCGTTTCCTAAAATCCTCGATTATCCTGGATATATACTGGTATCTCTTAGACACCGCTACCTCAGAGTACAACGAGGGATCCTCTAACTCTACTATGGATTGGAAATCAGATGGAAACGCAGTCAATGGTTTCCCATATAGCAAGTGAGCTGGCGTTAATGGTAGTGGTTCTTGCAGGTCGGTGTACACGTATGTAAGCGGGCGATCATTCACGACTGCCTCTATCTCTGTGAGGACTGTCGTCAACTCACTCTTCTTTAATAGAGCACGTCCTACAACCGCTCTTAGTCCTGACTTTACTATGCCGACACATCGTTCCCACATGCCACCAAACCAAGGTGCCTTAACTGGAATGAACCTCCATTCGCACTTCTTCTCTCCCAAAAAAGTGATGATAGTAGGATCACTACTCATCCTTTAGATATTTTGATGCTTGGACATAAGTGGGAGCATTGTCGCTAAGAATGAGTTGAGGGAATGAACGACGGGCACAAAACCGTCTAAACGCCAGCATAAATTCTTCGCTAGACATATTATCACATAGTTCTAGGTGTACCGCTCGAGACGTCGCACAGGTAAACAATAATATATAAACCTTCTCATGCTCCCTTGTCTTCAATGCCCCTGTGTAATCTAATCCTACCGTTTGGAAAGGTTCTACGTGCTTTACACGGCATTCAGGTAGAGGTGGAGCTGGTCCAGTTGCATATGGTTTACCCTTTAGTCTCTGGCATATTACACACTTTCTCACTACGCGTCGAGCTACTTGTCGAACCCTGGGTATCCACCATGTGAGACGTAAATAGGATATAATATGACATACCCCGTAGTGTTTTACTTCCCTATGTGCACGTATGATCAATAGATCAGTAACGTGATGTCTTGTTGGCATAAGTATAGGTCGGTTTGTTCCGTCTGGTACACCCGACCACTTCAGGCGACCCTCACATCTGATGAGGCCATTGTCTAGGTGCAACCTTAGTTGACGCACTATATTAGGCATTAATGTCTTATTCGAGCTTTTCAAGGATTCTAATTCATTGGAAAAGGTTTCTACTTGAACCCATTTGATCAGTTACTTCAGCTGCTTTAAATTCACGAGCATCAATGTTGTGACCCCTGTTGCAGAGTTGGCCCGTTACTTTAAGCTTAAGATTGGATACATATCGCAACACCCAAGCTACAACTCTGACTAGTTTATTATAGTCACGGAATCTTGCCCACTTCATGATAGGACCCGGTGGCTCATTTGGTTGGGCTGTAACTGCCATTGTTTCCAGTGGCAGAAGTCCCTCACCAACAGCATGCCATATCGTCCATTCACTTTCATGGAGCAGCCACTTTGGACCATGCCACCACAATTCGGACTTCATTAACTGGCTAGCCGTTATACCCCTAGTTATGAGATCACTAGGGTTTTCTTTCGTATTTACATAATGATAAGCAACGTCTGGCAAAAGGGCTCTAATCTCATCTACCCTATTCCGCACATAAACTGGCAGAGACTTCTTGCTATGTATCCAGTTGAGTGCGACCTGACTATCGCACCATACATGAACGATTTCAATATTTAATTCGCTCTCGTATGCTGCGCGTACATGTTGCACCAGACGTGCTAATAGCAGCATGGCAGTCAATTCCATTTTAGGGATAGTTACCTTTTTAACCGGGGCTACCTTGGCCCGGGCTGTAACTAAATGTGCCCCAAATGAAGTAACAACATATATGGCTACCCCGTATGCCGTGGCGCTAGCATCGCAAAACGTGTGTAACGTAACGTCACCGAACGCCGCCACTTTACGAGGTATAGGTTTAGTACATAGGATGGCATATTCATTCAACAACAATGTCCCTTGGTCATTCAGGTCCTCGGGCAAACTGTCATCCCATCCTATTTTACGTCTCCAAACTTCCTGCATTAGAATCCTAGCTCTTATGGTAACAGGTAATGCTAGACCCAAAGGATCAAAAAATTGCGCAACTTTGCTCAACAGACTTCTTTTTGTGTGCGCTCCTGTCTGCTGAGCAAAAGACCTTGTTTGAAAAGTTAGTAAGTCATGTTTAGGTTGCCAGATCATCCCCAAATTTCTGGACTTTTCCTGGTTAAGAGATGCCGTACCATCCACTTGTATTAAACTCTGAAGATCTTCACTATTAGTAACCCACTCGCGGATAAATAGATGTGCATCCGCAAACAATCTGCGTGCTTGCCAGTATGCATACAACAAATCATCTTGACTATCGCTAGTACCCTGCAAATTGTCAATGTATAATCCGCGAGATAGTTTACTTGTGTCCTCATGAGTGTCAGCTAGATGTTTTCTGATTGTGGCATTTAACAAAAACTGCGAGCAAGTGGCCCCAAAGAGTACAACCCGAAAACGGTATATTATGATGGGACTTTCAGAGTCGCTAATGTCGCCGAACCAAAGAAAGCGGGTAACATCTCTATCTTCCTCCTTTAGCTTGACCATCAAGAATGCCTTCTCGATGTCACTGGTATAGGCATACTTCCCCAGCCTAAACCGCAATAGATGTTGGGACAGGTCCGACACCATGGACGGACCTGTCAACAGGCAGTCATTTAGACTGGGTTGTTGTCCTTGGTGGGCAGAACAGTCATACACCACCCGTATTGGTGTGGTGACGCTGTCTTTCTTTACCCCATGATGGGCCAGATAGTGAACCCTACCCTTCTTACATGGTTCCCTGACATCGACTCTCTCTATAAAGCCCCTATCCTCATAACTCCGAAATACATCGTCATACGCCTGGCGCGTGCTCGGTTCGTTAGACAACTTCCGCTACAATGCGCGCAAGCGACCTAATGGCAAACCATAGTTGGTAGGCAGGCTTATCTCACTGTTCTTCCAGGGTGAACTAACTTTATATTGCTTGTGAGGCACAGTAGCACACAGACTCGTCAAACCTTTGTAGCGCAACTTCCGAGTCATAATCAGTCTCCATAGGATTAATGCCTATGTGATCCAATCTCCACAGTCGTTCCAGGTCGAACTCGGCAGCCATCTTAGGGTCACTAGGTTGGGAATCCTCCCTTCCCAACTCCTCTGCCGCGGTTACATTGACTCTATATATCGAGACCGTGTCGACCAGGACCTTTGACTGTGTAGTATGCACATTTCCGCTCATGCAGTATCCAAATTTAGTGGGGATTAAAATTACACCACACATCTTTTTAAATCCAGGGTATACTACTTCATAATAATGATCCACACCAAGTAGAACATGCACCTCACTCTGATTTCCCATGGGATCTGACAAGTTAACCCCCTTGCTACGTAATGCGTGTTCCACCTTCTTCACACCCACAGATACATATTCTGGTAGGGTGTCTACTACGATACAAGTCATAAAGTATCGGTTTTTACGATAGAAATATGAAATCTCCGCTATCTCGTAGTCTTGTTTATCAGTAACCCCTGTGAAGCCCTGTAATCGAAGTCTCAGCCCCTACGATTCGGTGCTTCAGTCCCACTAGTACGGACCTCTTTATAAAGGAACGTTGAGACCCTTGATCTAGAAGTACCCGACAAACTTTGTTACCGTCATTACCTTCCATGGGAATCTGTATTGTGGGCAATATAGTGGTGTCTTGCGTGCTACCTAGTGCCACAGTTGTAGTACCCTCATTTTTGACGTCTTTGACTTTATCTGCTGTAGGACACAACTTATCAAAGTGATGTCCTTTGCAGTGGCGACAGGGCCTTAAATATGTAGCAGTACATTGTCCCTGCTTACCATGTTCCCCACTTAGACAACCTACACATAGCTTCAATCTTTTCGCCTGTGCTAGTTTTGTCTCATTTGTTGGGTATTTTATGCAGAAACTCCATTTATGTTTGTTGTTACATAGCTTACATAGAATCTGAGCAGGTTTCTTATACACACCCTCTTTCTTTACTTTAGTCCCCACTGTCATGCTTATTGTTCCCCTCTTCTCCACATTCTCACTCCCTCCCGACACATACATTCTCCCTTTGTTCAACTGTAGATTATTGATCTTGCTGAACTGAGTTTTGAACTCCCCCAGCTCAAATGATCTTACCTTATCAAGTATTGCCATAGGAAGCTTCTGACGCAAGATAATGACTATCATTTCCTGCGTGGTAAGCCCTAGGGTGTCTAGCGATCGAGTATGGCACTCCATATTTGCCCTGAAGTTTGTCAACTCATCAACCTTATACTGTGGTTCTGCGAGCCCCAACAAGGCAACGACATGGGCCATCTTCAACTGCTCTCTATCCCCGTATGTGGACTCTAATAAGTGTACCGCTTCAAGATAACTACCACCCACTACTGCAAAACCCTCTATTAAATGTAAGGCCTCTCCTTCCATTTGTCCCTTCAGATAGTGAAACTTGCGGACATTATCCAAAGAGGATTCATGAACCGTAGATCGAAATACGTCCCAAAAAGCTAACCACTCGGTTAACTTGCCCCCAAATGTAGGAAGATTGAGCTTAGGGAGGTGTACAGTATGTTTTGGGTCAGTCCTTCTATGGGCCTCATTATCGCCTCCCTTCTTACTTGCGACAGCACGCTGTAATAGGCGCTTCGCTCTAAAGACAGGTTCGTCATAGAGGGCGCGATTATCACACTCTGTAACTATCTCTTCCTCCTCTATCATGTCAGCCACAATCACCTCACTCAGAGCCGTAATACGACCGTGGGTAGCCTGGACGTTATCTAATCTAGCCTCCAATTCCTCTAGTTCAGCAGTAGTGATGAAAGTGTTTAAGTCCACAATTAGCCTATTTAATGCTCCCCGAAGTCCCGCCCTTTGATTTTTAGGGGCTTTGCTTAGCACCCCACTAGACGGTGTCTCTGTATGGTCTTTATCCATTTTGCATGTGAGCCTATAGGCTATGTATCTAAATGTTACGTTACAAAGACAACGGCCAAATAATAGTCTAATTAAGAGACGCCAACCGGCGGACTTCTTTGTTACGGAGAAAAAATAGTAAATAGCAATACCTACTAATGGATCATATTGAACAAGAAAAAATGTTAGGTCAGGTCATATGTCACAGGAAGTCTGAAACGGAAAAGAAAATTATTGGGGAAAGATGATGGGTGGGATGCAGGACTTAGGCAGGCACAACGATGTGACCCTGCATTCCGGCTCTAACCATCGCTTGGCTAGCCTTGCCAGTTTATCATAGAGTTGTTCCTGCATCCTGTTATATGTCCCCTTGTTCATTGCCTTAAAATCCCTTACTGGTAGCTAATTTCCCAGGTCTGGGCACCAATGTGGTAAACTATCAATGGAAGTTAAATATTACTAAGCTATAATGAATCAAATAAAATCAATCTAAATGAATACTCTATATCTAAATTGAATTCAATCTGAAACAAGCTAATTTATATCCAAAGGTCTCACATAATAAATGTATATAATGATAGGGTAAGGTTATAAGGGTTAATATTAGCCAGGAATTAACTCACCAATAGTTCCACGTGGCAATGAGGCAAGGGAGAACGTTTTACCCAATATGGCGGTGGACAATGGGGAACGAGACTTCGGTCCCAAGACTCGAGTCAAGTTAAAGAAAGAATAAATGATTACATGGGAAGGGACATGATTATTATAATTTATGCTTATCTATCAGTCAGTCATGATGTCGATGAGAGCGTTGTGATGGTGTAGCTGTGTGTATTGCTGTATGTGTATTGTGATTAGAGGCACAAAAGCACGATCAACTGAGGGCGGAAAATTAGATGTTAACTGGTTGGTGTTCGTGAAGGCTCTGGCGTACCTCAAAAGCACACCTTGCTGCCTTGGCAAACCGCCAGGAGCCCAAATTATCGTACCGCATTTAGGTTGTTCTATACGATAAATTATATTAATATATACGATAAATTCATATATACTACATAAGACCATGGCAATATTGCTTAATAGCATATTAGGCCTTTTATAACTTAACTTATTTACAATCTTATAATATACGATCTACTCGTCCTACGTCGTGCTGTAGGAGAGATCGTGACGTCACAGACATACAAGATCACAAAAGAGTCATATTCTATCGTATTTATACGATAAACAGAATTAAAATCAGACTTCAATTTTGACTGGGCCTTCCTGGAGGGCCCAGGGGACCGTTTTTTATACTTTCTTAGTCATTAGATACTGTTGATGCTTGATTTCCCTTTAATTTTGTTGCTCAAGCATAGTTTCCACAATGTTGATAAGTTCTTTTGTCTGTTTATTGTGCAAGTTTTAAAGTATAATAATTGGTTTTGATTATATTTGTCTGATGAATGATAGGCTATATAATTGATGTTTCCACATAGCGATGTTGCCTTTGTCCCAGTTTTGGTTTGCTTAGTTTGAAATTTTAATTTATTGATGAAACATTGCTAAGCAATAATAGGTATGGCATATTTACTTAGGTCCTTACTATGTTGTATTTCTAATTACCAATAATTGATGACTTCTTTTATATAATTAACTATCAGTATATGCTCAGGCAAATTCCCTTTTATTTAGTTATACTTTTATTAATCTTTACTCAGTTTAATGAGAATGTACACTCTGATACTAGTCTCTAAGCCACTCAGACATTTATATTCTTGTTAAGTCCATGATTATTTATTTGAACCAGTTGTCCATTGTATCCATGAAGTTTGGAATTTTATTAAGTTATTTTGATTAGTTCCTTTGAGTGTTATCTTGTGTAGTCCAAGTTTTGGTTTGTTTATTTTGAAAGTTTTAAATTATAATTTGGCAAAGCCAAATGTTACAAGGTTTATTGAGAAACTTAAGTATACAAAGTCAATTTTATTAGACAGAAATAACTAAGTTAAAGGTTTATAATAGTAGTTCATTATAATAATCATTCATAAAAACAGTCCCGTAATAATTATCCAGTACCCAAAGAAATTACAGTAATCTTTTAGTAGCTGTTCAGTTTGTTATTTTGCATGTCCAATGACTTTATCAGTATAGTAATCAATTGAAAGTATATCATTGTCACCGATGCTTTAAAAATCTATAATTGTAGTGATATTACTAAAGTGAAAGTTATCAAATGTAATCTATTTAAAACGGCATAGACTTTAGTTGTTGATAATCCCAAAGCCTAATGTTTGTAAGTGATGGAACTAGTTGAGTTAATGTACATACATATAAGTCATGTAATATTTGGAAATGCAGTAAAAGTTTTGAATACCATAATATCTTTATTGTTATACATGTAATAAGATACAGCTGGACTGAGTATTTTGTAAAAGTAAAAAAAACATCAAAACCATGAATGGCATTTAGAATTCATTTTTTGCAAAATTTTTGCCAGTCCGAGCTCCAAACATATCAGTACTGTGGACATGCAAAATGTTCCAAAGTCCAAACCACCAAATGTTTTCAAAGTCCAGTCATAGACTGGAACTTAAAAAATTTCAGTGGTGTCCAGTCTGATGATGATCAGTAGACTTGTGAAATGTTCCAAAGTTTACACCACTGAACTTTGAAAATTTCAGTCACCCCCCCCCCATAAATTTGCTAAGTGCAGCCTCAAAGGCTGGAAATCAGTCAAAAGTCTATGGGGTGAAACCCAAACATTTCACACCGTGAAAACTTTTCTATCTCATTGTTGAGATGCCCAGCAACTCTGGGCATTTCAAACCTGCCAGTGTCGTCTCATTAGCTCAAGTAACCCTTTCAGTAGTACTGTCACTACTTATTCTGGCTAACCTCAAAAGATTTTACTCGGCTTAGGAAAGAAGTACTTACTAAGCTGATTAAAATCATCTGAGGCTAGCCAGATATAGTGACAGTACCGAAAGGGTTAATTGAGCCAATGACAAGCATGGGCTAGAGGTTAAGTTTGAAATGCACTAAGAACACACACAACCCAGAAAAAACAGTACACAACCAGTCAGAGAAACATTACTTGCCATCTTAAGAGACTGTTGTAAGACCAGACAAATAATTCTGAACTTTATCATTATGCTTCTAAAACATTCAACCACATTACTTAAAAGAACTTTGGTTGAACATATTCAGAGTTCATAATGATCCTTTGGTTGTCACTGTTCATTCTAGGTTGCTAAACTTTATATCATGAGTGCAGTATATAAATATGGTCAATATCACGTTAACAGCCAAAATAACTTTTTATAAATCATTAAAAGTCCGTAAACAAATCTTAGTAAAATATCTGTATATATTTACAAATTTATTACTTTTATTATGCATGTTAAGTGATATTTTCACTTACCATGCAAAGAATGTATTTTCATAAATGGCATATGCATAAAATAATATTTTTTTACCAATTTAAATACTTTATATCAACCAGCTATTTTTAGGTATTTTGGCAGATTTTTTTCAGTCCGTGATAGACAAACCAACATTTAAATATGCAAACCCAAGATAGTTTTAAACCTACATAAATGCAGCCAAACCATTGCTTACATGATACAGTACACTCTTAAGCAAAAATAAGTACACCAATGGAATCATGAACCTTTAACCTCTCATAAAAGAATAAGTCATGCTGGCTAAGGAAATTTTGTATACACTTCAGGAAAACATCTAGGAATAATAAAGTATAAAACTCCATTAGACCCAGATCCTTCCAAAGCTTAATAAAATCATCCAATAGCCAGAATTAACAAGTCATACTGGCTAAGAGAAATTCTATGCACTTAAGGAATAATTAAGAGCATAAATGCCAAAATAATTCCAAAGCAACATAAAATAATCAAATATCCACAATTAACTTACTCATATTTATTCAAGGGGCTGATAATCACTCAGTAATTATAGCAGTAAATATATAAAGGCCAAAATTCTAAACCAATTCAAATATGATGAACTTTGGGAATATTGGCTAGCATTCAATTATATTCAGCTTAGGAAGTACCAGATCAATCTCAAGGGTTAATAAATTACTATTACCCCTCTCATTGCTCAACAGTCTTCCTAAGCTGCATATAATAGTCAGGTAACCAAAATTAACTTAGTGATTCATATTCATCAAAGGGTTAACTAAAAAGGCTAAAGTAAATAAACTGCATTACCACACCTTATTTCCTGGTCAACTCTTCCAAAGTCAGAACTCACAAAGTGATTACCCATTATTAATCTTAGTGGCAAAGATATCTGGCTTAATTATAATAGAACAGTCTTTTATAATTTCCCAATATTCATTAACATCAATAAAACAGTAATCAAGCATGGGATTTTCATAATTTGGGGAGAGTCACCCAGGGAATAAGATAGGAAAGTTTCAGCCCATTTCTTCTAGCCTTTTAGAGTTTCAAGAAGGTTGGCCTATCTTAAAATACAGAACCAGATTTGTAAGCAGTCTATTTTCTTTGCAATATCAATATAAATTCCATCACAAAAATCAAGGGACATTAATATATATCAAAATGCACAATTACATTTCCATAAATATTTAATCTCCGTTAGATTTCAGTGGGCATTTTCTATTAATATTATTAATATAACTAGTTACAACACTGCATACAAATCTTATGCTGTACCCTAAATTACTTTTTCTCCAATAGGTTCAATAGATTCCATAGCATGTACTTATTTATGGCTAAAGAGTATCTCGACTGAATAAATTTTAGAATGTGCAAACTTTTAGTGATGTCAAGTAGACAGTCCTTGACAAAATCTACTAAAGTATATGGAGTAAAATCATTTCTACTTCATATATTTTCATTTTTGTAAGATTTTAAGTATCGATTTGTTTTCTACTTCATATATTTTCATTTTTGTAAGATTTTAAGTATCGATTTGTTTAAGTCCCCGATAATCAGGACAGCCACCCTACCCCCAACTCTTGAGCAAAGAGTGTATAGTGGTAAAACCTGAATCATTTTGAAAGCCTATATAATTTTCCTCTTAAATATACCAGGACATATTTTCAGAGGGAATTACATTGCCTTCATAAATCAATACTAATTAGTCTTAAAACATATAAAAACATTGCACATTCTAAAACATCATTCCATTAAAGATTTCATTACTGTATTATGCAGTTGTAGAAAAATATGCATAACTTCTATATCCAGTATTAATAAAGACAACTTTGAGTCGACAATAGAAAAATGAAAACTTAAATATTGCAAAATTTCTAGTACTTTTTTTTATATACAAATTCCCAAATTAATTACTTTAATTGCAAAGTATTTTGACAAACACGAAGATTTAATTAAATTTTAATTTCCATTTGGGCTCTGTCTCAAGTCTGCCAACCCCAGCTATGGGGTATGTGCCTGAGTATATACATAAATACCCAATTTCATTACTTTAAATTTTCAGTCGCTCAAATATTCCAAAAATTATATTTATTTAAATGTTAAACTCCCTGTGCGGTCTCAGTCTCAAGTTGGCAAACCCAAACTATGGGGTGTATACATTTAATTACTTTAATTTCCAAGTCTATTTTGCAAGCAATATTTTGTTATGAATTTCTTTCTATTGAAGTCTCAAGTTGTCAATATTAAAACTCAATCAGAATAATTATGAATCATCTACAACTGCATCTCAAAAAGTAAACTTTAATCATCTATACAAACAAAACTTGCACCTTAAACTTTCAGTATACAATTACTTCCTTCATTCTGGCTAATAGATTACTTATTCAGCTTAGGTAGGGGCTGTGAGAGTCAGAAGCTTCATCTAGTCATTGTTTACACTCTCAAAGGTCCCTCTTAAACTGCTCAAATTTGTCAAAAAGCCAGAATATGGAAAAATATATTGCATTCCAAAAGGATTAATACACCATGGGGTTAGTGACATTTTTAGCTCCATGTTAGACAAATAAAGACAAATCATAAATATAACAAATAAGCCCTTTACAAATGTAGTAATAATTGTATAAAACTATGTATAAACTAAACTTATACCAATCCTACTAATCATTCAATAAAACTATGAACTAACTAAAAGCCTATTAATTATACCTAATGTAGTAGCAATTCTATAAAACTATGAACTAAAACCCTATTGATTATACCTATAACTAAAATCTAACTTTCATACTGTACTATAGACCAAGGCATCACAATCTCCATCAGTCTTTCCTAGTACCATAAAAGATAATCCTTATTACCATATATAGGTACAGTACTGTATTAATAACTACTCTTCTCATAAGCTATAACCAAGTTTCAGCCATAAGCAAAAATAACAAATGTAACCTTCAGATTCAAAGTATTTTAAAGATATACTGTATATACCGTAATTTTTTTAACTATTTTTCAATCCTCCCTCCTAAATACAGCTATATATCCCATATAATGTACAGTATTCCCAATGATCAATTAGAGTTTACAGAAATCTACAATAATCTGACTAAATTTACTTTCAGATAACTGTTACTGTACTAGAGTAATAGAACTTAATATTTTTAGCATTTGGGAAGAGTCAGCCAGGGTATCTTATTTTATAGGCAAATTCCTCACAGCACGTCATATTTTCAGCCCAAATTATATAGATTACACTAGTCTTAGACTTCACTGAACTTTATATAAATGACCAACAGTTACTTTCTTCAGACATTTGTTATTGAATTCTTAGCCTTCCAGCCTATTAAACTACTTTTCAAAATTTATAGAGACCATTAATCCACTTTACTCAGCTTAGGAAGGATCTAAAGTTATAAATGGACAATTAAGGTTTGCTTCCATTCCCGTAGTATTTTTTAATTACTTCAGGTAATTTACTCATTACACCATTAGGTAAATCTTTTACTTATACATTTAATTTAAAATTTAAAAGTTTTATACCAACACTTCACTTAGGGATACTGCATTTGCAACTATAATATATAGTACTGTATATTCTTCAACAGAGTACCGTATCAAATAAACAAATTGACTGTAAACTTATTTCAGTTATTTGCCTATTATTATTAGTTATTCAGTCTTATTATTATATTATCAATTATTAGTTATTCAGTCTCACAAACTAGAATTGAGTTTCACTTACGCCAAAATTGCTCTTGCTTTATATAATTTCAAACTTTATTGCTAATTGCTATTTTGACAAGTACTTGGTCTTTATATAGTCATTTGTGTTTTGGTTTCTTTTGAAAGTTTTACTTTCAAATTTCTAACTAAGCTGCCCGACTAATTAAAAAAACATTAAAGACTACAGTATATAGAACCAATCATTATCAGATCTTTTACCAAACTTATTCCTAGCATATTTTACTATTTATAACTAGTCACTACTACAACTAGGTACGGTACTTCTATTTTCAGCCTAACCCTATCCATTGAACAATACAGCATATAAAAATGTATAATGGGCTTAGATGGTATATATACAATTCACATCTCATATTTTTCTTTATTTACCAATGGAGCAAAATTTTTCAAAAACTTACAATAGTGCATTAAAATCAGCGTCGGTAAAATAAATTAGGTTAAAGCTTGGATACTGCACATAAATTCCTTTCCTTAACTTAGGAGAGTTAACTAAAGCAACTAATCAGTAACCAAAGCTCTCCCATTCACTTTTACCTTGCCAAGTTCGATTTGTATAAATTTACTCCGTTAACAATGTTTACAGAACCCTTACAAACTTAAAATATTTCCAAAACACCAGGATGGAAATTCTTTTAAGTTAATAAACACCTTCAGGATTAGGAAGCGTTCAGTTTATTCGATCATTAAATGCTTTTATTCACCTTAGGAAGGATCTATGGATTCATATTTTTTCACCAACCAACTTTACTTCTAAACTCAATGAAAAATACACGAGACACTCCAAGGACTCGAACCAAGGATATTACTAAAGTAAATTTAATTAAAAATACTGTACATGTGGCACTCCAAGGACTCTAACCTAGGAGACACAGAAATTCTGCACATTTATGCATTACGCTATAAAGACCGTTAAAGAATTATGCACAAGGCTACGATATATTGGGTAGATTTGAGTTGCCAAAGACCTTCCTAAAACACAGAAATTATATAAAGATCGAATAAACTTTATGTGCATCTTAATACCGAGGGAGCCAAGACTCTCCAAACATTGCTTCCGAAGGAATATAAATGATACCAGTGGAACAATTAATACCCCGAAGCTAAGCCTACATAAACAAACTCTCGCTCTCTCCGTTCATCCCTATATCCCGGGCACCTCGGGGGCAGGACCTGACGTTCGGAATCACTACTTATTGACAACCTTGTTGCGTACTAGCAGGAGACTGTTATGAATGACCGTACTAGTTTTCAGGCTGCAGTCGTGAGCCCGGAATATACTCAAAAACAAATAATATAAAAGTTCTACAGCTAGAAACATTAAATTTAAAGTTACCCTTCCTAGCATAATCCCACCCAGAATATACTAACAAAACAATAAAAATAAAAGTAATAAATCTAATAAGTACCACCCCATTTAAATACAAGTTATAAATCTAATGAGTAACACCCCATTCTTATCAATTACAAACTCAAATTTACTTTAATAAACTGATGAAAGCATATGGTCCTCCCGGGATTCGAACCCGGGACACCACAACCAGAACATAAGCACCTTAAGCCATTACACTAACAACTTTACTTCTAAACTCAATGAAATCAACAAATGCATGTGGCACTCCAAGGACTCCAACCTAGGATAGTCACACCAAAATTATACTTTAATTTTGAAGTTAATCCACCCACCCAAAACTATTCTCCCCCGCCCGAGAGATATGCTCCGCGGTTCCAATATTCATTATGTGAACTAACTTACTGCATTCAATCCCGATTTCAGGGCAGTACTGTACAAGGGGCATATCCCTTCTAGCACTCTTCCATTCACATTCTGGATTAGTAGATACAGGATTCAATCTTTGGCAAGATTCGGATATCATCTAAAATAACTTTAATTTTACTTTCATCACAGCTACCCTTAGACAGTTTTATTAAGCTTAGGAAACATCAGTACGAATCAAATACGCTTTGATGCCATAGACCCTTCATAAACTGAATAAAATTGAATGCAAACTACAACAAAGCAGGAATTACAGTCTGGATTTAAATTTAGTGAACACTTTTCTATACATTTCTGATAACCAACCATTCACTGAAGTCCCCGATCATTAGGGCACCCACCCTAACCCAGCTATACGTCAGCAGGGAGTACATGGTGGTCAAAACTGCATCAAATATAATACTTAGCCATTTGGATTAGTGGTCTTTTCTTTTTACTGCGTTCCTTTAAGTGGTTTAAGTGGTTTGGAAAAATGCACAAAGAGTACTTTATTTTAAGCTTGATTGAGGTCTAGAGAGCAAACTAAGTAATACAAAATAAATACGCCACTCTATAGATAATATTTCTTATATATATATTTAGTTTGCAAGTTTTACATTTTAATATTATTTTAAGCCCGGAGTCTTTTTCTAGACTCAGTGGTCTGGTTAAACAAACTTAATTAATTTTAGCAAGCGTTTTCTCCACAGCGATTTTGAAGTTATTTTGACTTTATATTGACTGTCAAAGTTTTGGTTCGTTTAGTTTGCAAGTTTTACATTTTAATAAGCAAATAAATAAGCCGTTCTATAGATATTAATAATAAATACAATGGGGAAGGTGACCGAGTATATAGATAGTTATAGATAAAGATTAAGTACTGTGGGACCAGTTACTACTTTTAACTGTTAATTTGCTAATGCGATGGCGAAGATTTAGGGAACCGATTGTAAAATAAATATATTCTAATTCAGTGCACGCTCATTTTATTTAATTATTTTATAGCTTTGTAGTTTTAAGTTTAATTTCCCATAAATTTTAATGAGTTTTACCACATACAGTATATAAGGTAGAGTTTCTATTATTTTAAATTTTAAAGTTGTATTAACCCTCTCCGACATATGACTCAATTTTGAGCCTATTGGAGATACTTTAAAACCTTTGCTACCATCAGGGGTATTAAGAAACCTTTAGTTTAGTTACTTCAACCTCTGCAATTGTCTTTGAGTTAGCTGTGGCCAGAAAACTAATTTTGGAGAGGTAATTATAACGGAGAACTATTTCTTATTGCTAATCTGGCAACCTCCTTGTCATAAATGCATGAAAGGGTTGAGTACTGTGGGACCAGATATTACTTTAACCCGTGGAGCCCCGGCTAGTTTTGTAATGTTTGCGCACCAGAACCCGGCCGGTTTTCAAAAAAATGTTTTTATTCCAGAAACAATAGCGAATGGGTTAGGAATGAAGGAAAAACCACGAAAAAACGCTCAAAGAGCTTAAAAAATGGTCCTACAGAGCCCCCGAAAACGGATTTTACAAGAGTAAAACATTGAAGGCAATTATCCCCAAAAAAACAGGTTATTGCGCGCTCGCACGCACGTGGACTTTGAGAGTTTTCAACCATCGGCACGGTTGCGTGGGATACGTACACAGTTCCCATACAAATCTGAGCCCTCTTGAGTGGCTACACCTGAGGTTACGGTCGGCGCAATTAGGGTGACGCGTCAGGCGCGTCTCTGGGGCTGTGCGTTACATACATCGCCGACGCGTCAGACGCGTCTCTGGGGCTGTACGGGTTAAACCGTTAATTTGCTAATGCAATAGCGAACATTTAGGTAACCGATTTTAAAAGCAATATATTCTAATTCAGTGCACGCTCATTTTATTTAATTATTTTATAGCTTTGTAGTTTTAAAAGTTAATTCCGATAAATTTTAATGCGTTTTTCCACATATAGAAGGTGGGGTTTCTAATATTTTAAAGTTATATTAATTTGAACAGTAACTTTTAAAGTTTTATATATATACAATTTACTTGCTAATGCAATACCGAATATTTAAAAAGGAACATTGTAATTCAGTCCAGTCATTTTATTTCACATTAGAAGTTTGTGGTTTTCAAAGCTTAAATTCTGATAATTTTAAAAAAAAATTTTTTTTTTTTTAGTGCACTTCGATAATTTTAGATTTTAAAGTTACTTTTATTAATATGAACATTACTTAGTTTCAAAGTTAGGCTATATATTTTAATTGCTGTACAAAGTATCCATACTTAAAGTTTGCTGGATTGCTCACTTTAGATAGAGATTAATTATATTGTCGACTTTTACTTTGCCAGAAACAAGTCCAATTCTATACAAAACTATCCAACAATTTTAATATTACTTTAGTGAACATTTACTCTTAATTTCATAGATTAATTTATAGTTTTAATTTTCCATTTAGCGTGATTTCTATAGCGATTTATATTAATAATTTTTACTTTAATTTCAATTTGTCCCAGTTTTAGTTTGATTATTTTTAAAGTTTTAAAATTAATTATCTATATATTTATCTATACAGTATTATTACTTAGTTTATTAAGGGGGAGCGGATCATTCTTAACCAACATAGACTAATTTTAACAAGGGACGTTAATTTACAACCAACAAATCCAACATAACAAATATATCCTATCTAACTTCACGAACCTTATTGAACAGAAGCGATGTGTGTGGAGAGTTGAAGTAGAGGATTGGAGATCCTAGCGACGTTAATCTTCAGACGTTGAGCTTGAAATAATCTTGAGACGTTGGGAAGGTCTTGGTCGGCTGTACGATCCTTGTGCTGTAAAGCGTAGACAAAGGTTAGTAGATTCCGTGGTATACAGATTTGGATATACTGTACATGCATCAAATTTTAAGACTGAATGCTCCACACATACGTGCAGTTTCAGGCTCTTGTCCTAATGGCGGCGTTCCAGGCAACACTGTTAAGGGCTGCTCCACTTTTCAATTTTTTGGATTTTAGATCGGCACGTATAGTCTGATCAAGTTTGTTTTAAAATAATAATTTCCGATCAATTTAAATGCATGTTTTTCACTTATTTTGTTTAGGGCGTTTCGATAATTATTCATTTTAAAGAGCGTCTTAAAATTAACAGATAGCTCAAAAGTTACCGTTCAAATTAAAGAAAACAAACATCCTACCCTAAGCTTTTACTCTAAAATAATGATTTTCATTAAAAGCGACCCATAATTCTTTACCATCAACATCTATAGCTCCAAAACAATAAGTCCAATTATACCGGTAGCTATAATAACCTATTATTATGTTCACTCTACTCCTAAAATTGATTAATGAAATTAACAGACTCATACCTAACAATACCCATCACTAACATCAACAATGCTGTACACTGTTAGGGATTTCTATTTCATTAAAGTGTCACTGGTTGTAATTTAGGTATTGTGCTTGTTATGGTGGGTATGCAATGTTATGAGCCCGGTATAATTAATTTAACCTGTAGACAGCTTGGTTATATCTAGGAAGATATTTTTGTTCACGTGTGTACAGGAACGAGTGAGGTGAGGGAGGCTTGGTGCAGACTACCCCCCTTTCGTTCACATTCCATTCTACCCACTATCGTCCTACACTCTTAACCCTATTCATTCTCCCCCCTTTCTTCCAACCCCCTTGCTCTTCTTCGTTGCCTGACGTACGAATGATATTGATTATAACTAGGTAATAATGTATTTGGCTTTTCTAATCATAAGTAATGTTTACAAGATATATCAGAGTTCTTGGTAAAAGTAATACTTTAATTCAATAAGTATATAATGAGTTGAGATTAATACAGTTAGAGAAGTTGGTATCAGAACCAGGTGCGCTAAGGGTATATAAACCGCTAGTACCGTAACCACAGGTAGTGTATTCTCCACCATCATCTTAAGCTGACCTGCCCTGAGTTAGTTTGTAAAAGAATCACCATGAGTTGAATAAGTATCGCCTATGATTTTTTCTATGTTTATTGATTGATTTCACTTACTCTCTTGGAGGGTATTTATATAACTATTATTGATATAACTATGTATTATTTTTCTTAAGAGTTTCTTTATTATTTCTCATCAATGTTTCTCAAATTTGATATTTTCACTAGAAGTAACTTTTGTGTATAATTAATAATTTAAATAAATTATAATTATATTTTACCTTTATATGCTAATATATTATTCTTTTGATTGTTGGGATAAATCTAAGTCAAAGTAACTAAAGATAAGTAATTCTGAACGAGTGATAAGAAAGGAATAACATTGGGGTTTTTAGGCTAAAACAGCCATTTGATATCAACTGATATTTTACGAACTTGCCACATCTTTTCACCTACCAAGGTTTTAGTGACTACAAAGAGAGTTGCTAGTTTTGTGGAAGTTTAACATACCACTTATTCTTGACTGAAACTGATAGTCATATTTTCCGCATTTTGTGATGCTAAATAATAAGTCCTCATTTTGTGGTGTTTAGTGAAATGTTTCTTTATGTTATGGGTTCGAACCCCGCTCGTAACGTAACATGGTGCCGTGTGACCAGGATTCCTTTCTTTCCCTCATTTGGTAGTAATTGAGAACATTAGTGAAACATTAAGTCCCTCGATAGGACATCGCATACTCATTTCATCCATCTCCTTTTGTTCTGTTTATGAGTTGAGAGAGCTGTGTCAGCCTCTACATTCTTTAATGTCAATTATTCGCGTTTCTCACTCATCATAATTTGTCATACATTTTCTCGTTCATATATTGTTCATAGCATTCAATCATGGAATTTAAAATTAGTGAATTTGTCACGGACCCCTCCTTGAGCACATTGTCTGAGTCGAAGCTCAGAAAAGTAGACTGGATTTCCTTAGCCACAGAGTATGAAGTACCTTACAAAACTAGTAATACCAAAGGTGAGATTAGAAAGAGTGTGATTGAGAAATTGGTAACTACTGGTGTTTTGTCTGAGGCAGCCTATCAGTTGTGTGCAGAGGAAGGAGGTAGTGATGCATGGATGAAAGTGAAACTATTAGAGCTGGAGAATGCAAAATCTGACAGAGACCAGAGAAGGCTTGAAATTGAACATGAGCGTAAACAAAGACAGTATGAGTTTGAACAAAAACAGCGTGAGTTTGAACAAAAACAGCGTGATATTGAACATGAGCGTGAGGAGAAACAACGTGAGAGAGAACACGATGAGCGTATGTTAAAGTTAAAAGCTGAAGAAAACCGGAATCAAAGGGATTCGGTTGCAAATAAACAATTTTCTGATAAGGGTCATAGTTTAAAATTTGTCCCTAGTTTTGATGAGACTGACCCGGAGAATTTCTTCATCCTTTTTGAGAAGGCAGCCAACCAACTCAAGTGGCCAAATGATCAGTGGGCATTTCTAGCCCAGACTGCTTTCATAGGTAAAGCCAAGCAGGTTTACACCAATCTCCCCATTGATTCCTTGACCTATGAAACTCTTAAAACTTCAGTCTTAGCAGTGTATGATCAGGTTCCTGAAACTCATCGTCAGTGTTTCAGGGATATGAAGAAAGGTGAAAAACAAACCTATCTAGAATTTGTAAAGGAAAAAGAGCGAAAGTTTTTGAGTTGGTCGAGAGCCAGTAAAGTAAAAACCTTTGAGCAGTTGTGCCAGCTAGTTATGCTTGAAGAATTTCTCCGCAAAGTCCCCTACCCCTTAAAACTTTACCTCCAAGAGAGAGAGGTGCAATCTGTAGACAAGGCGGTTATTTTGGCTGAAAATTACCGATTAACTCATGGCGATTCTTATTTCAGGACAGAACAGAGAGGGCCTGGCAACCGGCCACATTCTGGTGCTGGTCCTCGTGATGGTGGTAGTTTCCAATCTACTGGTGGTAGGTCTGGTTATGGTGGTGTCTCCCAACCAGTTTCAAGGGTAGCTTCTGGGGGCAATGGATCTGATAAAAAGGAATTTAACAAAACTTCTCTTTCTTCCATTAAACCTCCTGGACCCTTAGTTTGTGCCTACTGTAAACAACCTGGACATTTTATCAGAGTGTGTCCCAAATTAAAGTTAAAAGAGAAAACCCGTAAACCAGAGAGTAGTGCTGTTCTAGCCTCTTCCCTTGTACTTCATCCAAATAGAGTAGCAGTATCCCCTCCTACTCCACCTGTGTTGAGTGCATGTTCTGACTCTGATGGCGCTCACAACCAGGTTTTCCCTAGTATACCACCTAGCTGTTCTAACCAGTTCCAACCTTTTCTTTCCACAGGATCAGTTTCCTTTACCGACGCTTCCACTGACTATCCCATTCATGTTTTGAGAGACACAGGAGCCTCCCATAGCCTCTTGGTAAGAGGATTGGTGCCCAGTATTGAGGACTGTTTGCTGGGCCAGAGTATACTCATTCAGGGAGTCAGTGGGTGTCTTGTTGTTCCTTTGGCTAGGGTGTATCTAAAAACTGATTTAGCTAGTGGTTACTTTACTGTTGGGATTCAAGATTCCCTACCTGTAGAAGGAGTGAACTTTTTGATGGGCACCGATATCGCCGGTGGCAAAGTGATACCAGACCCCATAGTTACCTCCACTCCCTCCTCTGATAACAACACTAAGCAATTAGAAAGTCAGTATCCCAATTTGTTTCCCTCATGTGTAGTGACTAGGAGTGGGGCTGGTCACCACAGTAAGAAGGACAAAGTTGATCCTGATAGTGTTGACCTAGACACTTCCTCCCTATTTCCTGATGTAGAGTCAGAGGATATTAGCAAGATTCCCATTGATTCTGAAACTCTCAAAGAGGCTCAGAAGCAGGACCCTGAACTGGCAATATATTTTGATAGGGCTGTGGAAGAGTCAGATATAGGAAACTATCCTCAATGCTTCTATCTAAGTAATGGTACCCTGATGCGCAAGAATAGACCTCCCAATGTGCCAGCTGATGAGCCCTGGCAAGAGGTGCATCAAGTAGTTGTGCCACATAAGTATAGAGTAGACATAATTTCCATTGCTCATGACCTTAGTGGTGGACATTTGGGTGTCAACAAGACTTATGACAAAATTCTCAATGATTTCTTTTGGCCGAGGATGAAACAATCTGTGAAGTCTTACTGTAAAACTTGTCATGTGAGTCAACTTGCTGGGAAACCCAACCAGCCCATCAAGCCTGCACCCTTAAATCCCATCCCTGTAACGGATGAACCATTCAGTAAAATCATAATTGACTGTGTAGGACCTTTGCCAAGAACCCGTAGTGGAAATGAGTACTTGTTGACTGTCATGTGTTCCACCACTAGGTATCCAGAAGTGTTCCCCTTGAGGCGTATAACATCAAAGAATGTAGTAAAGGCGCTTAGTAAATTTTTCACCCAGTATGGAATACCCTGTGTGGTACAGTCTGATTTAGGAAGCAACTTTACCTCTCAGCTCTTCAAGCAAACCATGGAAGAGTTGGGAGTACACCAGTACCATTCCACTGCCAGTCACCCACAGTCCCAGGGGGCATTAGAAAGGTCCCATCAGACCCTCAAATCAATGCTCACTAAATATTGTGAAGAGAACAATGCCGACTGGGATGAGGGTATCCATTTTGTGTTGTATGCTGTAAGAAGCAGGGTACAAGATTCTCTAGGATTTTCACCATTTTCCCTAGTTTTTGGTCATGAGGTCAGAGGTCCCTTGAAAGTGTTAAAAGATACTTGGATCAATGCTAACTCTAATAAACATCTTCTCACTTATGTGCATCAATTTAAATCTAGACTGAGATCTGCAGTAGAACTAGCTATGAACAATTTAGAGAAATCTCAAGATAAAATGAAAGTGCAGTATGATAAGACTACAGTTGTCAGAGAATTTCAGCCAGGAGATCTAGTGCTTGCCTTTCTGCCTATACCTAAAAAGCCGCTACAAAGCAAGTACCATGGTCCATATGTTGTGCTTTAGAAAACAAGTAATGTGAATTATGTTTTAAAAACTCCTGATCGTAGGAAGTCCGAAAGACTAGTACATGTTAACCTGCTGAAAGCATATCACTGCAGAGATCCAGATAAGGTATTAAACTTTGAATCAGTAGCACAGTTTGAAGGTGAACTAGAGGATCTAAAGATCAAGGAGCTTTGAAGGTGAACTAGAGGATCTAAAGATCAAGGAGCATAATGACATCCAGTTGCCTCTTGATAACAAATTGCAAAACTCTGACTTCTTGACTAACCCCCATTTAAAATTCCAGCACTTGTTGTCTGACCAAGGTGAAGACTTGGAGTACCTGCTTTCCGAGTTTCCACAGCTGTTTGGTGACGTTCCCCAGCAGTGTCCCCTGGTGGAACATGATGTGGTCCTGACGGAGGGGGCCACTCCCATCAAACAACATCCCTACCGCGCCAATCCAGAGAAGCGTGCGGCACTTCAACAGGAAGTGGACTTCCTACTCGCCCATGGATTGGTGGAACGGAGCGACAGCGAGTGGGCCTCTCCATGCCTACTCGTGGACAAACCTGATGGCACATTTAGGATGTGTACGGATTATCGCCGGGTAAACCAGCTCACCCGCCAGGACTGCTACCCTCTACCACGGATCGACGACCTGTTGGACCGTTTGGGAGGAACTAAGTAAATTTCCAAGATTGACCTGCTGAAGGGTTACTACCAGATAAAACTATCGGAGAGGGCCAAGAGAGTGTCTGCATTTGTCACCCCGGACGGGCTATTCCAATACACCGTCATGCCTTTTGGTATGGTGAATGCGCCCGCCACCTTCCAGCGACTAATCCACCGGGTGACAGATGGCCTCTCGGGCGTGCAATCCTACCTCGACGATATTGTGGTCTACAGTGAATCCTGGCAGGATCATCTTCACCAGCTACAGAGTCTCTTCTCCAACTTGGCCAGGGCGGGACTCACTGTAAACCTTGCCAAGAGTGAGTTCGGCCATGCCAAACTAATCTTTCTGGGTCACGTGGTAGGAGAAGGGGAAGTCAGCCCTATTTCTGCCAAAGTCGAAGCCATTTCAACACTGCCAGGACCGCAAGGCAGTAATGCGCTTCTTGGGTATGGCTGGGTACTATCGGAGATTTGTACCCAACTTCGCTGACCTCTCTGCCCCCCTAACAGACTTGATTAGTCCCAAGAGAAAATTTGTGTGGACCCCAGAATGCCAAACTTCATTCACAAAGATTCGTTGCCTATTAGTCAATGCACCTATTCTGAAGTCTCCTCAGTTTCATAAACCGTTCATAATTGAGGTGGATGCTAGTGATGTTGGTGGTGTAGGAGCAGTTTTGTTACAGTACAGTGATGCTGAGATTTTGCATCCAGTTTGCTATGCATCCGGTAAACTCAAACCTTATCAAAAACACTACAGCACTATTGAAAAAGAGTGTTTTGCCTTGCTCTTTGCAGTGGATAAGTTTAATGTGTATCTTAGTGGTTCACATTTTCCCGTGAAAGTGTTTACTGATCACAACCCCCTGAAATTCTTGTATAAAATGAAAAACTCGAATCAGCGGTTAATGAGATGGTGCTTGGCATTGCAACCATATAACCTTGAAATTCACCACATAAAGGGAAAGAACAATATTATCGCGGACATGTCCCGGAACTGAATGAGAACCATTTTAGTTGTTAGAGCTATTTTGCCAGCAATAATTTGTAAGTTCGTTAATGTGATTTTGGTTTTGGTTTATGGTTTGGTAAATGGTATTAGGTTTAAAAATATTGTATTAGGATTTAGATTTAGTTTCGCTTCTCTTATAAATCTCTTTGTGAGGGAGGTGTTAGGGATTTCTATTTCATTAAAGTGTCACTGGTTGTAATTTAGGTATTGTGCTTGTTATGGTGGGTACGATCTTTAATTATATATGATTGAACATCGTATGCAATGTTATGAGCCCGGTATAATTAATTTAACCTGTAGACAGCTTGGTTATATCTAGGAAGATATTTTTGTTCACGTGTGTACAGGAACGAGTGAGGTGAGGGAGGCTTGGTGCAGACTACCCCCCCTTTCGTTCACATTCCATTCTACCCCCTATCGTCCTACACTCTTAACCCTATTCATTCTCCCCCCTTTCTTCCAACCCCCTTGCTCTTCTTCGTTGCCTGACGTACGAATGATATTGATTATAACTAGGTAATAATGTATTTGGCTTTTCTAATCATAAGTAATGTTTACAAGATATATCATAGAGTTCTTGGTAAAAGTAATACTTTAATTCAGTAAGTATATAATGAGTTGAGATTAATACAGTTAGAGAAGTTGGTATCAGAACCAGGTGCGCTAAGGGTATATAAACCGCTAGTACCGTAACCACAGGTAGTGTATTCTCCACCATCATCTTAAGCTGACCTGCCCTGAGTTCGTTTGTAAAAGAATCACCATGAGTTGAATAAGTATCGCCTATGATTTTTTCTATGTTTATTGATTGCTTTCACTTACTCTCTTGGAGGGTATTTATATAACTATTATTGATATAACTATGTATTTTTCTTAAGAGTTTCTTTATTATTTCTCATCAATGTTTCTCAAATTTGATATTTTCACTAGAAGTAACTTTTGTGTATAATTAATCATTTAAATAAATTATAATTATATTTTACATACTCTTTACATTTTACCTTTATATGCTAATATATTATTCTTTTGATTGTTGGGATAAATCTAAGTCAAAGTAACTAAAGATAAGTAATTCTGAACGAGTGATAAGAAAGGAATTAACATTGGAGTTTTTAGGCTAAAACAGCCATTTGATATCAACTGATATTTTATGAACTTGCCATATCTTTTCACCTACCAAGGTTTTAGTGACTACAAAGAGAGTTGCTAGTTTTGTGGAAGTTTAACATACCACTTATTCTTGACTGAAACTGATAGTCATATTTTCCGCATTTTGAGGCTAAATAATAAGTCCTCGTTTTGTGGGGTTTAGTGGAATGTTTCTTTATGTTATGGGTTCGAACCCCGCTCGTAACGTAACAACACATACTCAATAAAACTATCCAAAACGCTGACAAGAAACACATTCCAAGAGGTAACAGAAAAAGACAACCCCAACTTCACACCAGAAATTCAAAACCTCATCAGACAATGCGACATACTGAAACACTCCCCAGCACCCCACACAAGACATCACACAACAAATTCAAGCACTCAACACCCAAACTAACAACAAAATACAAGAACAACAAAAACTAAATTGGAATAACTTCCTACAAACACTTGATCACAAAACAAACTCTAAAAAACACTAAACAGCAACACAACACAATCACATGCTGCAATCACAACAACAGACTCTACTCCTTCATGTAAACAACAAGCAAACACTCTCATCAATCACTTCTCACATGTCAGCCACCTAAAACCTCACAAAGACGACCGACGTGTCATCCGACGTAAGAGACAATTCCCCACAGACCCTGACTATACACCCTTCACCAATCACCAGACAAAGCATATCATCAACAATCTCAAGCACTCACCCGCCTGTGGCCTAGACAACATAAGCAACATACACCTGGGACCACAAGGCATACAAGCACTCACTAACATATCAAACTACAGCTATTCACACAACACAATACCAGACATTTGGAAGCATGGTATCATCATCATATTCCCCAAACCCAACAAAGACCCCACGCTACCCTCCTCGCACCGCCCCATCACACTCCTTTGCTCCCCCTCCTAAGTCATGGAACGCCTAGTATTACAACTAATTACACCTGACCTACCCCTAGCTCCAACACATGGCTTTAGGCCACTATCTATCTATCTATTGCCTGACGCCGTGATCCCCGAAGGGGTGGCCACGAACGAACCGCCCCCATGCACCTGTCCCCAGTCAGTCGACGCCCCTCCCCCCAACCAGCACCACCTTCGTTCATGTACTTCCTCACTCCATCCTTCCACCTCATATTCGGTCTACCTCTCCCCCTCTGTCCCTCCACCTCGCTCTCATACACCCTCTTAGTCATTCTCTCGCTTTCCATACGTTCCATATGGCCGAACCATCTCAAGTTGTTCCTTTTCACACTTTCCAGCACATCTACCTCCACACCACACCTCCTTCTTACTTCCTCATTAGTCTGTCTATCCCTCCATGTAACTCCGCACGCACTCCTTAAGTAATACATTTCCACTGCTCTCACTCTTGGTCTGAGTCTCTCAACCAACGTCCATGCTTCGCTTCCGTAAGTCAGTGTCGGGATTACCACACTGTCATGCAAGGACTTCTTCACTTCCATACTGACCACCCTATTTCTTGTTACTGCTTTTAGCGTTCCTACAACCCTCTTCCCCTGTTGTACCCTCTCCCGCACCTCTTCATCCATAGTCCCATCTTTACTCAACACACTGCCCAGATACTTAAAAGAGTTGACGATCTCCATAGCCTGACCGTTCAGCTTCACCTCACACTCTGTGACTTCACCCCTTTCGAAGACCATAACCTTGCTCTTCCCCGTATTTACCTTCAAATTCCGTTTTTCGCACACTGTTCCAAACTCATTTACCAGACCCTGCAACTCCCATTCATTATCACTCATCAGAACCACATCAGAACCACTCATTAGGCCACTGCACTCCACAAACACTCTTCTCACAGACCTTACACAAAGAGCTTTTGACAGCATCAACTCAGCTAGACCACCACACAGATCACTATTAGCCACACTCGACATTAGTAAAGCCTTCGATGCCATCCCCCGCCACAACCTAACAAACAAAATCTACAACACAAACATGCACAACACAAAAAGGTGGCTGGCCAACTTCCTAGCAGGCAGATGTGCACACGTATCTTTTGCCGGTCAGTCATCTAAAATCAGAAACTTTCCAAACGGAGTCCCACAAGGATCCGTCCTATCGCCTGCACTCTTCAATCTGTACATGCACGATATAACTACACCCAATACGCCCCAAATAAACTTAGCCTCCTATGCAGACGACATAACACACCAGGACCCAAAAAGAGCAACAGATCTCCTTCAACCCTATCTCAACACACTACATGGCTGGTGCACTACAGACTTAATCTAGCCCCAGCCAAATTCACCGCAATCCTGCTCACAAGCTGGACAGAACACTAATACATCCCTCAACTCACCATAAACAACACACCCAAAATCCTAGGAGTAACATATGATACTCATATGACATTCAAACAGCACACCACAAACATTAAAAAGAAACTGACACCCAGACTTAACGCCCTCAGGTCACTTGCTCACACAAAATTCGGACACAACAAAGAAACTACCACCACAGTATATAAACAATACATAAGATCAGTGATTGAATACGCAAGCCCAGCCTGGGCTTCTAACCTAGCTGAAACACATCCTAAGACCTTACAGACTATTCAAAACAAAGCCCTGAAGATCATTACAGGCTGCACAGCTACTGCACCCACAGATCACCTACATCAAGAAACCAAAATCCTCAAAGTCAAAGACCATCTGGACATGAGAGGCACTCGATTCCTGGCAGCAGCCTCCACGAACCAAGACCACCCACTAAACTACATGGCAACACACCCACAGACACCAAGAAATATTATAACAACACCCAGCACACAGTATCACACACAATTATTGTCCTCTCTCCCTCCCCGAACCAACTTCCAGAAGCACATCCATACTCATATCTCTCTCCAATTCATCCACTCACTCAGACAACACGCAGCTGCATGCACGACCTCCCGAAATCCATCCTTCCGAATCCTCCCGAGGACAGAGTCCACCTGGCCAGGCTGAGATGCGGACACCATCCAGCTCTCCTGAGCTATCAGAAGAGACTGGATGACTCCGTTGTTGACGCCTGCCCGGGATGTAACACAGCACCCCATACCATTAAACAACAACAACATACCATTAAACACATCATAGAAGACTGCATTTCACACAACCACTTACGCCAACAACACAATCTACACTCAATGAGAGCTCTGTGGGAAAGCCCGATCGTGGCCATGGCCTTCCTCAGGGACTCGGGGCTGTTCGGCCAGGCAACTTAGGGAACAACAACAAGAACAGACCCATACCGGATTCCAAACAACTATGCAGAACATCTTTAACATTAACATCTATAATTATAGGCTACTATTTGGAAACCATCAGCCAGGGAATGGGTAGAACTTTAAAGCTAATTTGCTCTAGTCCTTTTTGAATTAACGACACTAGAACTCAATAAAACTAAAATAAATAATAAATAGATACCGGTAAAAGGGGAATGGTACAGTAACTAGATAGATAAAACAATTTCTAGCATACCTATAATAAACAGGGTACCGGTATACATTACTATAAGACTAAATACTATCTACTGAACTATGTACAGTACAAAAAAATAAAATAAAAAAATAAACAAACCAAAATTGGGACAAGGACAATATAAAGTCAAATTAAATTATCAAAATCGCTATGTGGAAACAACGCTTACTAAAATGAAAATTATTAAATAAAAGAACACAATCCACCACATAGGGTGTACATTACTACATGAGCAAGTTAATCTGTTTCCCAAGCAAACTAATCGCACATATAACAACGCACTATCGTTAAAGGAAGTAGTCAAGTTTGGGAAGTCCGGGACGTTCTGGCAAATTTTACTAAACTCTGCATGAATAAAGAAACTAAATGTTAAATGTCAAAATATTATTTAAAATCAAATTTGCAACATGACAAGACATTAACAATAGTACAAAATATAGAATTTTAGAATTTAGACTCTTTCCTCCCTCATGAATAGCCCCATTACTTTGGCAATTTTAAGACCTTTTACCCCATAGTCAATATTAAGACTCATTGTGCCATTTAGCCACCTTCCCTGTCAGCCAATAGGGACTTTTAGGGGGAATCAGCCATATATACATTTTACGAAGTCTTAGGGTGTATTTTTAAGTTTCAAGGTCTAGGGAGCAAACTATATATATTTTCTTAAAAGTAGGCTATACAATAAAATAAAGAAGTATTAAATTATCATACAGTACTTTAAAACATACTAAAATTGGGACAAAGACAATATAAAGGCAAAATTAGGACAAAGACGATAGCCTATAAAGGCAAAAGAGCTGATCAAAATTGCTACCAGTATGGGATAATTACTCTTTTAACCCTCTCCGACATATGACGCGAGTTTGAGCCTATTGGGGATACTTTAAAGCCTTTGTTACCATCAGGGGTATTTAGAAACCTTTAGTTTAGTTACTTCAACCTCTGCAGTTGTCTTTGACTTAGCTGTGGGCAGAAAATTAATTTTAGAGAGGTAATTATAAGAGCGAGAGAACTCTATTTCTTATTGCTAATCTGGCAACCTCTGCGTCATACGAGTCTAAAGGGGTTAATCAACATTTAAAACTACGATCAAGCCAAATATTAATCAAACTTTAATACTTTTACTGAAACTTTCTATTTTACATTAAACAATACAACTCTATTTACAATACAGTTTGTACAGTTGCCCAAATAACTTCAGGTCCTATGTGATCTTATACGTTGAAATTTTATGTGCACATTAAGATTTATTATGCAGTACAGTAGTTAACTCTGAAGATTACTCAACTCTTCATATTTTTTCACCAACCAACTTGTGGCACTCCAAGGATTCGGACCTAGGATACTCTCACCAAAATTCCGCGTATTTATGCTATAAAGATGAATAGTAAACTGATAATTTCTTTAATAATTCACTCCAACAGCAAACACCTGCCAAAGAAATTAATTAAAGCAAGCATGTGATCCACCAGGATTTGAACCTAGGTTACCACACATTTTAAACACTATCCATTACACCATCAAGACTTAAAAACATCACAAGGAATAACTTTGATGGACAACTGTACAAAGACTGCTAAACTTAATATAAACAAAATACTAACCGTATAGTAGTATTGTAGGGAAGTAGTGTTAGTTTAGTCCATTAAAGCTAATTGTAGTCCACTGCAGAGAATATTAGTCCAGTCTTGTAGTAGTACCAATCCATTGAAGAGAATAGTAGTCTTGTCTAGTAGTAGTAGTACCGGGTAGTCCATAGAATATCATCTTCAATCTAGGTACGATCCTCCTAGATCTTCTTGCGCTGTAATAAAAGTAGAAAATATATAAGTTATATGGATTCAGTGCCATTTCATAGCCTAAGATTTTATACTCCAATTTGTTGCTCATGTAGTAATGTACGGTCGCGCGAATAAGTCATGCCACAGCTGTCATTAAGTTTAGCTTGCTCTGTACTGTATTAATGAGTCAGATTTTAAATAGGGTGGGTAAGTGTAGGAACATTTGTATATTTCCTCTAAATCACAAAATTAAGCTTAGATATTGCCGATACCACTTGTTGATCAAAACATACCTGGTGCCGAGACATCACTTATTAGCGCGACTGTACTACGTGGTGGATTGTGTTTTTATTTATACATTATTTTGCGCAAGCGTCTTTCACATCGCGATTTAGTGAAGTGCTTTTGTCTATCCAAATAGGGTGTAAATTACTACTCAATGCACTTATTTTACAATCGTATAAAAGATCATAACGAGGAACATAACTTATGTGGGCAACTGTATAATAATCACCTAAGTTAACCCTCTCAGACATAAGACTCAATTTGGGATACTTTAAAGCCTTTGTTACCATCAGGGGTATTTAGAAACCTTTAGCTACTTCAACCTCTGCAGTTGTCTTTGAGTTAGCTGTGGCCAGAAAACTAATTTTAGAGAGTTAATTATAAGAGTGAGAGAACTCCATTTCTTATTGCTAATCTGGCAACCTCTGAGTCATATATGCGTGAAAGGGTTAAAATATCAAACTCATCAAAATACTAACCGATTAGTTTTCCTGTAGAGCGGTACATCAGGGGGTCCACATAGAGTCCGAATACCATGCATGCCCTACGCCGTATCCAAAACAAAGAGGCTCCTTCCGTAACACCACCACCATTCCAGATGATCCATACACAACATGTCAGGCCCAAGGTCACCGTACTCTGCAAGAAGAGTAACAAAAATAATTAAGTTACTTCCAAGGATTATGGCATTTGGATTTATATTTTAGAATTTAAAACTTTCAAAATAAACAAATCAAAACTTATACGAACACAGCAAAAAGACAAAACTAATCAAAATCGCTATGTGGAAACAACGCTTAAAATAAATTTTATAAATACGAGGAATAAGACTTTTGTGCACAGTTTTGCAGTTAGCTTACTTTTTTTGTATCCATTTGGTCTACTTTTAAAGTACTGTACTGCTCAACATTATGGAATTTCGTATGCCAAGCTTTTACTGTGTATTATATTTGCCTATTCAGGCATTTTGAGCCACATTTCTTTACCACAAACTTCCAAAACTCAAAAATTGGTTAAACTTAAAACAAACACTTCAACATACTAACCGAATATTAGTGCTGTAGAGTGGTTCATCGGAAACGTTAGTCACCATCACAGACGCTCCATCATCAGGCCAGAACTGCGTCCACCACACACCAGGCCACAACTCTGTGTCCACCACAACACTGCATCCACCACCAGGCCAAAAACCCTGCATCCACCACACCACCATCGGGCCACAACTGCGTCCACCACACAACACTGAGTCGTCCACCACCACTGCATCCACCAAACACCAGGCCACAACTCTGCTTCCACAACACCACAACACTGCATCCACCACACCATCAGGCCACAACTACGTCCACCACACACCAGGCCACAACTCTGTGTCCACAACACTGCATCCACCACCAGGCCAAAAACTCTGCGTCCACCACACCACCATCGGGCCACAACTGCGTCCACCACACAACACTGCATCCACCACCAGGCCATACCTCTGCGTCCACCACACCATCAGGCCACAACTGCGTCCACCACACAACACGGAGTCTTCCACCAACACTGCATCCACCGCACAACACCAGGCCACAACTCTGCATCCACCACACCACAACACTGCATCCACCACCAGGCCAAAACTCTGCATCCACCACACCATCAGGCCACAACTGCGTCCACCACACAACACTGCGTCTTCCACCACACCACCATCAGGCCACAACTGCGTCCACCACACAACACTGCATCGTCCACCACCACTGCATCCACCACACTACACCAGGCCACAACTCTGCATCCACCACACCACCATCGGGCCACAACTGCGTCCACCACACAAGGAGTCTTCCACCACACAACACTGCATCCACCACCAGGCCAAAACTCTGCGTCCACCACACCACCAGGCCACAACTGCGTCCACCACACCACAACACTGCATCCACCACCAGGCCAAAACACTGCATCCACCACACCATCAGGCCACAACTGCGTCCACCACACAACACTGCGTCTTCCACCACACCACCATCAGGCCACAACTGCGTCCAGCACACAACACTGCATCGTCCACCACCACTGCATCCACCACACTACACCAGGCCACAACTCTGCATCCACCACACCACCATCAGGCCACAACTGCGTCCACCACACAACATTGCATAGTCCACCACTACTGCATCCACCACACAACACTGCATCGTCCACCACCACACAACACCAGGCCCACAACTCTGCATCCACAACACTGCGTCCACCACATATTTTTTTTTCTTTCTAGACTTCCTTATCCCTAATTAGAATTTAAAACTTTCAAAATAAAGAAACCAAAACTTTGACAAACTCCGTAAAATTACAAAACTTATCAAAATAGATGCTGAAACTATAATATTTAGCTCCATTAGTTTACAGATTTAAAAGTATCTGCCCCAGAACTACGGCGACTTTGAGACCTTTTGTGCAATAGCGACTGCAATTTAGGAGGAACCTGCCCTAAGATGGGGAATTTTTCTAATGAAAATTTCACAAGTTCACCTCTAAGAGAGTCTTTGGAGAATTTTTAAAGCTTTATGGAGAGTTCGCAAAGAAAAATAAAGAACATTTATATACACAGAAATATCAAAGTTTTTTCAACTGAATTTGGAAAATTACACATTGACAACTTACAACTTGAGGGTGCACCACTTGAAGGCAGAGTCCGACGTAGGGCAGATTCAAACACAGGGGCAGAGTCCATCAACACAAGTCTCGGCCAACACACCACCGGAGAAGAGCCGACCGACAGGATCGGTACATTGAGGCGATTCATTCGTGGCCACCACCTCAGGGAATCTGGCAATAGATAGAAGTGGCGCACTTAAGCTGTTCCCCACACATACACTTTTCAATAAAAATAGAAACAAATTATATAAAAAATGTGGAATGGGCCGGAGTAAATAGAACAGACAAAAACTATTATTCAAGCAGACTTAAAAAATAATAAGATACTCTTATATGTCCGGGTTTTAAGCAACCAGAATAGGTTAGTTGCATTGTATACCACCTGTACCTTCCATTAAGTTTTATGCGGCAGATGCGTAATAAGCAATATATACATAAAAAAGGTTGGTTAAGGTTTAGAGTTTTATCCTACATACTACAGATACATGGTAAGCGATACTACATGTTAAGCCAAGGTTAGTCTTTTCACACATGTACTGGATGCTAAAGATTACGTACCAGCTAATAAGGAAGAGTTAATTTAGTATCCCATGTACGGTACCGGTACATGGGATACATACTAGCTGGTAGGTAAGGGTTAGTTTTGTATCCAACGTACTGTACTAAAGTTCATTCCAGCCGACTAAATTGTTTTCAAGGTTTAATTTCCGATAAATTTAAATGCATTTTTCCAAATTTTGTTTAGGGTGTTTTAGTTTCAATATTTTTTTAATCTTTAGTTATTGATTTGAACAGCAACTTTTGAGTTTGTTTTAAAGTTTCATATTTTAATTACACTCTTAACCCTTTCACGCACATATGACGCAGAGGTTGCCAGATTAGCAATAAGAAATAGAGTTCTCTCATTCTTATAATTACCTCTCCAAAATTAGTTTTCTGCCCACAGCTAACTCAAAAACAACTGCGGAGGTTGAAGTAACCAAACTAAAGGTTTCTAAATACCCCTGATGGTAACAAAAGCTTTAAAGTATCCCCAATAGGCTCAAAATTTAGTCATATGTCTGAGAGGATTAAATACTTTGCTATTATGAAGATTTGTTCAATTAAATCATGAACTATGCAAGATCATATTTATCCATTAATTAAGTACTGTAGCCTACAGTATCAAAATTATCTACTAAAGGATTATATTTGCAGTCAGCTGAAAAGAAACTATAGGTCTAAGTTTGTTAGGTTAATGCCTTACATATACATACTATACTACTAATCTTAATACGCATCTACATTCTCAAACTTTGACGGGTAGTAAACAATGCAACTAATCGATTAAGATAGATAAAACACCGCTCAAAATTCAGACCTAAAACATATATTTACCAATGAAAAAAGTAAAAAATTATACATACAAATCAAAAATAAAATAATAATGGGAAACGTGGGGCATGGGGTAAATATCAATAATAATTAAAGTTTGTAGGCTCTCATATACTGTACACAAACTAGCATTAAAAATATATATATATATATATATATATCTATATAGGCCTATACAAAAAAATAGGAAAAGTGGGAATTGGGCCTCAGCATAGATAGATATAGATAGCATAAATATGTAAAATACAGTTTGTAGGCTTTTTCTTTACATACACAAACTAGCATAAATATATTACTGTACCAATGACAAAAATAAAATATAAATAAAAATGAATAAAAATAAAGTTTGTAGGCTTTTTCATTATATACACAATTAAACTAGCATTAAATATAACTCACCCGGTGGAAGTGTGAAGATTGTCCACTTTCATCAGCTTCTGAAGGATCTCTCACAAGATTGTACCGGTACCGGGTTGTCCGACACATCCATGGTGTAGCATCGTCTCTCCTTCACTGCTGGGAGTAGGTAGTGGTAAAATTATGACAAATCTATAATAAATTTTGTAATAATTTCCCTACACCACCAAACACCTCCAATGAAATTAATGAAAGCATATGTGAAATAATAAATAATTAATAGAACAGTAATAAACTACTAGCAATTTCCGACTATAAAGTAATAAAGAAGTTGGAGCTATAGACACCAAAGTTTAGTAAACAAAATTGTCAAAATACGGTTGTGGTGGAAAAATATATAAGCAACACCCCGTTCTTAACTTATCAATTACAAACTCCAATGTACTTTTAACAAATGAAAGCATATGGTCCTCCCCGGATTAGAACCCGGGACACCACACCCAGAACAAAACTACTAAACCATTACACCACTAACCCAGATCAAAAGAAGTCAATTTAGCCATAATTTCAATCTAGTCCCAATTACTTAATCATACTTTATAAGCAATGACAAATACAAAATATATTAGGATTAATAATACATTTTCAGGTTGCATATGAAGTGCCATTGCTCGGTTTTCCCTATTCGGGCTCTGTTTCTAGTCTGCCGCCCCCAGAAACAAATTTAAAAATGGGAAATGGGCCTCAGTAAATATATTAATTTTATATAGCAAGGATCATTGCATTAGTGTGTTGCCATTGGATACAGGATGGGTTGAGGGGGGCATGTAAAGTCAGTGAAAATAGGCTAGCCTAAACAGACAGGGTGCCAAAACAGAAATTATCCAGTTCTGGATAATTTTTCTAAGCTTACAAGGATCAACTTTGCGCGGCGTCCGGGGGGGGGGGGGGGGGGGGGGGGACAGCCCCCCGCTACATAACAGGGGGTCCGGCCTGGCCGCCGGAGAAATTTTGAGATGTGAAGGTAAATATACGCACAATACATGCTCAAAATTTATTAAAAGGAATGAATAATATTGTAAGTAAAAGGGATGTTATGTATGTTTACTGGTGTTTAATCAGGATACTAGGGGAGCTGGCTGCCTGTACTTCAGTCTCAAAGGGATTCACTTCAGGTCCACTAATATAGGCATTGAAAACAGGTTTTTAAATTATTCTTAGCAGTCCCTGTTTTAGTTTTGTAACTTTTGTCCAATAAAGATTTCATGTATATTTGTCGTTTCATTCCAAGAACTATTACATACCGGTACTTAATTTATATCCTTTCATATGATACATGAGTTACTACTAGGCCTATAGAGTACTGGTTAAAATACATACCGGTACCAAGTTTCAAGAATAAACTTTGATTAGAACATTTGTTTGTCTATTATTTTCCCTGGGCCGAGTAAAAAATACCTGGGTAGGCTATTCCCATCTCGGGTTAAGTACAATCAGTAGGAACGTAGAAACTTACTTTAATTTTCACAACTTTAAAAGACTCAAGATTCTGCTAGGCTAATTCTGAAAATATTCAATCAAGTCTCCGTTACCCCCATTAAGTCAGGTTATAGTAATGACAAGACATACCAATAATATATGTTAGTTAGCGGGTGTGTGGACTGTGGGGATAGTGGCAGCCCCCACTTTGGACACTAAGACTAAGTAAAGTTAGGTTAGGGTAAGGTAATGCAAATTATCTACTCATAACATGATAAACAATTGAACAATAAACTACTGTACTATAGGCCTATTCCTTATAATAATAATAATAATAATAGTTCTTAAAGCTAGCGCATGCTAAGCTAGCTAAGGATAGCTCAATAAGGCCGATTAGGCGTATTTCCATTGGGGTCCTGTACTACTACCCCATCCCTTTGCTCATGAGGGATGGTAACGACTCAGTGCTTGTGAAAAATCTTTAATGCGCCGAGCGTGGGCGCGAACCCGGGCCTTCTGGGTGGAAGTCCAAGACGCTAGTCACTACACCAAGCAAGCCGCTTGAAGAAGATAAAAACAAACAATTGTACATAAGGCTGCGGAAAGATTCTTTAGTGATACCCAAGTCATGGCCGGGATTCCGGGAAATCTATAAATGCACTGTAGGCGGTAGGCCTAGCTGCTGGCTGTACACTTATTAAATTGTACCGGTAATCTGGCTAAAAAGTTACCGGTATACAAAATGAGAACATAGAGGCAGGGTGCAGATCCCATCATCCCACTTTGGACACTAACTTTGGACTTTGGTTAGGGTAAGTTATTGCAAATCTTCCACTCATTATATAAACTACAATAAAATAAGATACCAGTAGATAAAATACTACTGTAGCCTATTCTGCCTATAGCCTATACCTTGAAAACAAAAACTAACGGTAAGACTGCGAAAGTATTCTTCAGTGACAGGTCTACCCAAATCATGGCCGAAAACTCTATAAATGCACTGTAGGGTGGCAGGCTTAACCTAGGCTAGGCCTATACAGTACAGTACTGTACTGGTACAGTGTACACTCTTTATTAAATTGTGCCGGTACTTTGGCAGAAAATGTTAGAAGAGCAGCAGCAGACCTCACTTTGGACACTAAGTTAGGTTAGGTTAGGACGGTCTGATACGTACCATTCATAAGATCCTGTGTAGCGGCCCGCGGTAACTGTTTTTCAGATGCCTATTTACTAAGAAACATTGAACAATATCTTTAACCTAGCCTATCCTAACCAAAACCTAACCTAACCTTAAATAACTAGTATAGCCTATTAGTGGAATATTTATGAATGTAAAATGTAAAAAAAAAAAATTGTAACATTACCAAATTATTGAGATATAGGCTAGCCTATGTACAGGTTCACCCCCCCTACACAGGATTATATCCGTACCGTTTCATAGGCTTCAGCTTATATACCGATACCGTACCGGGTACCTAAAAAATAATAGTAAGGATGTAGTATTCGGACATAGGCTACCGCCTGCCAGGCCGTGCCTTGGTGTTACTTGCATGTTCGCATCTATTTTTACTGTCGTGGGATACAATAATAGGTCGACCGTTGAGGAACTAGGCAGTAGGCTAGATGAGAATTTCAACAAGCCCTGGGGAGGGGCAAGGCGGTGGTGAGGGCTCCTCAATAAATCCTATAGGCGGCCCCTATTATCCCCTATAATCCCACGGCATGACGGCAAATTGTTATTGTCATAGGCTATAGCCTAGCCAGGGTGTCGAATGACGCTGTTTTTTTGAGTCATAACACAAATGAACTTTCTGTATAGGTAATGGGAAATGAGAGAGTACCAGAAAGATGGAATGAAGCGAGAGTAACACTATTGCACAAGGGAGGGTACAAGAGTAAGAAGGAAATGAAAAGCTACAGGCCAGTGACAGTGACAAACACAATAGGGAAACTCTTCTGCGGGATATTGAAGGAAAGGATGAATAGAGCCACAGAGGGAAACGGGCTAATAAGTGATGAGCAGAATGGGTTCAGAAGAGATAGGAGGGGGACAGATAATATCTATATACTGAGCGAAGTGATGGGGAAAATGAAAAGAGAGAAAAAAAATGGGGTTACTGTGCATTCCTGGATATAGAAAAAGCCTATGATAGAGTAAACAGGGAACTGCTATGGAAAATAATGGCAAGGAGTGGAATACCAGAAAAGTATATAAACATCATAACATCGATGTACCAAGGAACAAAAGCGAAGTACGCGCTAGGAAATATAGAAACGGGATGGGTAGAAAGCAAGAGGGGGGTAAGGCAGGGGTGCGTATTATCGCCGTTATTATTTGCGTTATATATGGAAGAAATGACACAGGATGAAAAGAGTTGGGGAGGGGATTCAGATAAACAAAGAAAGACTGGGGGTACTGCTGTTTGCTGACGACGTAGTTCTGATGGCAGAAACGGGAGGAGGGTTGCAGAGACTACTAGAGGAAGCAACGAGATTCGGGGAGGAACTTGAAGTAAGATTTAGTAAAGAAAAGAGCCAGGTGATGAAAATGAATGGAGAGCTTCAAGAAGAAGAGGAATGGACACTGGAAGGAAACAGAATGAAGAAGACAAGGGAGTATAAATATCTGGGGGTAACGATCACGGAGAAAGGGTTTGAGAAGGCGAAAAGTGAAAAGGTGGGACAAATGCAACAATGGAATGGAAGACTATGGAGCGCGACAAGGCTAAGAGCGAATAGCTATGAAATAGTGCGAGGGCTGTGGAAAGGATTGGGAGTACCTGCAATAATGTACGGCTTAGAGGCGGTAGAAACAACAGGCGGAAACGAAGAAATTAGAAACGATACAGAATAAAATCGGGAGGACAGGATTGGGGGCAAATAAATACGTAGCTCAAGAAGCAATCCGAGGGGAGATGGGGTGGAGTACGTTTGAGGAAAGGATTGGGAAAGCGAAAGGGAAGTACAAAGTGAGACTAGAGGGGATGGAGGAAGATAGGTGGCCGGGGAAGGTATACAGATGGGCAAGTGAGCAAAGTAAATGGAACAGAGAGTGCAAAAAAAGATTGGGGGAGGATAAATATAAAACAGGACCGGGTGGGGGGGGAAATTTAGAAAAAGAAATGAGAGAGGGGAGTGGGTCATACTAGAGAATGGGAGGGGATGTGTCAGAGAGATAGAGAAGGGGATAAAGGAGGAGGGGAGAAGAAGATGGAGGGAGGGGGTAGAAAATAAAGCCACGCTGGCATATTATAGAGAGAAGGAAAAACCAGCTAGAGAACTGTACTATGATGGGGGATGGGGATCGAAACTCCTATTTAAAGCAAGAACAGGATCGCTAGAAACAAATGAGAGAACAAGGAGATGGAATGGAGTGGGACCGCACTGCAGTCAATGTGAAATGGGAGGGGATCCAATAGTGGAGGATGTAGAACACATAGTAACCGAGTGTACAATATATAATGAGGAGAGAGAGGAGTTGGAGAGGTACATGAGGAATAGAGTTGGGGAGAGGGGGTGGGAGGAGATTAAGCAGAGGGAAGATAGAGGGGTGGGGGCGCTATTGGGGTTAACACAGGAGATGGAAACACAAGACCTGGAGATGATGAAGAGGATATTGGAGAAAATGTGGAGGAAGAGAAATGAGTGAGGGGGGGGGGGGGGGGGTTTATACAAACAAAACAAAAACTGTCTCTTAAACTATCCTTCTACTCTAAACTTTCCCTCCTACTAACGTTTCTGAGCCAGTACCGATACAAAGGTCAGCCCTGCGGATCTGCACGGTCTGCGGGCGGGTTCAAAAGAAGAAGAAGAAGAAATGATAAAAAAATAAAATAATCCTAGGCCTAGCCTACGTATTTTTATATTATTATTTTAAAAGTTAGACATCTAAAATAGGCCTACTGTGTTCCAAAACTTAAGAGTAGCCTAGGCTAGGTTAGCCTAGCCTTACAAAATACAGGAATGTTGGTCTAGGCTAAGTTTAATATACACTTCCCAGGTCATTTTAACAGTTCTATTGCTTCTATATATCATTTTAATAACTAGAAAAAAAGGTCATCTTCTAAATAATTACCATAATTGAGGACCTTCGCCGTTCCCGGGTTAAGAGTGGGCTCGGAGTCTTAGCCTACCAGAACCAGATTCCCAGCTAACCTTATTTTTTACTGTCTTTAACCTCAAATCTTCCTTGATCTTCATTAGCCTATCAATACATTATACATAGCCCCACTAGTGGGGGCAGTCCTAAGATTGTTGGATAATGGGTTATCCCCTTATCCTAAGCCTAATACCGTAATACGCCTAGCCTCAGCCTAGGCTACTCATTTCTGCTTCAAATCATCATTATCATCATCATAGGCCTAGGCTTATCTGAAAAAATAATATGCTTGGCTACTTACAAAATCGCTGTTTGGTGCTTGCTAGAAGTCAGGTTTATCCAAAGTATCACCTTGAAAGGCTTGAACTTATACCTTATATATAATGAGTTCCCCAAGATTAATATGCACAATTTTAGAATGTGTAGGGCACTCGCACTTCACATGAAGTCAATGTTATATTCCAGCCCCTTAATTCACTCTATTTTCCACAAATATATCGGTAAATAACAGCTAACACATTTCCAAGTGTTCCACAGTTGATTGGCGGCAAGCTAATTTGACGTCATCATTGGATTATTCTTGGAAACACCACAATGGAAAACATAGCTGATATTAGTTCGTTGTTTTCCATTGATCCAACCACATATATACCCCTGAAAAACCAATAATTCATCATAAAATCGTACTAATTTATAGCTTACCTTATGCCTCAAGGTCTTGCGCTCTTTGTCACACATAAAATTGATATTCATTCACTATTTTTAAGAAATTAGAGACCCCATAAAATTAACACATACGAACAAATATCGTGTATTTTGCAGGAGGTTAACTGGGATCAGATCAGATCAGAAAACTAACATTCAAACTTAAATTAATATTTTACATTATTCATTTCAGTGAAATTCAGTCGATATATTAAAACATGGAGTAGTTTAGTTAATATATACATAGTTTTAGATAAATACCTATTATTATCCTTTAATCTACATATTATTGAGCATTCGAGTGCCAATAAAATGACGGTAGTTGTGTTCGTCTTGACTCAGCCTTCGGCGCAATATAACATCGGAGTGTAGGGGTACATTGGTTGTTTGTTTGTTTGTTTGTTTTAGCGGACTCTTCCATCCAAGAGTTCGTTCTATGAACGATGGCTGTTTCCTTATTGTAATATATATTTGTTATATTGGTGCTAAAGTCAGTCACCTCATCCGAACCGAACAAGTTGTGTTTTCACAGTGTAAACAAATCGCTCTCATGACTCGAGCTCTGGATTTATCCGACTATATTTACATTAGTAGCTGCATTTGGACTTCAATACAGGTGATATATAATAGTTCTAAGATCATAGCCAATGTAGAGTACAGTGTAGAGCAAAGCAGCTATCGTTTGATGAGTTTAATGTAGAAATAGAATGGCAGGTTTAGCGGGGCTCCCGGCCGCCCCGGGACAGTCACAGGCTCGCAGCCAATTAAAGAAAATGGGCGAATTTTGGCACACTGTAAACAGACCTCTGATGCGGAAATACCCTGAGCCGAACAGGCCAAGTGGGATATCTCTATTGGTCTAACTGGTAAGGTGCCTGCCTCACACCCAAGGGTCGAGAGTTCGTGCCCCCACCAGGGCATGATATTTTCGTGAGGCTATTTCCGCATTTAACGAAGTTTAGGTGTGCTGGTTAAATTGTTCAGATGGTCGAGAGTAAGACCGAAGCTCCATAAATCCTCTTTCGGGTATGGTGTAAAAACCGATCCCCACAGGCAGCGCCCCCCGCGACTTTTTGAATTTAGGTTTGGGGTAGGCCCTACGGTCGTGCTAAGAAGTCATGTCCCAGCTGTCATTAAGTCTGGCTTTGTGCTGTATTAATGTCAGTCAGTTGAATAGGGTGATTAAGAGTTGGAAAAAGTTTGTATATTTCACTCTAGGCTATATGAAGACATTAAGCTTACATATTGCGGATACCAATTATTGATCAAAACATACTGTGCCGAGAAATCACTTAGGCCTATTAGCGCGACTGTACACTAATGACTATAAAGACAGTGGCGGGGGCCTAGGCTAGACTGAATTTTAGTGCGAAACATCTCCCGAAATTTGACGGCCCCTAAGCTAGGCTAAATTGGGAAAGTTGGCAATTTGTTTTTTCTAGCCTTAGACCTATTTAGGCTATAATATTTTTCTAAAGTATTTCTTTCACATAGGCCTAGCGATTTTGATACGGTAAGTACTTCGTTTGTTATTATGCAAGTTTTATATAGGCCTACAATAGGCCAAGCCATTCGCGACGGTCTACGCATTTCCAACACTGAAGTAGGCTATATTAACTTTGTATAACAAAACTTGTAAATATTGATGACTCTGGAGGCCGGGTAACATCTATCTATTGCCGGACGCCTTATTCCCCTTACGAGGGTGGCCATACACAGAATGCCCCCAAGCAGACCTATTCCCTGTGAGAGGGACAACCCGAGCCAGTTTAGTGGACTTACAGGATTAATCACTCAATTTACAATCCGTCCGACTCAGAGGCGCTCTGTGTATCTTGTTAGCACTATTTTTCTACAGTGGTGTTCGGCTATACACTTCGGCCGGGTAACACTGGATATAAAATACATAGGCTAGGCTAGCCTAGGCTATAAAACAATGAAATGCAATAAATAAAAATAAATTAAATTAACTCGGCCTAGCCAATAACTATACCGGTTTGGCCAACAAATAAGGTTAAAAAAACATAGGCCTAGCCTAGCCTATTAAGAAGCCTCTTATCGTCTGGCTTTTTTTATGTTAATTAACGGGCTCTACAATAGTCTACATATAATTGAATGGCCACCAGTGAATATATATAGACTTAGCTGGTTAGTGAAGCATGTTGATGAATGACAGGTGTTGGGATGGCAACAGGTGAATGTGATCGATAGGTGTTCGCGGCGACGGTAAACGGGCATCTTCTCTAACGTTAATTCACGAGTTCTTATAATAGTTCCGTATAAATTAATAGCCACCAGTGAATATAGATACACTTGGCTAGTTAATGGAGCATGTTGATGAAAGACAAGTGCTAGGATAATCAAGATGGAGACTGATAAATGTGGAGGTACATACAGGTAGAGGTGATGGCGGCTGGGCTGGCGTTGGAGGAGTGAGGCCCTTTATAGGTAAGGTTCTTCGAACCTCACTTCTGTAAACAAATTAACCTTCGACATGCGCAATAATTCTAGAGCCAATTACATTAATTAAAATGTCAAATAGTACTTTTATACCTATTCAAAACCTAATTACCTAATATAAATTCGGATAGTTACAGTAATTAAATTACAATAAGACTTCAGGTGATCAAACAATTATTTAAGCCAAGCACACCGCAAATCGAAAGAGTCAGGAATAGCCGTTTTCCGAAGAAAAACAAATAGTATAAATTAACCATATAAAGAACGCGCACACCAGTTAAAATAGGCCTTCAGAGGATATTATTATTTATAATTATTAAGCCAGCACACCGTAAATAACGAATAGTCAGAAATAGAGGCCCCTTTAAAGATTAAAATTTCCCGAGTATAAAATAATTAAATAACCATAAACCATAATCAAGTGGGTTAGTGGAATTAATAAAGGACATGAAAAATTTACTAAAGCTCAGTGATAGCGAAATAACTCGTAACAATGGTTTCAAATTAGATAAATTTCGTTTCAGAAAAGATATAGGCAAATATTGGTTTGGTAACAGAGTTGTAGATGGGTGGAATAGGCTACCAAGTGATATAGTGGGATCAAGAATGATAGGGAGCTTTAAGATAAAATTAGATAGGCATATGGACGAGATGGGTTGGGTGTGAGGGGGATCTACCAGGTGTGGGCCAATCGGCACTCAGCAGACCCCCGTAATCTTGTGTTAATCTCTGACCGTTTTGGTGGGGTCATTACTCAAGGTATTAGTGAGATGGGTCTATAATTGGGCCTTGTAATTGGGGTTGGGTGTGACAGGGATCTGCCTTGTATGGGCCGATCGGCTTTTTGCAGACTCCCATTTTCTTATGTTCTTATAAAAATCGCACACATACGTTAAAATCGGATATTATTTTGGATTATTAAATCAAATTAGTTAAACATTGCAAGTTTATTTAAAATAGAACTTCAGAGTGTCAAGAATTACGATCGTATAGTGGATATTGGTATATTTCTATATATTTACCCAGGCACATTCCATTTTTGTTTTCTTAAGACAGTAAAGCGAGTTTCATTATTAGCCTAGGCCCTAAGGAGAAGCCTCTATCGTCTGGCCTTTGTTTAGCCTATGTTAATTCACAAGCTGTATGATAGCCTAAATCTATTTTAAATGACAACCAGTGTATATAGATCGACTTAGCTGGTTAATTGAGCACGTTGATGAATGACAGGTGCTGGGATTGTGATGATATAGCGCGCTAAATATGGCACAGGCACAACAGGTGAAACTGATGTCCCTCCAGTACAAAATAATTAAATAACCTTGTCAAAATCGTGGACACATACGAGAAGACTTCACGGGCTATTATGATCCTGGATTAAGCAAGCACACCGTAAATACAGAATACCGATAATAAAAAAAAAAAGTCCCTCGAGTATAAAATCATAAAATATATCCTTATCGGGAACGAAAACACTTACGTCACCTCGTTATGGAGTCCAGCTAGAAAAGAATCCCCTCACCTGGTCGATGGGTTGGTAGATGGGCGATGACGTGACGCTCTCTCATTGGTCGAGCTCCTCCCCACCTCTTTCGTTGTTCCGTTCCGTTCCTTCCCCCCCCCCTCCTAAGTACTCAGTGACTCAGTCCCCCCGTCCCTTTAATACTCGCTTTTCTGGACCCCCTTCTCCCTCATGTTTAGCATATTATAATATCACCAATTAACTTACAAATATAGGCTACCTAATTAAGACTTTCTGTACCAGTGACGTCTGCTATATTTTGGTCTAGCTATAATTAGACGATTATCTGCAGCTTAGGAAATATCTGTGGTAGTTAACCTCTGAAGTGCGCATGGGGGTAATTGGAAACGTCCCCCTGTGCTGACGTATTTGAGGTGTTTCCGTCACTAAAATATTCATTGTGCCATTAATAGCATTAATACTTATCCATATGCGCCTATTATGGGTTGATTATAAAGGTATTAACCTGAAACAACAATAAAACGAGTGAAAACAGCGTTTGGATGGTCAAAATCGGAGATATAGCCCGCGAGTTGTATAATGTATGGGTGAGGCAAGCTGCTTTCCCGCCAATTTCCCCCCAAGGCCACTGAGACACAGTCGATCGATACTCTCTCTCTCTCTCTCTTGCACTCGCTTGCCATCAGTGATGACAACACCCTGCTTGCAACTCGCTAATGTTAGCACGAAAATATACCTCAGAATAAGGGAATAACAGGGAAAATAGGTGATAACTGAAGGAGAGGAGGAAAGTGGGGAGGTAGAGGACTGAGATTTTGCATGGCCCAGGGGCCAAATGTTTTTTTTTTTTTTTTTTTTTTTTCGATGTCAAAAGTTGATTTTTTTTTCACTCACTCTTAAGAGTCTCCCCGCAGTCCGCCGGGGGAACTCTTAAGAGTCTCCCTGCAGTTCCCGGGTTAAAAGGGTCGACTGAGATAGTTCGAAGCTTTATTATTGCTAGAGATCTTTCCTAAACTGAGAAAAATTGACTAGTAGTCGCCAGAATAAAATTAAAAAGACGTCACCGGTACAGTACGGGTTAATGAAAGCAATCACATTAATTAATACATGTGGTACTTCTCCATGGATTCGAACCTAGGACACTCACCGAAATTCAGCGCACTAACCATTAACCCCTTCACTACCGGTGACGGCCCTTTCACATTATCATAGGCACTGTTACACGATTATATTCAGTTTAAAAAGGTCCGCTACCAATTAACAGGCTTTGAACTATCGCATTTAACCCTTCTTACTACCACAGATCCTTCTTAAACTGCACAAAATCTTCTAAATATGGCTACAATTAATTGAGATAGGCTACACGTCACCGGTACAGTCGCGCTAATTATTTCTCGGCACCAAGTATGTTTTAATCAATAATTGGTATCAACAAAACAATATCTAAGCTTCATTTCTTTATATGGAGTGAGATATACAGACATGTTCCTACACTTAACCACCCTTTTCAACATCTGAGACATTAATACAGCACAGAGCAAGCCAAACGTAATGCCAGCTGAGACCTGACTTATTAGCGCGATCGTACAGGAGTTAAGCTATCAAGACAAGGTTATGCAAGATTAGCCTATATATGGTTATATAAGATTATTAGGCCGTGAATTAGCGAAATATTTAATTTCAGTAATGGTTAGATACTTTTATGCAGCTTAGGAAGGTTGTATGTGCGTCAGAAAGCTATAGTTGTGTTAGTTAATATTAATTTAACCCCTGTACCGGCAACGTCTTTTTAACTTTTTGTCTAGCTATATTTAGACGATTTTGTGCAGTTTAAGAAGGATCTGTGGTAGTAAAAAGGGTTAAGTGAGATAGTTCGAAGCCTTTTAATTGCTGGAGGTCCTTTGTAAACTGAATAAAATCGTCTAATCTACCTATATTTATACGATTTTATGCAGTTTAATTAGGATCTGTGGTAGTAAAAAGGGTTAAGTGAGATAGTTCGAAGCATTTTAATTGCTGGAGGTCCTTTGTAAACTGAATAAAATCGTCTAATCTAGCTATATTTATACGATTTTATGCAGTTTAAGAAGGATCTGTGGTAGTGAAAAGGGTTAAGTGAGATAGTTCGAAGCCTTTTAATTGCTGGAGGCCCTTTGTAAACTGAATAAAATCTAATCTAGCTATATTTATACGATTTTAAGCAGTTTAAGAAGGATCTGTGGTAGTAAAAAGGGTTAAGTGAGATAGTTCGAAGCCTAAACATTGCTGGAGGCCCTTTGTAAACTGAATACAATTGTCTAGTCTAGCTATATTTAAACAATTTTATACGGTTTAAGACGTCTTTTTAACTTTTTCTAGCTATATTTAGACGATTTAAGAAGGATCTGTGGTAGTAAAAAGGGTTAAGTGAGATAGTTCGAAGCCTTTTAATTGCTGTAGGCCGATTTGCACCTAGGGCAGGGGTTACAAGTTTGGCATTTTTTACAATTGTGCAGTACATTAGCTAACAAAATGGTATACGAAGCCTAATCGACATTATAACTCCTCAAATATATGCTGTAGGTAGATATCCTTCTCAAGCTGAAAAGGGTTGACCAGAGTATTCTAATGTTACAAGCTACACGAAAGCAGGCAGAAAACCGCAGCAGAAGCGATTCATTTAAACTCCGATGGAGGCGCGCTGCACAAAACTGACGTTTACGCTAACTCAGATAATGCTTGTTTCTCAGTATACCCAATATATATTTTCATTCTGTTTTGAACTTTTCTACTCTGCACTATCCCCCAAGTAAATTTAACGGCCAAAGTAATTTTTCTAGACGCTTTGCAAACGCGATATTTCGACAGGTACGGACCTGTGGACTTTTTGAGCGATCAAATCACAACCGACAAAATTGAGGAACTAGAGTTGCATACACCTAAGGATTGCTCAGACTGAGCATAGGTCAGTAGCAAAAATATTTTTTAATTCTAAGCACATTTGCATCTAGGGCAGGGGTTACAAGTTTGGCATTTTTGATAATTGTGCAGTACGTGGTTGTTTACTGTATATATGGATGGAGTCATGAAAGAAATACTATCAAGAGCAGTGGATGTTGGTGTATCGCTGAAAAGGGAGGGAATTGAGTGGAAGCTACCTATACTGCTGTTTGCGGATGATACAGTTCTGATGAGTGATAATGAATGGGAGTTGCAGGGTCTGGTAAATGAGTTTGGAACAATGTGCGAAAAACGGAATTTGAAGATAAATGCGGGGAAGAGCAAGGTTATGGTCTTCGAAAGGGGTGAAGTCACAGAGTGTGAGGTGAAGCTGAACGGTCAGGCTATGGAGATCGTCAACTCTTTTAACCTCTGAAGTGCGCATGGGGGTAATTAGACACCTCTCCCTGTGCGCATGTATTTGAGGTGTTTCCGTCACTAAAATATTCATTGTACCATTAATAGCATTCATATTTATCCATATGCGCCTATTATGGGTTGATTATAAAGGTATTAACCTGAAACAACAATAAAACGAGTGAAAACAGCGTTTGGATGGTCAAAATCGGAGATATAGCCCGCGAGTTGTATAATGTATGGGTGAGGCAAGCTGCTTTCCCGCCAATTTCTCCCAAGGCCACTGAGACACAGTCGATCGATACTCTCTCTCTCTCTCTCTCTTGCACTCGCTTGCCATCAGTGATGACAACACCCTGCTTGCAACTCGCTAATGTTAGCACGAAAATATACCTCAGAATAAGGGAATAACAGGGAAAATAGGTGATAACTGAAGGAGAGGAGGAAAGTGGGGAAGGAGGGGAGGTAGAGGACTGAGATTTTGCATGGCCCAGGGGCCAATAAAAAAATAAAAATATATATATATTTTTTTTTTCGATGTCAAAAGTTGATTTTTTTTTTCACTCACTCTTAAGAGTCTCCCCGCAGTTCCCGGGTTAAGTATCTGGGCAGTGTGTTGAGTAAAGATGGGACTATGGATGAAGAAGTGCGGGAGAGGGTACAACAGGGGAAGAGGGTTGTAGGAACGCTAAAAGCAGTAACAATAAATAGGGTGGTCAGTATGGAAGTGAAGAAGTCCTTGCATGACAGTGTGGTAATCCCGACACTGACTTACGGAAGCGAAGCATGGAAGTTGGTTGAGAGACTCAGACCAAGAGTGAGAGCAGTGGAAATGAATTACTTAAGGAGTGCGTGCGGAGTTACATGGAGGGATAGACAGACTAATGAGGAAGTAAGAAGGTGTGGTAGATGTGCTGGAAAGTGTGAAAAGGAACAACTTGAGATGGTTCGGCCATATGGAACGTATGGAAAGCGAGAGAATGACTAAGAGGGTGTACGAGAGCGAGGTGGAGGGACAGAGAGGGAGAGGTAGACCGAATGAGAGGTGGAAGGATGGAGTGACGAAGTACATGAACGAAGGCGGTGCTGGTTGGGGGGAGGGGCGTCGACTGACTGGGGACAGAGGTGCATGGGGGCGGTTCGTTCGTGGCCACCCCTTCGGGGATAACGGCGTCAGGCAATAGATAGATAGATAGATAGATAGATAGATTAGCTAACAAAATGGTATGCGAAGCCTAATCGACATTATAACTCCTCAAATATATAGGTAGATGTCCTTCTCAAGCTGAAAAGGGTTGACCAGAGTATTCTAATGTTACAAGCTACACGAAAGCAGGCAGAAAACCGTAGCAGAAGCGATCCATTTAAACTCCGATGGAGGCGCTGCACAAAACTGACATTTACGCTAACTCGGATAATGCTTGTTTCTCAGTGTACCCAATATATATTTTCATTCTTTTTTGCACTTTTCTACTCGGCACTATCCCCCAAGTAAAAATTAACGGCCAGTTAGTTATGTAGAGCAGATTAACCAGACCACTGAGCCCCATACGGAACTCTCATAGGTCTGGCCCGAAGGATTAGATCAGATTACTGAAAGGAGCTTAAGGCGACGCAAAAAATGGACGATGGGGGGGGGGGGAGGAAAATGACTGAGAATCGGATAAAAGGTCAGTGAATTATTTAGTACCAAAACAAGCCGTACGCAGGCGGGCAGTATCTGGGCAGTCCAAGGCGTGGCGAACAGTTAGAGGGGAATGACAGGAGCAGGTAGGGGGCGGAGTGCGGGGAGTGGACATCAAATAACCGTGAGTCAGCCGGCAATGGCCTATCCTAAGTCTAGTTAGTAAAACTTCCTCACACCTGTGAGACCTGGAAGACGAGGGCCAAGGACGGACAGAAGATTTGATTGCACGGAGTTTATTGTTGCAGGGTAGAGCATCCCAATGAGATTGCGACGTGCAAAGAATAGAAGGCTTGAGTAAGGACAGCCAATCACCTAACGGAAGGTGGGGCTGGCGAGGGATCATTAAAATAGCATCCTTAGCCGCAGTATCGGCGTCTTCATTGCCATGGACACCGATGTGAGCAGGAATCCAACATAACTGGACCTGGAATCCACGTAATCTCATCTCGTGGAGAGCGTGTTGTATGGCTAAAACTATTACGTGGGAGGACGAATAAGCACGGAGCGGAGGGCACTACGAGAGTCACTGTAAATTATAAAGGGCTGTTGAGGGGTGTCACGTATAATGTCAATAGCGGATTGGATAGCTAAAAGTTCAGCAGTAAAGATAGAGGCTTGGGGCGGGAGAGAAAACTGAAGGAGCTTAGTAGAGGACACAGCAACGAGGCCCACCCCAGAGTCAGTCTTAGACCCGTCAGTGAAGATGGCAAAATGGGGGCCTTTACGACGTATGTGTTCGAGTGCGTGTTGGCAGTGATGGCTAGGGACAAAAGGATATCTCTTAGAGAGGAAGGAGAGGTGAGTGCAAACATTGGGGAGAGAGATAACCCATGGGGGGGAAGGGGAGACAACAGGCGGCGAAACAGCAATGTGAAAGTCAAGAGAGTTGAGGAGAATTGTAGCACGAATCGGAAAGGAGGGGGAAGATGGACACGGATCGGGAATGAAGATATCACTGAAAAGGGAATTAGTGGGAGAGTCACTATGTTTAATTTTTAATGCACGGCACATAGTAACTAAATCGCGATGGAGGGAGAGCGGGGGCTCACCACTCTCAGCTAAGACGGAGGTATTTGGGGAGGAACGGAAAGCTCCAGTACGGAGACGCATACCCTGCGTATGAACAGGGTCCAACATCTTCAAAACGGAAGCAGAGGCAGACCCGTAAATGGGGCAGCCGTAGTCGAGGATGAAAAGAACCATCGCCTTGTAGAGCATCAACATAGTGGTACGTCTGGCACCCCAAGTGGTATGGGATAGTTTTCTGAGGAGGTTGAGAGCACGAAGGCCTTTACCTTTAGTATACTGAACATGGTCTCTCCAGTTGAGATGTTGGTCAAAGATTACTCCTAAGAATTTAACACTCACTGGGATAGAAAGAAATCTGAGAGGGTCCCATTCGAAGCGATATTGACTGGCCACGGAGCCAGCGTTTGTCTCGAAAGAAGACTATTGCCTTAGTTTTCTCAGCCGAAAACTGAAAGCCAACTGAAGATGCCCAGGCAATCACACGTTGGATGGAGATGTTGAGTATACGTTGAGCATGTCTGAGGGTACGGGCAGTGCAATAGATGGTAAAATCATCAACGTACAGGCTGCCTTGGACTTCCGGCAGCAATTGTTGAATGACTTTATTTATGGCCGCGGCAAAATGTTTGCTGCTGAGAACGCTGCCCTGGGGAACACCATTGACGAGTGGAAAGACATTAGAAAGAATTCCCTCCACTCGAGTCTGGAATGTTCGATCAGAAAGAAAGTTGGAAATAAAAAAAGGTAGATGGCCACGGGCACCACTATCATGAAGTAGTTGCAGGATGGGACGCCGCCACGTGGTATCATATGCCTTTTGGATGTCAAAGAAAATGGCGACGGTGATGGACTTACTTTCAAAGCCACGCTTGATATGAGATTCTAATAACGTAAGCGAGGCCAGAGTAGATCGATCTTTCTGAGAGCCAAATTGGGTCGGACTGAGAATAGTGTTTTGACGGAGGAACCAAGTAAGTCTAGTATTGACCAATTTCTCCATTAATTTACAAAGACAACTGGTGAGGGATATTGGTCTATAACTCGAGGGCAAGCTCGGGTCTTTTCCAGGTTTTGCAATTGGGACGACAATAGCATGTTTCCATGAGGTAGGAAATTGATGACGGATCCACACCTGATTATAAAATTGCAAGAGGTAGGATTTAGCAAGGGGGGCTAAGTTAGTGAGTAAGGCAAAACTTATGTTATCTTGGCCAGGAGCGGAGTTAGGACAATTGGAGAGTGCATGTTCAAATTCATCCATAGTAAAGCATGCATTATAATCAGAGGTGTCTGGTGAAGAGAAGTCGAGGGGGATCGACTCCATTTCAAGTTTATGGCGGCGGAAATTATCGTCTAACCTCTCATTACTGCTGACATGGGCAAGATGTTGACCCAAGAGGTTCGATATCTCAAGGGGATCGTGAACAGTACGGCCACCGTGTACCAAAGCATGGCGTGGAGGGGCAATGTGAAGGCTGTTAATATTCCTGAATTTATGCCAAACGCATGATATCGGGGTAGACGGGGAAATGGTGGAGACATAAGTTTTCCAGGATTCGGATCTACTACGGATGACTTCTCGACGGAATTTAGTTGATAGTCGATTGTAGTGAGGTTTGATGGCACATATATCCATCAATAACGAGATGGAATGGCATAGAAGGTCATCACGTAAAGGTAAGCGTGAACATAAAGAATTGTAACGTTTATTGAGACTATCGAGGCGGCGGCCTAATGCATGTTTACTTTTAGCAAGAGTGGATAAGGTGCTGTCCCACCAGGGGACTCGACGACGTAGGGGGGAAGAAGTCGTCTGGGGTATAGACTTAGTAGCTGCATTAATAAAAAAATTAACGAGGAATGAATGCGTTTCATCAGGATCCCGTAAGGGATTAAAAGGTGGGATTTGTCTGGTGTGGAGGACATATGCGTCCCAGTCAGGTTTGTGGAAGTTATAGCGAGGGAGCGAAGGACATTGTCGGAATTGCAAGTAAGACAGGATGACAGGAAAGTGATCGCTTGAGAACGTATCAACACAGACCCTCCACTCGAACTTATCAACAATTGCTGTGGAGCACAGGGTGACATCAACAGAGGAATAAGTATGATAGGAAGCAGAAAAGTAAGTGTGTGAGTCGGCCTCATTAAGGCAGCAAAGGTCACGGTTCAGAAGCAAATGTTCAATCTGCGAACCGGCTGTATCAGGATTGGAGGAAGTAGGGTCCCATATAGGGCTATGGGCATTAAAGTCACCCAACAGTAAGATGGGAGAGGGTAGTGTAGAGAAAAACTGAGAAAGCAAGGAAAGGTCATAATTGTAAGCAGGTTGGTTATAGATATTGCAAATGGTAACAGAGTCACCATCGGGGATATGAAGAGTAAGGATAGAGTGCTGTAGGAAACTTGTACGAATGGGAAATAAGTCAAAAGTTACTCGATGATGGACATAAATTGCTGTGCCATATTCTCCATCAGGGGATAGAGAACAGCACGCAAGGTGGTAGTTGGTGATGGATTTATCATAATTTCCAATGTGTTGTAAACAAATACACATTGGATTATAGACACGGAGTAAACGCTGGATCTCACCTAGATGGACTCTAGATGAGAGACCATTACAATTCCATTGTAGTATATAGGGATTGAACAGGTTAAGTGAGAGACGTCAGGTTACGTAAATTAACAGCACTGTTCGGCTGTTGGAGATGAAGAGGAACGGGTCTGGGGGGAGGGTCATGAGAAGGCAGGGAGTTTCGACGTGGATGGTGGGGGGACACATTAGAGGACAGGTCATGGAGGATAGTAGCTATCTTGGAGTGTGAAAGATCTGAACGTGACTTTAAGTGAAAAGCGCATAAGCACGAAGAGTTATGAGAGGCGGTGTTATCAGGGGTTGGTAAACGTCGGTCACGGAGAAAGGAGCGTATCAACGCAGCAACAGTGGATTTAGTGCGGGTAGGCGTCCGGCGATACTCACGCACAAAGCAGTCATGACAGCCGCAGTGGGGTGCATGGGAGCCCGAGGCGGTAGCATTGATAGGTGCGTGAGGTCGAGGACGAGTAGGCGGGGGGGACGCAGGCGTAGAGAGGGTGTGGAGTGAGGGAGGCTGGGACGGAGAACCCATATCAGAGCGGAAGATGCGAGAGCGAGGAGGGACACGTTGAGGTTTGGGAGGCATAGGTCGGGCTGTGAGGGTCTTGCGTTTTACGGAGGGAGATTGACGATCTGAGGAGGGAGAATGTAGAGCATCAGATCGGCGTTTACTGGTGGAGGGGGTAGAATCTATGACATCGTCAACATCGGTAGAGGGAGCCGGGGCAAGAGGCAAGGATTGAAAATCAGTTACGGGTGAAGGGGACGCGGATGCTTTTGGGGTGGAGGCTTCATGAACAGGGGAAGGGGTATTCAGTGCATGAAATCGGTTGGAGAGGGGAACAGTGGCTGGACTAGGAAGGGGTGAATCCAACACAGCATCACTGTCCTCACGTCGTCGACTACCGGGAGAAACGTCAGTTGTAGGTGCACGAAGTCTAGCACTGTAAGTCATATCTCTAGAGGGATCTTTAACATCTCTTACTCTCAGTTCTTGCTTAGCTTCTCTGACAGACATGCCTGACCGACTAATGAGAAGCTTTAACTCAGCATTGTACATGTAGAACACACATTGCTTTGAGCGAGCATGGTGTTCAAGGCCACAGTTAACACACTTTGGAGTGCCACAATTCCAACGGGTAGCATGTTTAACGGAGCTACAGAAGGCACACACCCGAACCTTCTTACACCTACCAGCTGAGTGACCAAAGGTGGAACAGTTTGTACATTGTAACGGTTTGGGGACATAAGGTCGTACTTCACGCCTTTGTCCTTCGATCCTGACGTCTCGTGGGAGGGAACGTCCACTAAACTTAATGCGAGCTATGCGGAGAGGATGAGAAGGAGTGGATTTGTTTGGGATACTATACAAATCAACATTGTGCACATTTGGATAACGCAAGCGCAACGACGACAGGAAGGTCGACTTATCAGGAAGTCCGTCATGGTCATAAGTTGAGGGTAGAACAACAGTAACGAGGATGTAGTTGAGGTCGTTATGTTTCGTGACAGTAACAGGGATATCGTCCAAGGTAGTAAGAGATAGGTATGTCTCAGATTGGGCACGAGTAGTGGTTTCCACAATCCAATCATTATTACCAGTCTCACGGAACGATAAGTCCGAAGTTGCATGCGCCGAGAGGAGGAGGTTCTCTAACTTAGCCCCCGAGATGTAGGAAGCCGGTCGTATGACGAGGAAACGCGGCCAGTCATCATCGCCAAAAAGTGAATCGAAGTGCCAGAGGGTGGCATTGGGGATAAACTGACACCGAGGTTTCCGCCGATGTTGGGGGCCGGAATGAGGCATGTGAGGCTCCAGAGTTGCAACGAGTGAGGTGGAGGTAGTGGCTGAACTAACAATTGGCTGAAATGGTGGAGAAACAGTGTCGATGGGAGGTGAAGGGTCACCAACACTGGTGTCACTCTCCAGGTGGTCAGTGGAAACTGTAAGTCGGTTAACGGGTAGTGCTGAGGAGCAGGGCGTGTCAAGAGAACCCGGCATGCCAAGGTCTATGGTTTGAACAGCAGACTCAACACAAGGAGGGTCTCTCTTATCTTGGGAGAGGGGAGGGACATTTAAATCATGAGCGGCAGGTGTAGTTGGGCTCTGTGGAGTCGATATGAACATTGTAGGGTCCGCAGATGGAGGATGGGAATCCTTAGTCGTAGAAGCAGGTAATTTAGTATCAGAGCGTGAGAGAGCATCAGACTCGGAACAACTCGGAGGGGAGGTGTCCCAGGTGGTAGACTCAGAGGGCAGAGGAAGGTCAGATGGAGAGTCCAGGGGAATGCAAAGGTCAAGTACTGGGGGCGACAAAGCTGGATCCAGGGGAGGAGGTTTGCATGGCTGATCCATGATGACCCTAGTTGTTTGTTTTTACTATTCTATTTTCATTTTATCGGAAATCAAAAAAGAAAGAAAAACATAACAGAGGGGAGAATTAACGGCCAAAGTAATTTTTATAGACGCTTTGCAAACGCGATATTTTGACAGGTACGGACCTGTGGACTTTTTGAGCGATCAAATCACAACCGACGAAATTGAGGAACTTGAGTTGCATAAACCTAAGGATTGCTCAGGCTGAGCATAGGTCAGTAGCAAAAATATTTTTTAATTCTAAGCACATTTGCACCTAGGGCAGGGGTTACAAGTTTTCCATTTTTGACAATTGTGCAGTACATTAGCTAACAAAATGGTATGCGAAGCCTAATCGACATTAAAACTCCTCAAATATATAGGTAGATGTCCTTCTCAAGCTGAAAAGGGTTGACCAGAGTATTCTAATGTGTACAAGCTACACGAAAGCAGGCAGAAAACCGCAGCAGAAGCGATTTATTTAAACTCCGATGGAGGCGCTGCACAAAACTGACGTTTACGCTAACTCGGATAATGCTTGTTTCTTAGTATACCCAATATATATTTTTGTTCTTTTTTGCACTTTTCTACTCGGTACTATCCCCCAAGTAAAAATTAACGGCCAAAGTAATTTTTCTAGACACTTTGCAAACGCAATATTTCGACAGGTGGACTTTTTGAGCGGTCAAATCACAACCGACAAAATTGAGGAACCTGAGTTGCATACACCAAAGGATTGCTCAGGCTGAGCGTAGGTCAGCAGCAAAAATATTTTTTAATTCTAAGCACATTTGCACCTAGGGCAGGGGTTACAAGTTTGGCATTTTTGACAATTGTGCAGTACATTAGTTAACAAAATGGTATGCGAAGCCTAATCAACATTATAACTCCTCAAATATATAGGTAGATGTCCTTCTCAAGCTGAAAAGGGTTGACCAGAGTATTCTAATGTTACAAGCTACACGAAAGCAGGCAGAAAACCGCAGCAGAAGCGATTCATTTAACCATTCCCGCCCGGATGTCCTGTTAATAGGACATCACAAAAGAAGGGCAGGAGCCCGGGTGTCCTGTTACTAGGCAGTAAGCTTTCAAGCCTATTCAGCTTGGTCTGACGCCGTGCGTCCGACGCATGTAAACAAAGCCGATCGTTGCATCACCGCACCTCCGAAAACAATAAGGAGACATCGGATCAATGTTATTGTTGTGACGTCAGACGAAATTAGTGTCTGAAAAGCTCCGATATTGTCAACATCGCGGAAAAATTCGCTCCACGGAAATCGTCATCACAACTGAACCAGTTGACTTAGAGAGCCAGTCTACAGATTGGAAACCGCACTACGTTTATAGATGCGTGGGAAATTTCTAGCAGTTAAACTAAAAAAAAATACGGTAGCCTAGGCCTAGACTTTTTCGCCCAGATCGCCCGGGTACGCCACACTGTCATTGTGAGAGCTAGCCCGGGCCCGGAGGGTTAAACCCCGATGGAGGCGCTGCACAAAACTGATGTTTACGCTAACTCGGATAATGCTTGTTTCTCCGTATACCCAATATATATTTTAATTCTTTTGGCACTATCCCCTAAGTAAAAATTAACGGCCAAAGTAATTTTTCTAGACACTTTGCAAACGCGATATTTCGACCTGTGGACTTTTTGAGCGGTCAAATCACAACCGACGAAATTGGGGAACTTGGAGTTGCATACTGTACACCTAAGGATTGCTCAGGCTGAGCGTAAGTCAGTAGCAAAAATATTTTTTAATTCTAAGCACATTTGCACCTAGGGCAGGGGTTACAAGTTTGGCATTTTTTACAATTGTTGTTGTTGTTGTTCCCCAAGCTGCCTGGCCGAACAGCCCCAAGGCCCCGAGCAAGGCCAAGGCCATAAACGAGCGCCCCCACAGAACCTTCCGTGCCGACCACAGTAAAGCCTGGGTGACCGAAGCCACTCCATGGCGGGGAGCTGAGGAGGGTGCGGAAACGCCCGGGAAACCAAAGCCTCACCCAGGGCCCTGTGCCCCTCAGCAATTATGAAGAGAAAATTGAGGGGCAAAGGAAAAATGTGACGCTTTAGCTTCCAATCTTGGTAGATTGGGAGGTCAATCCACGGAAGAGACGCCGTCACTTGAGATCTAGAAAATATATAAGTAAACGGAACAGTCAGAGTAAGCTATGGGTATGGCAGAGATCGCTCAGTTCTCACTCTGAAAGACCAGCCCATCACCAAATTTACAATTGTGCAGTACATTAGCTAACAAAATGGTATGCGAAGCCTAATCGACATTATAACTCCTCAAATATATAGGTAGATGTCCTTCTCAAGCTGAAAAGGGTTGACCAGAGTATTCTAATGTGTACAAGCTACACGAAAGCAGGCAGAAAACCGCAGCAGAAGCGATTCATTTAAACTCCGATGGAGGCGCTGCACAAAACTGACGTTTACGCTAACTCGGATAATGCTTGTTTCTCAGTATACCCAATATATATTTTTGTTCTTTTTTGCACTTTTCTACTCGGCACTATCCCCCAAGTAAAAATTAACGGCCAAAGTAATTTTTCTAGACACTTTGCAAACGCAATATTTCGACAGGTACGGACCTGTGGACTTTTTGAGCGGTCAAATCATAACTGACGAAATTGAGGAACCTGAGTTGTTGTTGTTGTTCTCTAGACTGCCTGGCCGAACAGCCCCAAGACCGCAAGCAAGGCCATAACCGAGCGCCCCCACAGAACCCTCCCTGCCTACCACAATAAAGCCTGGGTGACCGAAGCCACACCATGGCGGGGAGCTGAGAAGGGTGCGGAAACGCCCGGGAAACCAAAGCCCCACCCATGGCCCTGTGCCCCTCAGCAATTATGAAGAGAAAGTTGAGGGGCAAAGGAAAAATGTGACGCTTTGGCTTCCAATCTTGGTAGATTGAGAGGTCAACCCACGGAAGATACGCCGTCACACGAGATCTAGAAAATATATAAGTAAAAGGAACAGTCAGAGTAAGCTATGGGTATGGTAGAGATTGCTCAGTTCTCACTCTGATAGACCAGCCCATCACCAACCTGAGTTGCAACCTGAGTTGCATACACCTAAGCAGAGGTGGGCAGGTGCGCGCCATTTGGCGCTCTGCGATCCGGTGCGCATTGCCAATATAGAGGAGCGAGGAGCGGCAAATTCTGAAATCGGAGTGCAGGCGGGGAGCGCAGCTAGAAATTCGCGCTCCTTTCTGGCGCTCCGGAGGCGATTTTTCCTGTCAACAACAGGTACAAGAACGTCAGTATCGTGTACAGTCATCGTACCGTTCGTACGGTGTTACTCACGGTGTTGGTGAACTGTGATAGTGATACTATGATTGTGACAGACTGACAGTGTTACAGTTGTTAACTTGTTATTTTTTGGGGGGGGCTTTTGCTAACGCAAAGTAAACCTTACGGGCAAGTTACGGCTTACGAAGGGGCCTAAGGGTAAATCTGGCAGTGGTATAGCCCGAGCCTGTCTGACTGTCTGATAGTCAAAAGACACTATAGACACTATAGATTTCAGAGACTTTTATCATTTTATGGTATCGATACTATCGGAATGTTACTTGAATGTATGGGTGGGAGGGTGGTTTGGGGGATGGTGGGGGGAAGGTAGAAGCGTAATTGACTCGTGTTACAAATATGAAGCCGATTGGTGAGGTAGTTTCGCCACCACAGATTTTATTTGTTTTCCTTTTCTTCGTACAGATACGCTGGAAGTAGGTTGTGGGAGGCAGTTGGGGGTGTGGTGGAGGGAAGGCATAATGGTAAGGCACTTGTCACACAAATATGGAACCGATTGGTGCAATCGTTTCGCCGCCACAGATTTTCTTTTTTTCCCCTTGTGAGGCGACCGATAGTCAGCGAGTGGGTGGGAGGAGGGGTTTGGGGTAGTGGTGGTGCTGTGGTGGGTATGCAGAAGGGTAAGGTACATGTGGTAAAAAACTAAAAATATGAAAGCCATAGGTGCAGTCGTTTCGCTGCTACAATTTTTTTTCGGCGAGTCAGTATATAATTATATACGGACCTGGCACTGGGCGTGACAACTGACATCTGACAAGACCCTAGTCCCGGCCGTATATATATAATTATTATAAATTATATACCGTCGGACCTGGCAGTTTCGGACCTAGTTTCTCAGTTTGGACAGTTTCTGTAATTCTTTATGTCATATCATAGATATCAATGGACAGTCACAATGTCACAAACTCACAATGATATCAATCATATCATATCATTGACATTTGATTCATTGATAATGATATGACATAAAGAATAACAGAAACTGAGAAAGTGAGAAACTTAAACAGTTAAACTTCAGAAAGACACCATGACTTGAGTTTTTTTTAATGTTTTGAATTCTTGGAATTTAGTGAAGTGAAAGACAAAGGACAAAGTGAAGGACAAAGGTAAATAATTAAATAACTTCTAGAAGCTGTTTTGTTTGTTTTGTTTTTTATAACCTATTTTTGGGAGCGCGGAGCGCAGGAGCGCATCGGGTCTGCTGACAAAAGGAGCGCGTGAGCGCTGCCGCATTACCTTATGTCTGATGAGCGCGGAGCGCTGCCGCATTACCGGTCCCACCGGAGCGCGCCCACCGCTGCACCTAAGGATTGCTCAGGCTGAGCGTAGGTCAGTAGCAAACATATTTTTTAATTCTAAGCACATTTGCACCTAGGGCAGGGGTTACAAGTTTGCCTTTTTTGACAATTGTGCAGTACATTATTTAACAAAATGGTATGCAAAGCCTAATCGACATTATAACTCCTCAAATATATAGGTAGATGTCCTTCTCAAGCTGAAAAGGGTTGACCCGAGTATTCTAATGTTACAAGCTACACGAAAGCAGGCAGAAAACCGCAGCAGAAGCGATTCATTTAAACCCCGATGGAGGCGCTGCACAAAACTGATGTTTACGCTAACTCGGATAATGCTTGTTTCTCAGTATACCCAATATATATTTTCATTCTATTTTTAACTTTTCTACTCGGCACTATCCCCCAAGTAAAAATTAACGGCCATAGTAATTTTTCTAGACGCTTTGCAAACGCGATATTTCGACCTGTGGACTTTTTGAGCGGTCAAATCACAACCGACGAAATTGGGGAACTTGAGTTGCATACACCTAAGGATTGCTCAGGCTGAGCGTAAGTCAGTAGCAAATATATTTTTTAATTCTAAGCACATTTGCACCTAGGGCAGGGGTTACAAGTTTGGCATTTTTTACAATTGTGCAGTACATTAGTTAACAATATGGTATGCAAAGCCTAATCGACATTATAACTCCTCAAATATATAGGTAGATGTCCTTCTCAAGCTGAAAAGGGTTGACAGTACAGTATTCTAATGTTACAAGCTACACGAAAGCAGGCAGAAAACCGCAGCAGAAGCGATTCATTTAAACTCCGATGGAGGCGCTGCACAAAACTGACGTTTATGCTAACTCGGATAATGCTTGTTTCTCAGTATACCCAATATATATTTTCGTTATTTTTTGCACTTTTCTACTCGGCACTATCCCCCAAGTAAAAATTAACGGCCAAAGTAATTTTTCTAGAAGCTTCACAAACGCAATATTTCGACAGGTACGGACCTGTGGACATTTTGAGCGATCAAATCACAACCGACGAAATTGAGGAACTTGAGTTGCATACAACTAAGGATTGCTCAGGCTGAGCGTAGGTCAGTAGCAAAAATATTTTTTAATTCTAAGCACATTTGCACCTAGGGCAGGGGTTACAAGTTTTCCATTTTTGACAATTGTGCAGTACATTAGCTAACAAAATGGTATGTGAAGCCTAATCGACATTATAACTCCTCAAATATATAGGTAGATATCCTTCTCAAGCTGAAAAGGGTTGACCAGAGTATTCTAATGTTACAAGCTACACGAAAGCAGGCAGAAACCCGCAGCACAAGCGATTCATTTAAACCTCCATGGAGGCGCTGCACAAAACTGACGTTTACGCTAACTCGGATAATGCTTGTTTCTCAGTATACCCAATATATATTTTCATTCTTTTTTGCACTTTTCTACTCGGCACAATCCAAGTAAAAATTAACGGCCAAAGTAATTTTTCTAGACGCTTTGCAAACGCGATATTTCGACAGGTCTTCTATCTGCGGAATTTAAGAATATATTTAATATCTACCTCTATATAATTCGTATTTTTATACTTTAATATACAGTCGCATTATTTCTTAATTTAATTTAACATTTGCAATCTAAAACTTTAAAAATTTAATAATATTTAGCCATAGATTTTTAATTTCATATTTAAAACAACAAATACAATTTCAATAAAAGTGCAGTATTTTAATATTCTTTCTTTTACTATATATTTAACCCTTCCTACCCGGTCTGCCTTAGGTAAGGACAGCACGAAAGAAGGGCCGCTACCCGGTATGCCTTATCTAAGGCATGAGCTTAATAGCCTAATTAAGCTTGGTCTGAACGCCGTGCGTACGACGTATGTCAACAAACCCAAGCGTTGCGTCACCACACCTCCGAAAACAAGAAGGAGAAGACTCTTCAATGTTATTGTTCTGACGTAAGACGAAATTAGTGTCTGAATCATCATCATCATCTCCGACGCCTTGCTTCCCCCTGGGAGACCCCCATATTGGCAACATCTCTGCAATATTGGCTCCACTGAAATCGTCATCACAACTGAACTTACAGAGCTCTACTCAATGCCAAAATACAGATTGAAAACCGCACTACGATTATAGATGAGTGGGAAAGTTCTAGCAGTGAAAATAAACATAAATACGGTAGCCTAGGCCTAGACGTTTTTCAGCCATTTCGCCCGGGTAGGGGCGACCGTCATTGGGTAAGACAGCCCGGGGAGGAAGGGTTAAGATACCGTATATATTTCTCATTTTAAACACTAATCAAATATTTCACAACAATTTACAGGGCATTATGTATTTGTGGTGCTGGGGTAATCAGGTCTTCTATAATTGGATTCTTCTATAATCTGCTGTGGATGTGGTCCGGCTGAACTGGTGAAATGGCGAGAAATGCCTGCGTGTTTTCACCTCCTGCCCTTCCCTATCTATCTTGTCTTGATTAGTTGTCTATCTTGATCTAGTCCTTCGGGCCAGCCCTATGGGAGTTCTTTTGAAGAACTCGGTGGTCTGGTTATACTATTTTCTATACAAAAATAAAACAACATACCGTACCCCATTGCTGGGGGTGGCCGACTAGAGACAGAGCCCGAACAGAAACAACATTTAAGGGTTCTAATTGTATGTACACTAATTAATCCTCTCACATTCTTGATGCACTTTTGAGCCTATTAGGGATACTTTAAAGCCTTTGTTACCATCAGGGGTATTTAGAAATCTTTAGTTTAGCTACTTTAACCTCTGCAGTTGTCTTGAGTTAGCTGTGGGCAGAAAACTAAGTTTGGAGAGGTAATTATAAGAGTGAGAGAACTCTATTTATTATTGCTAATCTGGCAACCTCTGCGTCATATGGTCGTGAGAGAGTTAAAATACATGTTTGTAATGTGTGAGATTGATACACCATCTTTGGCATATAAAATTAGTGAAAAGTGAGAGAAAAAAAAGTTAATGCCTCATATTAAATAGTAAAACTTGCAAAATAAACAAACCAAAACTGGGACAACACAAGATAAAGGCAAAAGAAATTATCAAAATTTCTATGTAAATAAGATTTAGAAATAAAAAAACACAATCCACCAAATAGGGTGTACACTCGACCCAAAAAACAATCTTTACACTGGTGAGCTGTGTTACTCAGTTACTTGTTCGTCAAGGGGAATCCACGCAATGCGAGCTAAGCTCATTATTATCGCGCCTCCTTAACTGGGAATGTATGACGTGAAATGCATGTTAAGTGTTTAATGTATTGTTGGAATGGCTGTGGATGTGTGTGTAGTCTGTATTTTAGCCAATTGGCGACATCGGAAACGAAGGCTTAGGGTGGATCTGTATGGTACCATTCTCACTATAGACGGTACCGTCTCGCCCGAAGGCTTAGGTAGCCATCAGCTTAGGTGAACCATATGATACCCATCTCGCCTTGTACCATTTTTGCCAACCCCAGATGGGACGTCACAACGTCGTCCACTTATTCCAGGTACCTATTTACAGCTAGGTGAACTGAGGCTAACACATGAAAGGAGACAAGCCCAATTTGTCTCCGCCCGGCCGGGGATTGAACCTCCGGCCCCTCGTGTGTGAGACGAGAGCTCTACCACTAGGCTACGGGCTGTGTGTAATCTAGTGTGAACAGAATGAATCGGGTGAAACATATGTCTGTGAGGTATTATCATAAGATTTCGACCCACTTCCAGAATGTTTAGAGCGTTAGTGTAAAGATTGTTTTTTGGTCGAGTGTACATGAGGAAGTTAATCTGGTATACCTATTATAATAATTTGGAATGTTGTAAGCAATGCAAACACAAGAGTAGGCTTATGCTTAAGAACATGTTTAATGATCATCTTTAGTATTGCATTGTGATGATTTATATTCTCAAATGCTACAAAATTTGATACAGTATCATGGAGAGTTTAACTGTACAGTATTTGACAATCATAACCCATATATTTCTAGTCTGCCTTATAAATTCATTATTAATGTACTGTACCAGTAGCTACTGAAATACAAAATAAGGCTTCCTATTATCATTCCAATAAATAATTAACAAGAATAAGATAGTGATTTAGAAATGTAATTACTGTACTGTATTGCACTATGGTAAAGGTATCGTACTGAATTGCATTGTAATTAAAAAGATCTGGTTCATCCTCTTTATTTTCATTACCGGTACTTTCACATGGATATGTATACTGAAGATAGAAAATATATTAAACAATGATTCACGCACCAATATTAGAGTTTGTAGACCGACCCATCATCTAGGGAGCCAGCAGCTGACAAGGCATCAAAAAGAGTCATTACATTCTTGTTGGCCTCTTCCAAACTCATAACTTCCAGCATCTGTATACAGTTCATTACGGTGACCATGTCCTTCTGTTTAGCCGCCTTCACCCACACTCTACCATTGAACCCCACCACTACTGTGTACTTCACCTTCTTGGAAATGTTCAGGAGGAAGGGGTTGTTAGGGTTTATTATGGACCGTGCCACATGCAGAGGTACGGTGAACAGGACTCCATCTTTTGGTAGGGCCCCCATACCCACTGCTCGGTCGTACATGTCAATACACACCAACTCCGGCTCCATGTCTTTATTGGCAACCAGTAGCTTCCCGTAGATTAGGTCTCCGGGTTCCATCTCTGTTCTCGTCTTTTTGGAGGCATTTTCAAAAGAAAGGTAGGATATGGTTGCCTGTTCACTTGCACCTATGTCTATTGTATACAAATCACCTCTTGCTTTCAAAATAGTTCCAATAACAAACTCTCTTTTCTGAGGGATGTAGCGCTTCTGCTGAGTGTCGACAAAGTAGATTTTCTTAGTGGTTTTCTTGAGTAATCCCGGCTTGGTAGCGATTACTGTGTTGTGGTGCCAGCGTAGTCCCGGGCCAATATAGATGCGCTCCTGGTTGCCATCTGGGTTGTATTCCATCACCTTGTCTCCCGGCAGCACCACACCCAGCTCCTCCATCCCACCAGACATCATGCTGCAAACAAACAATCATATCAGACAAAAGTACAGTACAGTGCCAGTACTAGTATATAAATGATACAATGAAGCTTAACCCTTGTATGGCAGGTATTATCAAGTGATACAGTACACTACAACAAGTAAACCCGCTAGATACCGTACTAGAATTCCAACTAGCACCTCCAATTTGTAAGGTTTTGTAAAACTATAATGTTACACAGAAGCCAGCGCAAAGAATACACTAAGAAACAATAAAAGATTACCGGTAACTTATTTTTTCACTGTTAACTTATTTTGGAGATATTTTGCTTGTTGCTTTCATAAATACAGTATGGCACTTATTTTAACACTCCAACCCCGGATGACCTCTTTGAAGGTATTACACACTTTCCCTGTGGGGCCTGGATGGCCTCTAAGCAGCCTAAGGGCTATTCTAAGGCTTAACCCGTACAGCCCCAGCGACGCGTCTGACGCGTCGGCGATGTATGTAACGCACAGCCCCAGAGACGCGCCTGGCGCGTCACCCTAATTGCACCGACCGTAACCTCAGGTGTAGCCACTCAAGAGGGCTCAGATTTGTATGGGAACTGTGTACGTATCCCACGCAACCGTGCCGATGGTTGAAAACTCTCAAAGTCCACGTGCGTGCGCGTGAGCGCGCAATAACCTCGTTTTTTGGGGTAATTGCCTTCAATTTTTTACTCTTGTAAAATACGTTTTCGGGGGCTCTGTAGGACCATTTTTTAAGCTTTTTGAGCGTTTTTTGTGGTTTTTCCTTCATTCCTAACCCATTCGCTATTGTTTCTGGAATAAAACCATTTTTTGAAAACCGGCCGGGTTCTGGTGAACAAACATTACAAAACTAGCCGGGGCTGGACGGGTTAAAACCACTTAAAACTGTACTAGAGAAAGATTTATTGTCTTGGCGGGTGGTCCGATAACCAACAAGAACACACAGCCAGCCAGTCATGTGACTCCTGCTTGCAAGCAAGCCTTACGAAAGATTGCATTGATTTTCCTGAATCCCAAACGATGCAGGAAGCAGACAACAGTGAAATATCATTACATAATACATAATCAATAATAAATTGTTGAACGAATATAAACAGACCGTAGCCGCGGCTGCCACTACAGCAACGCCGCATTCGGACGATGCTCGGTATTTCCTGCAAATTTTTGCTCTTATTTCCCACCTCCCACAATAACTGCTCAATGTTCTAGTATTCACCCATTGCAAGACAACAGCGATATCTGCCTCTGGTATGTATATAAACTTGGTTAAGCAATTTATTTTCAGAAATATCAGTATCTGTAAATGACGAAAATAGTCAGAATTATACCAAATACCTTTAACCCTTCCGGCCCGGGCTACCTTTCTAAAGGACGGAGCTCCTATCCGGGCGATCTGGCTAAAAAATGACTCGTGTAAACAAAGGCCTATCTCCCTTAACCCGGCAAGTGCGGGAAGATTCTTAAGAGTTTCCCCAGGCGACTGCGGGAAGACTCTTAAGATCCTGGGCCTAAAAAAATCCATTTATCCCTCCAGCCCCGGCTATGTATTATATATATATTCCCCGAAACCCGGGGGTTTTGGCCGAAAAACGTCTACGCCTAGGCTACCGTATCTTTGTTATTCTGACTGCTTCCGCATTCCCGCGCATCCCCAAGCGTAGATGTGTTTCTTACCTGTAGAATGGCGTTAAGTAGAGCTCTCTAAGTCAACTGGTTCAGTTGTGATGATGATTTCATTGGAGATAACTTTATGGCAAAAACAGCCACTTTACACTACTTTTCGATACTTAACAACAACATACAGGCACACACGAACAAGCGACGCACTCCTTCTTGTGGCCGGAGATGCGGGGCGTCGGTCCAGCCGGCTGTTGTTTACATGCGTCGGACTGACGCCTCGCACACCAAGCTCACAGGCTTTCAACCACTGGGTGTTCAAGAGCCCTTCCGGGTAGCTCGGGTGTGCTTTTTTATGGGTGTTCAAGAGCCCTTGCGGGTCTGATTGGTTAAAACACCCCCCATTTTTTTTTTTTTTTTTTTTTGCCCCTTGGCCATGCCAAATATCACTCCTCCACCTCCCCTCCTTCCCCACTTCCCTCCCCTCCTCCAGGTATCACCTATTTTCCCTGTTATTCCCTTATTCTGTGGTCTAGTTTCGTGCTAACATTAGCGAGTTGGTAGCAGGGCGTTGTCATCACTGTTACCAAGCGTGGGAAAGAGCGAGAGAGAGACTTGCGTAACAGTGTCTCTCCAGACAAGGGGAGGGGAGCGAGGTTGCCTCAGCCATACATTATGTAACTCCCGGCCTGCATCGCCGATTTTGACCATCCAAACGCTGTTTCCACTTGTTTTATTGCTGTAACAGGTTAATACCTTTATAATCAACCTAAAATAGGCGCATATGGATAAGTATTAATGCTATTTATGGTAAAATAACGATGTTAGTGATGGGAACAGCTCAAATACGTGTGCACAGGTGTGTGGTGTCTCATACCCCCCATGCGCACGTCTTAGGTTAATATAAGACCTACAATTATCAAAGATATGTCAAAACTGTGCGCCTTATCTTTCTGTGTAGAATGTCGTTGAGTAGAGCTCTCTAGCTCAACTGGTTCCGGAGTTATGGCGATGTTAGTGTCAGTAACTTTTGCCGCGTCTTTACCTTGGCGCGTCCGAACACTCAACCGCGGCCCCGGCTACGACACCCTGTTGCACTCGTCGCCCCACCCGCAATTATTCCGGGAAGCGATTTGAGAGATTTTATTGTTTATTATGCCATTTATTATAGTTATTATGTTATTTTCACTCAATAAAGTTATTTTTATGAAGTTATTTGTGTCTCTGTCACTTATACTTAGTTTTATTGTTATTATTATAGTAGTTATTATTATATTATACTGGACTATGGTAATTGATAGTGTCATTTTCACTTTTATGTATTGTTAGGTAAGCTAATACTGTAATATATATAGTGTCACTTTCACTTGTTCATATTGTTATGAAGGCACTTATTATTACTTATGTGTATCTCTTTCACTTATACCGGTACTTAGTTTTATTATTACCGTATTATAGTGTCACTTTCACTGGAATAGGATAATTGATAGTGTAATTTTCACTTATTTATTGTTAGAGGTAAGCTAAAATATATACTTTAGTGTCACTTTCACTTGTTCATATTGTTATGAAGGCACTTATTATTAGTTATTTGTGTCTCTTTCACTTTTATTCATTATTTGATATTATTCTTAGCCTACATTTTAGAGTGTCACTTTCACTGTTATTGTCACGGGCACTTCAAAATTGTATTAGTGTGTGAAAGTCATTGAAGCACCGTCCAGCACACAGTCCCACTTGACACTCGAGGCATTCCCAAGTGGTTTTTGTGACTTTGCGGGGTCTGCGAGTTGTGTGGCTGCAGACATGGCACCTCTTCTGGCTTCTAATTCTACCACCTGGAGTCTGGAAAGGAAGGGGGTTGAGCTGGTACTTCCTGAAGAAGTCGGCACACCCCGTTCTGTCCAGCTGGCCTGGTCCTTGTGGTGGTCTCCCAGGTTCTGCATGCTTAGCCAGGAGCTCAAGTATCACCTGCTTCTGGAACTTCCGCAGGGACTTGTACTTCTTGGCTCCCAGAGTCCTCAGACAGTAGATGTTGTAGGCATTGAGGGCCGACATATCTACCATATGCAGAATAAACTTCTTGTACCACCTGCAAGATGTTCGCAGGCAGTCGATGAAGCCTATCTGCATGTCGGACTTGTCGATGAGGCGCATGTTGATGTTGTTGTTGTTGTTCCCTAAGCTGCCTGGCCGAACAGCCCCGAGTCCCTAAGGAAGGCCATGGCCACGGTCGGGCTTTCCCACAGAGCTCTCAAAGAGTGTAAATTGTGTTGTTGGCGTAAGTGGTTGTGTGAAATGCAGTCCTCTATGATGTGTTCAATGGTATGGGGTGCTGTGCTACAACCCGGGCAGGTGTCGACGACGGAGTCATCCAGTCTCTTCTGATAGCTCAGAAGAGCTGGATGGTGTCCGCATCTCAGCCTGGCCAGGTGAACTCCGTCCCCGCGAGGAAGGGAGGACTCAGAAGGATGGACTTCGGGAGGTCGCGCTTGCAGCTGCGTGTTGTCTATGAGTGAGTGAATGGAACGGCGAGCGATATGAGCACGGATGTGCTTCCGGAAGTTGGTTTGGGATGGGCAGGGAGGGAGAGAAGACAGTATTTGTGTGTGATAGCGTGTGCTGGGTGTTGTTTTGATATTTCTTGGCGTCTGTGGGTGTGCAGCCATGCAGTGTAGTGGGTGGTGCCGACTCGTGGAGGCCGCTGCCAGGAATTGTGTGCCTCTCATGTCTAGATGATCTTTGACTTTGAGGACTTTGGTTTCTTGATGTAGGTGATCTGTGGGTGTCGTAGCTGTGCATCCTGTGATGATTTTCAGGGCTTTATTTTGAATGGTCTGTAAGGTCTTATGATGTGTTTCAGCTAGGTTGGAAGCCCAGGCCGGGCTTGCGTATTCCATAACTGATCTTATGTATTGTTTGTAGACTGTGGTGGTGGTTTCTTTGTTGTGTCCAAATTTCGTGTGGGCAAGTGATCTGAGGGCGTTAAGTCTGGGTGTCAGTTTCTTTTTCGTGTTTGTGGTGGGCTGTTTGAATGTCATTTGGGTGTCGTATGTTACTCCTAGGATTTTGTGTGTGTGTGTGTGTGTGTGTTAGGGGTGTGTTGTTTATGTTGAGTCCCGGGACGTAATCGTGCTCTCCTGTCCAGCTTGTGAGGAGGGTTGCAGTGGATTTAGCTGGGGCTAAATTGAGTCTGTTTGTAGTGCACCATTCATGTAATGTGTCGAGATAGTCTTGAAGGAGTCTTGTTGCTGTGTCTGGGTTTTGGTGCGTGCTTGTGAGTGTTATGTCGTCTGCGTAGGAGGCTATGGTTATTTGGGGTGAATTTGGTGTATTTATATCATGCATGTACAGATTGAAGAGTGCGGGCGACAGGACGGATCCTTGCGGGACTCCGTTTGGGAAATTTCTAATGCTAGATGACTGACCGGCAAAAGACACGTGTGCACATCTGCCTGCTAAGAAGTTGGCCAGCCATCTTTTTGTGTTGTTGTGCATGTATGTGTTGTAGATTTTGTTTGTTAGGTTGTGGCGGGGGATGGCATCGAAGGCTTTACTAATGTCGAGTGTGGCAAGTACTGATCTGTGTAGTGGTCTAGCCGAGTTGATGCCATCAAAAGCTCTTTGTGTAAGGTCTGTAAGAAGAGTGTTTATGGAGTGCAATGGCCTGAAGCCGTGTTGTGTTGGAGAAAGGGGTAAGTCAAGTGTCATCAGTTGTAGTACAAGGCACTCTATGACTTTGGAAGGGGTGCAAAGGAGTGTGATAGGGCGGTGTGAGGAGGGTAGCGTGGGGTCTTTGTTAGGTTTGGGGAATGTGATGATGATACCATGCTTCCAGATGTCTGGTATTGTGTTGTGTGAGTAGCTGCAGTCTGATATGTTAGTGAGTGCTTGTATGCCTTGTGGTCCCAGGTGTCTGAGGTGAATGTTGCTTATCTTGTCTAGGCCACAGGCGGGTGAGAGCTTGAGATTGTTGACGATATGCTTTGTCCGGTTGTTGGTGAAGGGTGTATAGTCAGGGTCTGTGGGGAATTGTCTTTTTCGTCGGATGACACGTCGGTCGTCTTTGTGGGGCCCTAGGTGACTGACATGAGAGAAGCGATTGATGAGAGTGTTTGCTCGTTGTTTACGCGAAGGAGCAGAGTGTTGTTGCGATTGCAGCATGTGATTGTGTTGTGTTGCTGTTGGAAAGTGTGATGCTGTTTAGTGTTTTGTAGAGTTTTTGGGGGTTTGTTTTGTGATCGAGTGTTTGTAGGAAGTTATTCCAATTTAGTGTTTGTTGTTCTTGTATTTTGTTGTTAGTCTGGATGTTGTGTGCTTGAATTTGTTGATTGATGTCTTGTGTGTGGGGTGCTGGGGAGTGTTTCAGTGTGTCGCGTTGTATGATGAGGTTTTGAATTTCTGGTGAGAAGTTGGGGTTGTGTTCCTTCATGCTACCTCCCGGAATGTGTCTCTTGTCGGCGTCTCGGACAGTCGTGCTGAACGTGTGCACAGCATTGTTGATGCTAGCGATGGGTGCACTGTTTAAGGTTTCAAAGTGTTGTTCTGTCTCATTTGTGAAAGCTTCCCAGTTAGCTCTTTTATAGTTAGTGTAAGTGTGTCTGTGGCTAGCTGGGGCGAGTCTTGTTTTGGTGGTGATAATGATCGGGAGATGTTCTGAGCCCAAGGTTCTGACCACCCTCCAGGATGTTGTGGGGGCGAGTTCAGGGGAGCAAAAGGTGATATCAGGAGATGATGGGGTGTCGAGGGCTTGGTGGGGAGTATGGGTATGCTGATGAATGTTATTAAGGATATATAGGTTGTCTGTTTGGTGTTGTAAGACCAGCCCTCTGTCTGTGTCGGGGTTGTCGACAAACCAGGCCGACGTCTTTGCATTGAAATCACCACCCAGGATGATGTGTGGGGTGTTTGTGATGTGTTGTATTTGTGGTCTGTAATCGTTTGGTACTGTAGGGGATGTTTGGAGAGGGATGTATGTGTTTATAATGGTAATGTTGGAGCTATTGCCAGTGCATATTTTAATTGATTGAATTTCTGTTGTGTTATCGTTTGGGGGGAGGAGGGATTTTGTATGTGCACTGGTGTCTATACATGTTATATCTTTGTGTACCAGGGTGATGAGTCCACCGCCAATGCCGACGGCCCGGTCTTGTCGTATGGTGGTGAAATTGTGAAATGTAGGTGTTTTTTGTGTTGTACAGAGTTTTGTTTCTTGTAAGATGGCAATGTGTATGTTGTGTTGTTTGATGAAGTGTGTGAGTTTGTGTTTCTTTGTGTTGATGCCATCTATGTTTAGTTGAAGGATGTCAATGTTGTGTGTGCGGTGCATGTTGGGCGCTGCTGCACGAGGATGGGGTGGGGGAGGGGGAGGGGGTGATGGTGGGGGTGGGGGTGGGGATTGGGGTGCAGGAGATGAGGGTAGGAAAGGATTAGGTTGGAGTGTGGATGGGCTGGGTGGGTTGGGGAGGAGAGGTGGACGGGTTTTAGGAGTGGGAGTGGATGTTATGGGCAGGTTATGTGGATTGGGGAGGAGAGGTGGACGGGTTTTAGGAGAGGGAGTGGATGGTATGGTAAGGTTATGTGGGTTGGGGAGGAGAGGCGGACGGGCTTTAGGGGAGGGATTTGACTGGGAGAGGGAGGGGCATGAGGAACATGTCCAGGTGTTTGTGTAGTGTTTCATGGAGGCAAGTGTTGTGCATGTGAAATGGGTCCAGCTCCCGCATGAGTTGCAGAGAACTGAACCCTTAGTTTGGCGGCTCGAAGTAATGGGTTTTGAGCAAGTTGGACATGTGTATTTGTAGGTGGGTCCTGGGTTGCTCTCAATGTCCCCCGGCTAAAAGGAGTCTTCGAGAAATGACAGCCGGAGAGTCACTTCTTGGTGTAGGAAAAACTGTGTATTGTGTGTGTGTGTGTGTGTGTGGTGTGAGAGATGTGAGAATTGCCCGGCGCGACCGCAGCCGCTCCAAGGACGTGTGCCCCCAGGGAGGGGGCAGGGGATAGTTGTGGCGGTTTGGCTCCCGGAAACTGCTCCCCACGGTCAGCAGCCTGCTGTCCTCCACTGTCGGTGATCTTGTCCCCGGACGGGAGGGTCGGCAGCCATCCATGGTCGGCAGTTCCGGGAGGTGGTCCCACGGCGTAGACGCCGCCACTCCAGGGCCTGTTGATGTTGTAGTCCAGGACAGCAGCTGGTTTCTGGACGGGGTTCTTCGTTCTTCGGTCCACCTTCCCTGTGGCGACCATCTCGGCTTTGTGGCATGTGGTGAGGAGGTTGACCTGCTGGTCAGGCCAGTGGATGGAGAGGATGGGGCCACTCTTCTTGTGGAAGATGTCCATCTTCTTGGTCTTGATTGGGTAGCTTGGCATGCCCCTCCTCTTGGCCTTGACTGTCCCGACAGTTCCGGTCTTGCGGTCATGGAGGTACTTGGTGAGGATTGGCGACGTGTAATAATTATCGGTGTAGAGAATGTGGTTCTTGTGGAAGTGTCTCTCCATCATTTTCTTTACGACAGCGCCGCCAAATCCAATGTCGGTGTTAGTCTCGATTTCCCCACCACTGCCGCTGTAGACCACAAAGTCCAGCACATACCCCGTCTTACTGTCGCAGAGGACGAAGAGCTTGATGCCGAAGCGGTGTCTCTTGGACGGGATATACTGTCGGAAGTGCAGCCTACCACGGAACAGGACCAGAGACTCATCGAGGCACATCTTCTGGAAAGGAATCAGGTAGGTGGTAAACCGATGACGTATCATGTCATACAGCTTCCTGATCTCCCATAGTGCGTCGGGAAGGTGGACTGCCATGTTGTTTGTCAGGTGGAGATAGGAGAGGATGTCGAAGTACCTATCCCTGGACATGTACTTGCCAAATGCTGGAGTCGTTATGAGGTCACCAGTGATCCAGTAGTCGGCCAGAACGTGCTTCCTGATATGTGTCATCAGCATTGTGAGTGCCAAGAACACATATAGTTCTGCCACAGTGACAGCTCTCCATGCCACCATCTTGGCACTGGTCTTCCTGCCAAGAAAGTTGGAACAGATAGCATGGTGATTGTTTGTTTCCTTGACGAAGTATTCCATGACTTCATTATCACAAAAGCCACAGAAAAGTTCACTGGGGGTAGCATCTGGGCCACAGGGAAATGCTGGTGACACCCCGGAACCAACCTGTTGCTCGTCAAAGGCATGACAATCTGGCTCAAATCCGCCCCATCTGTCCATACAAGCAAGTCGGATGAGCGCGCACGTGCAGGCGCAGCAGGTACACACCCAGGCGCACGCCCTTGCCCTTGGGCACGCGGACGCCCTGCACGCCCACAGCCACGCCCAGGGGCATCGGCGTCGGCAGGTTGAGCCACACGCCCATGACCTCGCCCTCGAACTCGTCATGTCGGGACTTCCTTCTCTTCCACATCCTCCACCTCCTCCTCAGGCGATGTCAGGTCATCTGGGGGAATCTTGGGGTCGTCAGCATCTTCTTCGGGAGACATTTCCGGTGAAGAAGGGACCGGGCGTATGCGGCGTGGGGGGCGGGACGCTACGGGAGGTTGAAGAATGGGAGCCTCAGCTTCGGGAGTTGGGCTCCTTTTGCGGCGAACCGAGGGCTTCTCCGCAGCAAATAATGCTCTTCGGTGTGATGAGGGCTGTGGCACACTGTGGGAGGACAATGCCGCACCACTATAGTCAATTTTTTTCCAGCTGAGGGTAAATTGTCATGTTTCTATCTTTGTTACTCAGATATAAGGTAGATTTTGTAGCGAAATATGATGCTAATTATGAAAACTTGGCATTAATACGACACAAAACCATAATAGTTTCATATTTGTTCATTAAGTATCGAGAAATCAGCTACTAAGGGATTCAATTTACCATCAGCTAGGAAAAAATAGACTATAGTACCACTTGAAGAGGCCCTTTGCTCATCCTGAGGGAGAGATGAAGCCGAGGGCTGTGGGTGACCCACGCGGCGTCCCGGGTCAAGGCGTCGGGACAAAGGATTGCGGGTGGTTGCTAGACCAGGGTCGGCGTCACTATCACTATCTTCGCCTTCCCTAACCTTTTCTGCTGCCCTGTGTGCTTTCTTGGCTGCACTTTTCACTAATGATTGTTTGCAAAAGTATTTACCCACTTTCAAGGGCGTACGGGTAGGCAAAGGGGAAAGTCCTGGGCTAGACCTAGGCTGACCTAGCGAAGATGGCAACGGGGTAAGCCTAGGCTCTAGCACACTTGGAAGTTCTACTGCACCTTCCTGCACCACTTCCACATCAGAATCATCACTACTATCACCTCCCTCAAACAAATCCACATTGTCATCTTCCCCAAACCCCACAAAATCATCGTCTTCACTCGCACTTATGAATTGTTCTTTATCCACTAAGCTTCGCCACTGCTCTCTTCAATGGCAAAAAGTTCTCTCTGTATGGCACTATCACTCAACAATAACTTTGCTTTCTTGCTAGCAACAGGCGTCGAAGTTGTGAGAGGGGTAGCAGTGGGGGGCGCGGGAGACTGCACGGAATCGAACGCATTGGACGACATTTTTTTGCTAAAACTCGGTATGGCGGTTACGCGGGAACTGATGACGGTAGTACAGTAGTTGAGGCTTGGTGGCGCTGTGATTGTAAATTTTCGCCGCGCCAATTTCAAAGCACGGTTTCAAGCACAGAGCTTTTATAAGGAGACCCGGGGTCCGGCTCATCTGCCGCAGCGTCCTTACATAATGCTGCCTGGGCTGGAAGGGGGGAGGCTGAACCTTCATTTAACCCAAAGTCAAAATTTCACATTTTGTTTTTTTCTTCTAAAATGCTTCTTTCAACATAGGAGAATAGCATAGGAGGGCAAAAAAAAACATATCACATCCATAACCCCCCCCCCCGCCAATAAGGCTATAAAACTAACGTTGCGTTAGCAACGTTTTTTATGGGGGGGGCGGGAGGGAAGGAAGGGGGTAGGGGTGGTAGGGAGGGGGTGGGGGGCGGGAGGGGGCAGGGGGTGCGGGGAAGGAAGGAGGGTGGGGGTGGGGGTGGGGGGGGGGGGGGAGTTAACCAACAACGAGCCCCCCTACCCCCCTACCCCCCCCCCCCTCCCCTCCCCTCCCCTCCCTACCCTCCTTCCTTCCCTTCACCCCTGCCCGCTCCCCCCCCCCCCCCCCCCCCCTCCGCCCCCCTCCTTCCCTCCCCCCCCTCCCAGCTCCGCCCCCCCATAAAACACGTATAACCTTTTTTAGCCCCTCGTCTTATTTTAAAGATTAAAAATTCCATAGAAGAGTTATTTATGAACCGATTTTGTTTAAATTTATACCAGTACACTTTGGCAAGCTGAATCGAATGGCGCAAACAGAATTAAAATCGGACCATTAGTTTAGGATTTAGATTTTGACGGGGCTTCCTGGAGAGCCCAGGGGACCGTTTTTTGGGACTTTAAAAGTCCTCTGTAGCCTACCTATTATAGGCTTTAATTTTCTTCATATGGTTGTTGTAGTTCTCTTATTGTGGCTCTTTCTTGTACATATTCTGGACATTTCAGGATAAAATGTTTCAGATCTTCATTTTCACTTCCACACATATTACAGTTTGTTCTTTCATTTGTGTGTCTTTTTCTATTATTTAAGGGTAAGGTATTGGTTCTTGCTTTATACTAAATGATAGATGATGGTCTGTTGTCATAAATAAGGTCTTCTCCAATTGATGTTTTCCATTTCTCATATACTGTATTTCCAAAGTTGTCTTGCTTTTCACTTCTTCCCATTCATTTGTGTCCCCTTCCTTCACTTTTTTCTTCAGGGTTTCTTTATTAATTTCTGTTAAGTTGATGTACCCTAGGATTATGTTTTCCAGATAACCTCTTATCATTTTCATCCATTTATGTTTTCTATTATCCTCATATCTCTTGTTATGTCTTTTAATAGTTGACTTTTACCTTCCTCTAAGCCTTTTACCGATCGTCTGAAATCATATAGTGGGCCGAGCTGTCTCAAAGCAGATGGGCCGAGTTGTCTCGCAATTAGCACAGGGCCAAGCTGTCTCGTTTTTACTGGGCCGAGTTGTCCCGTGGGCCGAGTAGTCTAGCATTCTATCCATCTTGCAGCTTTGTTTTGTATGGCCTCTAATTTATTGATATTATTGTGAGTGTGTGGATCCCAGACGGGATATATATTACCAGCAGGGGCAAATAACAGTAGTCGGTAAATCTACAGTTAGCCTATAACCTACTCTCCCTATTTATTAATTATTCTCCTTTTGATAGGCCTACAGATTTTTTTTTTAGTCTTATCATAGGCCTATTCAGGAAACCCTAGGCCTAGGGTAAGACTCCGATAAAAGTACCGTCGGTCAAGGAAAGTACCGATTTTCATTCACACATTACGCATATAAAAACATTCGGGATGGATGTAGTTTTCAGGTGTACGGGCATCATGTTTACATAGGGCGATCGCTGCGGTTAGCTTCGTGTCTATTTTGACGGCGATTTTTTTGGTTATTTGCCCCCTGCTGTCAATATACAGTACTGGTATAAGACAATGACAATACAGGTATGTCATGGGGGGGGGGGGGAAAAAGCCCCCCTCAACATATTATGTTGTTGTTGTTGTTGTTGTTCCCCAAGCTGCCTGGCCGAACAGCCCCAAGGCCCTGAGCAAGGCCAAGGCCATAACCGAGCGCCCCCACAGAACCCTCCCCGCCGACCACAATAAAGCCTGGGTGACCGAAGCCACTCCATGGCGGGGAGCTGAGGAGGGTGCGGAAATGCCCGGGAAACCAAAGCCCCACCCAGGGCCCTGTGTCCCTCAGCAATTATGAAGAGAAAGTTGAGGGGCAAGGGAAAAATGTGACGCTTTGGCTTCCAATCTTGGTAGATTGGGAGGTCAATCCACGTTAGAGACGCCGTCACTTGAGATCTAGAAAATATATAAGTAAAAGGAACAGTCAGAGTAAGCTATGGGTATGGCAGAGATTGCTCAGTTCTCACTCTAATAGACCAGCCCATCACCACATGACTAGAACCACATGACTTGACAAGTGAAGCAGCCCTTAACAGGGTTGCCTGGAACGCCGCCATTTGGACAAGAGACTGAAACTGCACTTATGTGTGGAACACTCAGTCTTAAAATGTTATGTATGTATGTATGTAACCCAATCCTCTCAGCATCAGCTAGGAAAGGCCCTAGAAAGCCACCTTTGGCGGGGGGATAGCTCCCCTATTTCAACCTTTTTCGGGGTTGGGCACCCGCCCCCTCAACATATTATTGTATCCATTGGCATTCAAAATAGACGGGAACATGATTGCAAACGTCCGTCTCCTCTCCCACCGTCACCGCCGTCATGTTTACATTTGTTGATCGCCGTGGTTAAGTTCTCGTCTATTTTGACGGTGATTTTTTCGGGTTACTGTATTTGCCCCCTGCTGGCAATATATATGATGATGACAGTATGTCATGGGGGGGGGGGTGAGGCTCAACATATTATTGTATCCAAAGGCAGTCTATATAGACGGGAACAGGATGGCAAGAGTCCGACGCCGCTCCGCGTAGTGTAAACAAGGCTGGCGATACACCCGGGAACTACATCCTACCCAAACTTTCTGTATACAGTACAACTTTCATTGGTATAGGCCTAGGCTATTTGTAAAGAGCACACTCTAAACTATTCATAAGTCACTTAACACACTAAAATCGGCGTGATGCAGCTTGGGCTAGATTAAGAAGAAGGAACACTGAGAGTAATCGGAATAAATATAAACAGGAGAGGAATAGATATGTTAACATAATTAGGCAAGTTAAAATGAACTATGAGAAGAACAAAGTAAATAAATGTGAAAGTGACCGTAAATTATTTTATAAATATATATGTAAACAGTAAGTTGAAGGTAAAGAAACAAATTACTAAATTAAGAGTTGATGCTAGGACGTATGAAAATGTATCGGACATGTGCGAGGTAATGAATAACAAATTGGGGTCAGTTTTTACTAGAGAGGAAAGTTTTGACGAACCACAGGCGGGAGTACTGGAGAGTGGTCTTAGTAAGATTGAAATAACTAGAGATGAGCTGTTATCTGCGATGAGAGGACTTGAAGTAAGGAAAGCTATGGGACTGGATGAAGTGTCTGCCTGGGTTTTAAAGGAGTGTGCAGAGCAATTAGTGGAGCCAGTGAGGGACATAATTCAAGCTTCCTTAGATAAAGGACAGGTCCCTGTTGAATGGAAAAGAGCTAATATCATTCCGATATACAAGAATGGAAACCCTGTGGACCCTTTAAACTATAGACCAGTTTCACTTACTAGTATTGTATGCAAGATTTGTGAAAAGCTAATTAGGAAGAGATGGATGAAAATATTGGAGAGAAAGAAGATAATAACCCCAAAGCAATTTGGATTCAGAGAAGGGACATCTTGTGTTACCAGTTTGCTATGTTATTACAGTAGGGTGATAGATGTACTCCAAGAAAGAGGAGGATGGGTGGACTGCGTCTACTTAGACCTTTCTAAAGCAATCGATAAAGTACCACATAAGAGATTGTTATCTAAGCTTGAGATGCTAGGATGTGTCAGGGGGAGTTTGCTGAAATGGATGGAGAGCTATTTAACAGATAGGGAAATGAGGACCAACATTAGAGGAACTTACTCATCGTGGCGGAAAGTTGAGAGTGGTGTGCCGCAGGGATCTGTGTTGGCACCTCTCATGTTCCTTTATGTACGTGAATGACCTGCCGATAGCCATAAACTCCTACATGTCAATGTTTGCAGATGACGTAAAAATTATGAGACAAATAACAAATAAAGGTAGTTGTGAGGAGCTGCAAGGGGATTTAGATAAAATATACGAATGGAGCACCAAGTGGAAAATGAAATTTAATATAAGTAAATGCCATGTGTTAAATATGGGAAGAAGTGTGAATAGACCAAATTGGGAGTACAGGATGGGAGATAATATAATTAGCAAGGCCGAAAAAGAAAAGGATTTAGGGTTGATTATACAATATAACTTGTCGCCAGAGAAACATATTAACAAGCTCTTTAGCGGAATGTATGCAATGGCTGGGAATATGAAAGTTGCTCTGAACTACTTGGATGAGACCATGGTAGCGAAAATTATGAAGAGTATGATTAGACCAAGATTGGAGTATGCAGCAGTGGTGTGGTCCCCGCATCTAAAGAAGCATATTCACAAGTTAGAAAGAATCCAGAGAGCAGTTACTAGATTGGTTCCAAGTCTCAGAGAACTGCCATATGAAGGGAGGCTAGACAAATTAAATCTACCGAGTCTAAAAGAGAGGAGAGAGAGGGGAGACATGATAATGATGTACAAATGCACCCGGGGGCTGGAGAGGCTGGATAGGGAGGATATATTAATTATGGATACAGGAATAACTAGAGGCCACAGCTACAAAGTAAAAAGACCTACCTGCAAGAACGATATCAGGAAGTTTAGCTTCCCCTATAGATGTATTGACAAATGGAATGGGCTGGAGGAGGTGGTAGGGGCAAGGAACATCCATATTTTCAAGACAAAATTGGATAAAAGTAGACTGAGAGACGGGACAACACGAGCTTAGCTCAACTCCTGTAAACTACAATTAGGTAAATTAGGTAAATACAGGGGGAAAACATACGTAATCAATAACAACAGAAAAATTTAGACATCTAAACTACCTGAAGCCTATGACGGAGACCCCTAATTATGACGACCACGTAAACCGAAGACATCCCAGCTGAAGACGCTCGAGAACCCGCAGCCGCACCATGTAGAGGGAGGCCCCCATCAAGGGGCCTAAGCAAAACACGAACCCTGGAAGGTGGCGCACCACGTGCAGGCACCCTTAAACCAGAGCATTTGCTGATAATTGTAGAAAGTGGCATGTACTATCCTCAATATTGACAGTCTGTATCATGCCTATAGCGTGGTCGCCTTCTAGCTAAGTAAACACAACAGCTAAGGCGTCATACACAAATAAAACAACACACGCGGTCCACCCATCCGGGACTCCTGGACGTCTGTGACAATGGTACCCTATTTTAACACACTCTTCCTGCGGACCGACCAATCTGGCAGCCGTGCTAGCTAATCTAAATCTTGTTACTGCAACACAGATATATCCAAATGAGTAAGGACTCACTAGAAGCTCTGCGAACGTCGAATGAAGCGGACACGGGGCAAGCCCTGTGATCGAGAGGGACGCGGAAGAAGGAAGGAACGAGGATGGCCGTTAGGGGGCCTGGTATCGGGGAAGCAAAACATGAGAAATCCACGTATATGGCAAGTCATATGATAACAGATATTAAATTATCTTTTCTTTTTTATTTTATACAGAGTTTTTTTCTGTAGGGTACCCAATCAAAATGACGATCCCATAAGGGAATTAGGCGTGCACTTGTGATGAGTACCGGTACTCCATGATCTTTCGCGCGGGTTATTCATATTGCTGGCTGAGGATGTTGAATGGAGACTATTAATGTTAATAGGCTAAGTCGTCAATGATGAAGGGGCCCTATTAAATATATATATATATATATATAAAATAGTCCGTGGTTCTATGCGGGTAACGGCAACGTCAGTAGAACAAGCAACAACAACAACAACAACAAAAGCGCGGGAATAGGCCTAGCCTACTCAGTCTCGCCCGATCGATCCGTATATACAAACATTCTCATATCGGACATATTATACTCGATTCATCGCTATCATGCCGAAGATTAAGGCAAAGTCGGACAAAGTGAAAGCCAACAGTGACAAGAAGAAATGCAAAAGAGTGGTTCTGAGCTTGGAACAAAAAACCCAATATCCAAACGAATGGAGAGAGGTGGATGATGCAACAGCATCCACCTCTACAACTGTGGATGAGTGGCAAGCATCCACCCCTTGCTGCCTCTCTCAAAGCATCCACCTCATAAATAAGTTTTAGATATTAAGTGAGAAACCTAAGAAACTAAAAAGAACAAAAATAGTTTGATATTAGTGTTTCGTTTTGCTACTGTCAAAACTTTGAATGCGCCGCGAAACTCTCCCTCCCGATAAGGCCTAGCCTTCGCATACGATGATACGCATTACGGCGCCGACAACAACAACAGCTGGACACGTTTCCAACTTCTACTGTAGGCCTACTTATAAATTGGCGAGTGAGAACATTACTATTAAAATGGTATAGTAATGTGTGTTTGTTTATTATATTAACCCTTCGTTCCCGGAAGGGCTCTTGAACGCCCATAAAAAAGCATACCAGAGCTGCCCGGAAGGGCTCTTTAACGCCCAGTGGTTGAAAGCCTGTGAGCTTTGTGTGCGAGGCGTCGGTCCGACGCATGTAAACAACAGCCGGCTGGACCGACGCCCCGCATCTCCGCCCACAAGAAGGAGAGCGTCGCTTGTTCGTGTGTGCCTGTATGTTGTTGTTAAGTATCGAAAAGTAGTGTAGTGGCTGTTTTTGCCATAAAGTTATCTCCAATGAAATCATCATCACAACTGAACCAGTTGACTTAGAGAGCTCTACTTAACGCCATTCTACAGGTAAGAAACACATCTACGCTTGGGGATGCGGGGGAATGCGGAAGCAGTGAGAATAACAAAGATACGGTAGCCTAGGCTAGACGTTTTTCGGCCAAAACCCCCGGGTTTCGGGGAATACTGTATATATATAATACATAGCCGTGGCTGGAGGGTTAAGGCTGATAATACAGATAGCCATTAGGGGGTATTTTCTTGGGGTTTATGGGCATTTATAGGAGTAATTTTCATTCAACCGGACTTTTCAATTCACCGGACTTTTCAATTCACTGGAGGTTTCAAATCCCCCTGAGTGCCGATAAATGGAGGTGTTACTGTAATATGTTCATATACTTGTGTGCTGTTACACTGTAAATAAAAAACATGATACAACGATGCTTTTTGGTTCTTCAACAGTACCGGTACTTTGTATAATGATGTCACAATTTGAGGCCGTGGGGGGGGGAGGGGGTTGTATGTCCGAACGTTATGGTAAAATGATAAATAGGATATAATTATGACCAACTATGACATAATTATACAATTCACGGCTATATTAACAAAAGTGGTCTTGGCATGGTCGGCTGGTCTCGTCAAATTGCCCCATAGCATAACATGGGGCCGAGCTGTCTCGCTGTCGTGGCCGAGTTGTCCAAAAGTGGGCCAAGCTGTCTGAGCCGAGTTGTCCCAAGGGCCGAGTCGTCCATTCACTGATGGATAAGACGTGATTTCAGACATACTACATCAGACTTCAGTCACTTTGCTCAAACTGTCAAACAAGACATTAAACCAGACCCCTTGTAACAAGAAGACAAATACACAGACAACAAATGTTACACAAAATCATAAACAATCTAGCCTAGTGGACAGACAAAAATACATACAGTATTTACACCCTACAAACATACGATTCATGAGACCCAGCTACAACTTAAAATACCACACATATCAGGTAAGCACGGTCCACGGACATATTCAGACATTCATTTTGGGATGGATGTAGTTACCGGGTGTACGGTCGTCATGTTTACATAGGGCGATTGCCGCGGTTAACTTCGCGTCTATTTTGACGGCGATTTTTTTCTGTTATTTGCCCCCTGCTGGCAATACAGTATATATCATGATGACAATATGTCAGGGGGGGATGAGGGGGGGCAAAGCCCCCCCCTCAACATATTATTGTATCCAATGGCATTCAAAATAGATGGGAACTTGACTGCAAGCGTCCGACGCCTCCCCCACCGCTAATCATGTTTACATTTGTCAATCGCCGTGGTTCAAGTTCGCGTCTATTTTGACGGCGACTTTTTCGGTTATTTGCCCCCTGCTGGCAATATATATGATGATGACAATATGTCATGGGGGGGGTGAGGGGGGGCAAAGCCCCCTCTCAACATATTATTGTATCCAAAGGCAGTCAAAATAGACGGGAACATGATGGCAAAGGTCCGACGCCACTACACGTAGTGTAAACAATGATGGCGGTACGCCCGCTCTTAACATTCTTGCCTTCATTTTTTCCCCCCAGCATCCAAAAGTGGAATCACCGTTATTAGTTTATGACCAGCCCATCGATGATTATCAGTGTTTTATCACTTTCATGAACGATACTTTGTTGGTGTACATGTAATTACCGTCGCAAATTCACTATAAGTGAAATACGAGAAACTGTTGGATTGTTCACCCATAAACAGGGAACGTGAGCTGGGTTTAGACCGTCGCGCACCCATAAACAGGGAACGTGAGCTGAGTTTAGATCGTCGCGAGACAGGTAATACTAGCCTAGGTTAGGTTAGGGCCGTTAGGCTAATGTTGAAAATACTAAAATGCGACGGTCCTCGGTATTAGCCTAAACAACACTGAATATCCTAGGCCTAGGGTAAAACACCGAAATAGGTACAGTACTGTACTGTGGTCTCTCCTACCGTAATCAGTGATAGGCAATATGGTTTTAGACGATGTCGATCAACTGCAGACATGCTTTGCCTTCTTACGCATCAAATCAACCAAGCTACAGACCAACATGGTGAAACACATACAATAGCACTGGATATATCAAAGGCATTTGATAGAGTCTGGCATCAATCCTTATTGTCGAAGATGTCACACTACGGCCTTGCATCATTAGTTCCACTAATTTCTTCTTATCTTCATAACAGAAAAATATGTGTAATGGTAGATGGCCTTTATTCTCAATTTAACTCAATAAATGCTGGTGTTCCCCAGGGATCAGTTTTGGCCCCAATTCTGTTCCTCATTCATATCAATGATCTCATATCTACCACTCATAATCCAATACATTCCTACGCAGATGACTCAACACTCCACAGTTCCTTCACATTTACCAATTCTTTCACCCAACCCGATCTTATAAATTCAAAAATAAACACTGCAATTTCTCTGAACCAGGACCTTTCTAGAATTAATGGATGGGGACAAAAGAATCTAGTTTCCTTTAAAGCACAGAAAACCAAATACATTCAATTTTCTAACCGACAGAATCTCACTGACTCCCATATATTTTTTAATGATGTAAATATTCCCACTTCCCTTAGTATTGACATTCTCGGTGTAACATTAACTACTAACTTGAGCTGGACACATTATGTTAGAAGCATTGCTAAGAATGCCTCTAAAAAACTGGGACTCCTGTACAGAGTTCGAGAATTCTTCACTGACGAGCAGTTGGCCGTGATATATAAAAGTCATGTGCGTTCTCAGATGGATTACTGTTCACCTCTGTGGGGTGGAAGTGGAGTGGTTGCATTGAGGCAGTTGGACAAAATTCAAAATAAAGCTATTAGATTAATCAATAACCCTGCAATCACACAGGACCTTCCTACATTATCCATACGAAGAAACGTTGCATCCCTTGCATTATTCTACAGATATTTTCACAGCAATTGTTCCGAGGAACTTGCTTCAATTGTGCCGCCTCTCCACATCTTTCCCCGTAGAACTAGGGCAGCTGAGAGCGCCCATGAATTTACACTTTCTCCTCCACAATGCAGAACTTCTGCTTATCAGAATTAATTTATCCCCAGAGCTACTACTCTTTGGAATTCACTTCCCTCGAATTGCTTTCCACAAACTTACAATCTACAAATGTTTAAATCCAGTTACATACATACATACATACATAAAATTTTAAGACTGAGTGTTCCACACATAAGTGCAGTTTCAGTCTCTTGTCCTAATGGCGGCATTCCAGGCAACCCTGTTAAGGGCTGCTTCACTTGTCAAGTTCTTGGATTTGAGATCGGCGCGTATAGTCCGATCCCAGGTCTTCCTCGGTCCACCCCTTGGTGCAGCTCCCTCTACAATCACAGACCTGCATTTTTTCACCCAATTTTGTTCATCCATTCTCTCCACATGTCCATATCATCCCAGTCTACTTGTACGCATCACCTCGCTAATACTCTTTATACCTAAACGTCTCCTCAGCTCAACATTTGTTATTCTATCCTGTAGCCTGGCCCCACACATCCATCTCACCATTCTCATCTCATTACGCTCCATTCTGTCGACATCCTCTACTTTAACGGCCCATGTTTCTGAGGCATACATCATTGCACTTCTAACACATGAGGCATACACCTTTCCCTTCTTTCTTTTCATGGTCAGGATTGGCATCAATTCTCTGAACTTCCCCCAGCCACACCTAATTCTAGCAACAGTGGCAGCCTCGGCCCCACCACCGGCAGAGATGGTATCTCCTAGGTAACAAAACTTGTTCACCAGCTCCAAAGACTCATTTCCAAAATTCACAGCCACAGGATCATCACTTAACACAAGCTCGCCTTTGCACACTACGCACTCAAATTTCTCTATTTCTGACTTATCCTTCGGCAGGGGCCCCTTTATTCTACTACAGCGCTTACTCCCATGGTGTACCCAACATCGACAGATGCTACATTGAATTGAGTTAACGCCCACTCCCTTTCCACACACTGCACATGGGTATGCACCGCTCTTTTCCACATTGCCTCGTCTCAAACTACAATGCATAACCTTGGTTTTGTTAATATTGACTCTTAAACCCTTGCTCGCCATGCCCTCTCTCCACTCTCTGAATTTGGCCTCAGCATCCTGCATACTGTCAGCTATTAGGACTAAATCGTCTGCATAAAACAGTTCCAACGGGAGTCCGCCTCTAAAAATTCTAGACAGCGCCTCCAAGACCATAATAAAGAGGAGGGGGCTTAACACTGAACCCTGATGGACTCCAACACGGACTGCGAACTCATCACTCAGTACACCCTTCACCCTCACCGAACTTCGCGAATCCTCATACATCTTCATTATCACACGCACCAGCCACTCTTCCACACCAAGTTGTTACAAACATTTTATGAATGGAGGATGCCTTTAGGCACATGGACCTTTTTGTTTTATCTGTGTTTTTCCTTCCTCCGTTCATTGTCTCAACAAAACAAAAAAAAAAAAAAAAAAAAAATTGAGTACCGCCAACTTCAGCTGGTTGGTAGTCTTTCTGTTTTTCTTCTACGGTGTATTCACACACGTCAGCTAGTTCCCCTATCAACACTCTCCACTTTAAAGGTAAAAACCGTAAAATATATCATATTTAAGCATTTCAATAGGTCTTACCAGTTATTAAGTGAATATGTGTGCGCAACAGACAAGATTCGCCGGTTTGTCGATGCGGACAAGGTCCAAAACTTTCTTAATATTAATAAAATCACTGCACTTCCACTCAAGATGGTGGTTTATAAACAACTGGGTATGATCAGCTGACAATGTGTTCGATTCCATAGGTATAAAATGCACCCTGTGGCAAAATATGGATTTTTATAATAACTAATGCGATTTTTGCGGTCGGTCAATAAAGCTAGGCCTACCATTGTTTTTGGTGACCTGATGCTACCTTTATCGCATAAATCTACCTCTTATATGTTATATTTTATATACTGTATTTCAAAGTAAGATATGGTCACCATAAGTGTATCAAATTGAAGCCAAAGCCATGTTCCGAACTACGATGTCTAGGGGTAATTTTTTGTAATTACCTTGGAAATAATGGCTATATATCGCGAATTGTGCAATAAATATGTGTTATATTTATTTATTGACATGCTTTTATGTACCGGTAGTTTTCGTAGCCTATATAATAAAAGAATAGTGTAAAGGTTTTAAGAACTATCAGGCCAGTCTTCCTCATTCAGTGAATAAAAATGGCAGACTTTCGGTCTCTCATCACATATTTCAGGCTAATATGGAAAATGTAGCTTCAGTATCAGCATTTCCACACATGATTTACAATTGTGAATAACTGAACGTCTTGTATGACAACGAGGAGCTGCTTAAAATGGTGAAAATAGGATAATATTGAGACAATTCGGATGACCTTAATTAAATCGACTTTGGTAAGTATTCGAATTACGCATTATTATGTGGCCTAGGTATGAAATATGCATATATATGCAAAGCTGAAGGCTTTCTGAATCATATGTAGGGGGTATAATAAAGATATGAATTAAATTACCAACGTTATAGGGTGGTACTGTCATCCGGTAAACCAAGAACCATCCTCCATCCACCGATAAATTTGTCGTTTCACGCCAACTTCACGAAGGTTCACCAATCACCATGTTATTACATGGCTGCCGTAAGCCGATTTTAGTGTTTTAAATGACTTATGAATAGCTTAGAGTGTGCTCTTTATGAATATACCAATGAAAGTTATATACAGAAAGTTGGTACGATTTTAGTTACTGGACACCTATTTAACAGGTACCGCCAACCATTTAATACTGTACATATTTGTTTTCGGTTTCCACGCATCCAACACCAAGCTACACCCTTTTCTGGTACACGAAACACTAAAAAAGCAATGGGGACACTTTAATAATGAAAATATGAGACGAAATATAAAGACAACTCTGTTGCGTTCGTTCGTGGAAGTAGCGTCGTCGCTTTGTTTACTTTACGCTCAGAGTGACTTCCCGCCTTGGCGGTCGACTTAAAATGGCTAAGCTATAACCAGTTGTTGGGTAAATTTTTTGATAAAGACTTGCGTTATAGGCCGTGGGATACAGGACGGGTTGAGGGGGGGCTCTGCCTGCCTGCCCCCCCCCCTGGGAATTATAATAATTGTCATATATGTTGCCAGCCGGGGGCAAGTAAAACAGCTGGCCGTAACCTCGAGCGTCCTGGGTAAACAAACCGACGATCCGAAGCGACGACGGACTCCCGCCGCCGATTTTCGGCACAAACGCGCCGTTTTATTCTCGTCGAAAACCACATTTAAAAAGTTATTAGGCCTATATCGTTTTCAATACTATTACCGGACCAGAAAAAGGTGTAGCTTTGTGTTAGCCTAGACGCGTGGAAACCGAAAACAAATATGTATTAAATCCTTGGTGGTACAGTACCTGTCAAATAGGTGTCCAGTAACTAAAATCATACCAGAAAGTTTTTGGGAAGGATGTAGTTACCGGGTGTACCACTACCGAGTACCGACATACAATATAAATCATCTATAAATACAGTCGACCCTCGATTTAACGGACTAATAGGGGGGAGACGGTGTCCGTAGCTGGAAAATTGCCTTCGGACTTCGCCAATTTAGCCCTAATATGCCTCAAAAATAAAGATTTTTAACTTTCCGGGAGTTTTTATGTCTTTTCTTACATATTGCACATAAAAAAAATTTTTTTTTAATCTTACAGTTTCTTACAGTTTCTTACAGTAGATCCTCTGGAAAAAGGCAAACTATGCCTGTGTATCCAGCTCAGTACCAGTGCTTGCACTGCTGCGGTCGTTCACGGTGTTGGCGGCGGCGGTAGCAGACGCAACATTTTTACTATTCTGTATTTTTGTTTTATAATCAAACTTCAAATCTTGTCTTCCCCATGCTTTATCAAGATTACTTTCAAACTCCCTTATTGATTCGGAATCGACTACATACTGGGGCAGTGCGTTCCACTCATTTACCACTCTATCACAAAATGAGTTCTTCGCCTTCTCAAGCCTATTTCTTTCTTTGTAAATTTTCTTAGAGTGTCCTCTCGTTCTTGTTCCCTCCCGCATCAAGAAGATACCTTCACACACATCCTCATCGTACTTTCCTGACACTATCTTAAAAGTCTCTATCATATCCCCTCTCTTTCTCCTATATGCCAGTGTCGGAAGTCCCAGTGTCCTCAACCTCTGCTCATAGCCCGCGTTCTTCAACGTTGGTACCAGCTTGCTAGCTCTTCTCTGCACTTTCTCCACTGCTTCTATATCCTTTACCATATATGGAGCCCACACCTGGTAATAAAAAATTTTTCTTTCATTACCGAGATATACAAATAAAAAACATAGAAATACAGGGGTTTGCCGGGAAACTGGTGCGCCAAGCCAGCCAATTACCGGACAATTTTTCGAGCAACGGACTTTGTCCGTTGCTGGGTCCGTTGTCCGGTTACGGACAGAGTCCGTTAAATCCGAAATCCGTTGTATCGGGGTCCGTTAAATCGAGGGTCGACTGTACTTATAATAAAATAAATACTTAGGGGGCGTATAGGCCTAAATCTATAATACTAGGTTAGGTTAGGTTGTATGGTTAGGGTAATGTATTTTTGGTAAAAATTGAAGAGACCCCGGACAGCCTTTTTACTAGTTAATTTTTCTTTGATATACGGTGTTGTTTAATACCGAGGACCATCGCATTTTAGTATTTTCAACATTAGCCTAACCGAAAACTAACCTACGGTCTAAACCCAGCTCACGTTCCCTGTGTATGGGTGCGCGACGGTCTAAACCCAGCTCACGTTCCCTGTTTATGGGTACGCGACGGTCTAAACCCAGCTCACGTTCTCTGTTTATCGGTGAACAATCAAACAGTTTCTCGTATTTCACTTATAGTGAATTTGCGACGGTAATTACATGTACACCAACATAGTATCGTCCATGAAACTTCTACAACACTGATAATTATCGATGGGGCTCGTATCCGGGTTGTCTTCAATTTTAACCGTATTTTTGTATCCAAAGGCAGTCAAAATAGCCTGGACGGGAACATGATGGTGAGCGTCCGCGTATTGTAAACAAGACGGGCGGCACACCCGGTAACTACATTCTTGCCAAGTTTTTACATGCGTAGCCTAATGTGCAAATGAAAATCGGTACTGGTACTTTAATTGACCGACGGTACCTTTATCGGTGTTTTACCCTATCAAAGAAAAAACAAAAACAAATTAGGCCTAGGCCTACCTGAAAAACTCGTATCGGGTTGGTGATATATTTTTACCGAATCACCTCCCATCTCGCATAGCCTACCTTTACCTTTGGATACCTTTGGATGTGTTCGCCGCTCCTCTAGCGGCACCAAGGAGCGCGACGCCCCTCGTTATGGGTGGTGATTTGGTGCAGTAGACTGTTTGAAGCGACAGCTCGCTCCCTTGCGAGGATGGGCTCGTCTGGCACTTTTTGCAGTTCGACATCTAGGGCTCTCTTGAAGTTGTCTAACGAGATGTCCCTCATGTCTCTTACTCGCCGTGGGAGTTTGTTGAAGAGACGTGGGCCTCTGTGTGATAACCAGCCCTCTCGCAGAGAGCCCATAGCACCCCTGTTATTCATCCGGGGGATTTCGCATTCCCAGCCTCTCCTATCACTGAATTTCATGACTATCGGAGTATGTAGGTTTGGTACTAAACCCTCTGCGATTTTCCATGTGTATATTATTAGGTAACGTTCTCTTCTACGTTCCAGTGAGTACAGATTCAGTGCTCTTAAACGCTCCCAATAGTGTAGATGTTTTATCGAACTTATATGCGAAGTGAAATTTCTTTGTACACTCTCTACGTCATTTATTTCACCTGCTTTGTATGGGGATGTTAATACGCTACAGTATTCAAGCCGCGGTAGCACTAGAGATTTGAAGAGCGTTATCATAGGCAATTCACCGCATGTTTTAAAAGTACGCAGAATCCAACCCGTTAGACGTTTCGCAGCCGCCACTTTGACCTGGTTATGTACTTTGAAACCCATATTTTCAGACATTAATACCCCAAGGTCTTTCACACTGTCTTTCCGTTCTATTATGTGGTTAGATTCTGTTAAGTAATTTGTAATTTCTTTAACACCATTATTATCTCCGTACCGTATTAATTGGAATTTTTCCTCATTGAATTGCATGTTGTTTTCCCTGGTCCACTGGAACACTACATTCATGTCTTCCTGCAGTCGGCCCGTGTCCTCTTGTGTGTTTACTATCTTGCTTAATTTTGTGTCATCAGCAAAAGACGACACCGTACTGTGTCTGGTGTTGGTATCTATGTCGCAAATTAGTATGAGGAACAGAAGGGGCGCTAGCACTGTTCCTTGGGGCACTGAGCTTTTCACATCCGAAGGCTCAGAAGTGACTTGGTTTACTGCTACCGATTGTTTTCGGTTTACGAGGAACCTAGTTAGCCTAATAGCCTAGCCCCACTCTTGATTCCTTTAGAAATAGGATCACTAGCCTAGCCTAATCATTATCTCCCTAATCCTATCCCTTGCTCCTAATTCCCAGTATAACTAAATAAGTTGGTCTCCAATTATTTTGCAATATTTGAAAACAAATATGAATTTTATATGCTCTAAACATCATATGAAAATGTGTTTTAAGCCTCGGCAAAACCTAATAAAAATATATGGTACTAAAATGGAATTTTTTCGTAACATGGTTGTCAATACCTTCCTATAGACGGCACCGATTTGTACACACGCCATTTTCACCTGTTTCCCGAGGTCTGTCCACCAGCTTTTTAGTCAACACTAACTCCACCTGCCCATCTCTGTCGAAACTACAGGTGTTCATTTCCACAGCTTTGCGCACCACGTCACGAGACACTACTGTGTTCCTATTGGGTTTTTTTTGTGAACACATCATTATAACGCATATGCTACGTCACGCTCTGGTCACGTATACCCTCGGGAGCCAATCACTCCGGTATAATATGTTGATTACGTCATTGCAATCGGCCAATCACAGATACCCACCTTGATTTACCTGAAAATTGCCAGTCGAGTCATGGCGGTAGAATGCAAAGGATGTTCACCTCTGCCACACTCTATTATTGTAGACACTACACAAAATAATACTGCTGCCCTGAAACTATTCACAGAACATGGGTGTTTGCCGACTGATGTGACGTGTAAGAGGTAAGATTTTTTCGCATAGGTTTAAACTTCCGGAAATTAATGGGTAATAAATACCACGTACTGAGTAATATGAATCCGCTGTACCTGGCATGCAAGGGCTAGTTTAGTATTCCACGTACTGAGTACTATGAATCCGCTGTACAGTACCTGGCATGCAAGGGCTAGTTTAGTATTCCACATACCGTACTGAGTAATATAAATCCGCTGTATCTGGCATGCAAGGGCTAGTTTAGTATTCCACGTACTGAGTAATATGAATCCGCTGTACCTGGCATGCAAGGGCTAGTTTAGTATGCCACGTAGTCACGTACTGAGTACTATGAATCCGCTGTTGCTGGCATGCAAGGGCTAGTTTAGTATTCCACGTACTGAGTAATATGAATCCGCTGTACCTGGCATGCAAGGGCTAGTTTAGTATGCCACGTAGTCACGTACTGAGTACTATGAATCCGCTGTTGCTGGCATGCAAGGGCTAGTTTAGTATCCCACGTACTGGGTCTAGGTTAGGTTAGGTTGGGTTGTTTGGTTAGGTTAATATACTAGGTCTCAGAAACAAGATTCGTAGTTGCGGTAGTATTTACAGATACGCTCGAATACTAAATGGGCGGTCATGGCACCGGTAAGGGTTCGTGTTGTATCCCACGTAGGCCTACTAGGTACTGTACTACGGACACATTGTAGGCGTTAGGTGTGGATTAGGCTTGTACAATGTACTAGGTCTATGTTACTAGATATTTATGATTTAAATAAGCGCTACGTTTTCGATAAATATGGTTATAGGCCTATGGCTTTGCAATTAGGGAAATCATGAGCCGATTACCGAGTTAGTCTTTTTCGATTCTCAAAATACGATCCAAGTTTTGCCAAAAATTGCCTCGGGTTTCCCAAAATTATGCTTTTTGGGGTTTGCAATTTAGGGAAACATGAGCCAAAAATCTAAATTAGGTTACTGTAATTTTTTACCCTTAAAACTCACAAAATGTGAGCCAAGTTTTGGCAAAACTTGGCTCGGGTTTTCCAAAATTCGGGAAACCTGAGCCAAATTTCTAAATGAGGTTACTGGCATTTTTTTGTCTACAAACTCTCAAAATCCGAACCAGCTTTGGCCAAAACTTGGCTCGGGTTTTCGAAATATTGGGTTTTAGGCCTTTGAAATACTGTACCTTAACCCGTTGAGCCCCGGCTAGTTATAATATTTTGTTCACCCCAGTCCCAACCCATTTTCACTTCTTTTTTTTGTTTGCTAAAATGGAAGACAAGGATGAGAAATGACAAAAAAAAAAAAAAAAAAAAAAATCTACCCCGGACATTTTTTTTTGGGGGGGGGGGGGGCCTCAAAAAAATTTGTTGAGCCAAAATGGAAGAGAATGGTGAGAAATGAAAAATAAAATAAAAACAAAATCATTTCGGTCATTTGGGGGGCGGGGGGGGGGTTTCAATAGTTCGTCTCCCCCGCATGACCACCCGCCCGGGAGCAGTAGGGTAAAAACTGAGTATGGCATTGTACGGCATACATCCTAAGGAGTGTCTCACATAAATCTCAAGCCTCTAGCTCCCATACGACCGGAGTAATGAAGGTTCAAAGTGGCGGTGAACTAAGGGTGTAAACTATCCCCACTAAGCCCACCACCACCAGCCGCGCGGCTGTCTCGGCCCGCTCACACCTACTGGCCCGGCTCCCACACACACTACGGTACCTCCCCCTCCTATTCTCCCGCCATTTCCTACCTTACGAGCCACGTAAGTGTTTTTTATATGTCGGACGCACGTGATGCGTCGCTGGGAGTTGGTGATCAAACACTGCCGACGCAACACGTGCGACGCTGGGTCTCACCGGGTTAAAACCCGAGCCAAGTTTTGCTAAAAATAAGTTTTAATCGCCGTTTTACGCATTTAACCCCTCATTTTCCCTGTACTTCATAGCACTCCCCACTATCGGGCGGCGTGTCTTAAGATCGTTGTATAATGGGGAAAACGGTTTCGCCGAGGGTTATAATTATTTCCAAACACTATATAGCCTATTGATGAAAACTAACAGGGAAAAATAAAACAATCCATGGGAAAATTAGTGACCATCTTATTTAGTTTTTCCTAATCCCCCTGCACAACCAACTCAGAGGGGCAAAGCACCCCTCAACCCATTACAGGGTGCCAAAAGAGAAAAAAGTTATGTCAGTAGTAATTAAGGATTAGAGAAAAATAGAGTTTAAGGAATCGATACGATGGGGGGTCCGGAGGCATGCCCCCCCGGGAATTTTTTGACATTTTAGGGTGTCAGAGAGGGCATTTAGCGACTTTTCAAGGCCATAAAATGGCTCAGATACTGTTAAAAAAATAAGGTTATCTAGACAAATTTTGAAAAAGGTAATAGGCTAGGCTAAAAAAAAAAAAAATTAATAGCCTAATCCTAGGTCGTTATAGTATGCTTTTCCTACATTCCGTTGCTGATTGTAAAATACTGAGGGGGGGCTTGCCTCCCTCAACATATTTTGTATCCCATAGCAAACGGTTAGGCTATGGCCAAATAGTTATTTTTCGCGAGTGAAGGGGCGTGTTCTTAGATCGTTGTTTAATGGGTAAATATGCATCTCCCCCTATTTTCACACATCAAAACACCCTTACACAACTCTAAACTAGATAAAAACAATCGAAGCCATTTTTTAGCAATTTAATTACATCATCTTTATACAGGTATTGACCCTTTTACCCAGACCCCCACTGAAATTGGTAGTTGGTATTGATATAGTACATGACAAAATTGTGTGGATTCGGAAACGAGAAAACAAAGAATTGGATCTATTGATTCAAGTTGGCTGCCTTTCTTGTTTATTGCTTCCACGGGTCCACCATTACGTAGCCAGTAGCCTAACCTGCCGTGACTGAGTCTAATAGAAAATATAATTTCTGACGGTAATAGGCCTAACATATATTACAGCAAAAAATACAAAGCCTATAGGCCTAGGCGGCTAGGCCTTTGATAAAATCACCGAGCTGCCTGCATTGGAAGGTAAATGTAACCTTGTCCGTACATAGGCTAGGCTATTACTTGGCTACTGGTAAGTTACGTAATTTTTTTTTTTTTTTTTTTTAAAGAGACAATGAACGGAGGAAGGAAAAACACAGATAAAACAAAAAGGTCCATGTGCCTAAAGGCATCCTCCATTCATAAAATGTTTGTAACAACTGGATTTAAACATTTGTAGATTGTAAGTTTGTGGAAAGCAATTCGAGGGAAGTGAATTCCAAATAGTAGCAGCTCTGGGGATAAATTAATTCTGATAAGCAGAAGTTCTGCATTGTGGAGGAGAAAGTGTAAATTCATGGGCGCTCTCAGCTGCCCTAGTTCTACGGGGAAAGATGTGGAGAGGCGGCACAATTGAAGCAAGTTCCTCGGAACAATTGCTGTGAAAATATCTGTAGAATAATGCAAGGGATGCAACGTTTCTTCGTATGGATAATGTAGGAAGGTCCTGTGTGATTGCAGGGTTATTGATTAATCTAATAGCTTTATTTTGAATTTTGTCCAACTGCCTCAATGCAACCACTCCACTTCCACCCCACAGAGGTGAACAGTAATCCATCTGAGAACGCACATGACTTTTATATATTACGGCCAACTGCTCGTCAGTGAAAAATTCTCGAACTCTGTACAGGAGTCCCATTTTTTTAGAGGCATTCTTAGCAATGCTTCTAACATAATGTGTCCAGCTCAAGTTAGTAGTTAATGTTACACCGAGAATGTCAATACTAGGGGAAGTGGGAATATTTACATCATTAAAAAATATATGGGAGTCAGTGAGATTCTGTCGGTTAGAAAATTGAATGTACAGTACTTGGGTTTTCTGTGCATTAAAGGAAACTAGATTATTTTGTCCCCATCCATTAATTCTAGAAAGGTCCTGGTTCAGAGAAATTGCAGTGTTTATTTTTGAATTTATAAGATCGGGTTGGGTGAAAGAATTGGTAAATGTGAAGGAACTGTGGAGTGTTGAGTCATCTGCGTAGGAATGTATTGGATTATGAGTGGTAGATATGAGATCATTGATATGAATGAGGAACAGAGTTGGGGCCAAAACTGATCCCTGGGGAACACCAGCATTTATTGAGTGAAATTGAGAATAAAGGCCATCTACCATTACACATATTTTTCTATGTGGTGATGGGCTGGTCTATCAGAATGAGAGTTGAGCGTTCTCTGCCATACCCATAGCTTACTCTGACTGTTCCTTTTACTTATATATTTTCTAGATCTCAAGTGGAGATCTCAAGTGGTCTTTTCCGGTGGATTGACCTCCCTACTGCCAACCCTGGCAGATTGGGAGCCAAAGCGTCACATTTTTCCTTTGCCCCTCAACTTTCCCTTTATAATTGCTGAGGGGCACAGGGCCTTGGGTGGGGCTTTTGTTTCCCGGGCGTTTCCGCACCCTCCTCAGCTCCCCGCCTTTGAGTGGCTTCGGTCACCTGGGCATTATTGGTGGTGAGCTGGGAGGGTTCTGTGGGGGCACTCGGTTATGGCCTTGGCCTTGCTCGGGACCTTGGGGCTGCTCGGCCAGACAGCCTGAGGAACAGCAACAACAACAACAACACATATTTTTCTGTTATGAAGATAAGAAGAAATTAGTGGAACTAATGATGCAAGGCCGTAGTGTGACATCTTCGACAATAAGGATTGATGCCAGACTCTATCAAATGCCTTTGATATATCCAGTGCTATTGTATGTGTTTCACCATGTTGGTCTGTAGCTTGGTTGATTTGATGCATAAGAAGGCAAAGAATGTCTGCAGTTGATCGACATCGTCTAAAACCATATTGCCTATCACTGATTAATTTATTATTCTCAAGATGCTTAATTATGTGATTATTTAATATAATTTCAAAGACTTTACCAAGAGTGGAAGTTATAGCTATTGGTCTGTAGTTTGATGGATCTGAAGAGGCACCTTTTTTAGGAACTGGATGGATGTTTGCTTCTTTCCAGGGTACTGGGAAGCATGAGGTATGAGTACACAGACGGAATTTTTTTGCCAATACAGGAGCGAGCACCATGGAGCAATTCTTAAGTACTATTGGAGCAATTTCATCTGGACCAGGAGCCTTATCTACTGAGAGATTCTGCAAAATAGTTTTGACATGTCTGGTGTGGATATTAAGTGAGGGAATTTCAGGCGAACTAAAATTAAGTACAGGGACATCTTGATTTATTTCATCTAAGGTTGAGTTCGTGGAGAAAATATCCACAAGAAGGTTAGCTTTACCTCGTGGGTCACTTACAAGATTGCCAGTCGGAGATGTTAATGGTGGAATGGATGAAGCAGTAGTGAAGTTGGATTTGAATGAGTTAAGAGTAGACCAAAATATTTTGTTATCATTTGGATTATTTAGAAGTTTATTTGCCTGCTTGTGGAGAAAGTTTGATTTAGTTAGGTTTAATACAGTTTTGGCATGATTTCTGATGTTTCTAAAGTAATTCAAGGCTTCATGTGTTTTTGATTTTGTGTATGCATTGTAGGCTATTGCTTTTTGTTCAGTTACTCTAGCACAATTATGGTCAAACCATTTAGGTGAATTAGATCTTTTACTGTACTTTTGATGAGGAATAAAAGTTTCCATTCCAATTTTTACAAAATCTTGTATGTGGCTCAAGGTGGAGTGTGCATCATTAGAAAAGAAAAAGGTCCAGGGAATATCAATAAAGAAACCTTGAAGACCCTCCCAGTCTGCCCTATCGTAATGCCATTTAGTCACCAAAACAGGTTCAGAGTGGGAAGGTGTGGTAGGTGATAGACAGGTGGCCTGTATCAGACAGTGATCAGAAGATCCAAGCGGGGACCTCACTGTAACATCATAATTTTCTGAATTAGTTGTTAAAAATAAGTCCAGTAGGTGGGAATTATGATTAGGATTATCTGGTACACGGGTGGGTTGGTTGACTAGTTGAGTGAGATTAAATGAGTCTGCAAATAGCTCACATTCAAGACCAGCATCATCAGTCCTGGCTGAATGAGTGAACCATTCAACATTATGGACATTAAAATCACCCAACACAGTGATTTCAGAAGAAGCATTTAAGTTGAGGACACTGAGTTGTGAGGACAGAGAATCAAAAAGACTTTGCTCTGGAGGAGTATTTGGGGAACGGTAGATGCAACATATGTATTTAAATTTACCAACAGAAATTAATTTGTATATAGAATAATAAAAATAGGGACAATTGAAACTAGTAACCTCCTCCAGGGCAATTTCAGATTTTGCGAAGCAACATACACCTCCTTTAGGTCTGAAATTTTGGAGCAGTTGATAACCTGGAAAATTAAATCTAGACGTGTCAGATGTGGATGTTACTTGAGTCTCTGTCAAAAAAAAGGAGAGTAGGGGATTCTGCTTGAAGAAATTGGTGTACAGAATTGATGTTAGAGTGAAGTCCCCTTATATTATATTACGGTAAGTAGGCCAATAACCTAACAGGCTAACACTGTCAGTACATTTTTCCTTTGCCCCTCAACTTTTTCTTCATAATTGCTGAGGGGCACAGGGCCCTGGGTGGGGCTTTGGTTTCCTGGGCGTTTCCGCACCCTCCTCAGCTCCCTGCCATGGAGTGGCTTCGGTCACCCAGGCTTTATTGTGGTCGGCAGGGAGGGTTCTGTGGGGGTGCTCGGTTATGGCCTGGGCCTTGCTCGGGGCCTTGGGGCTGTTCGGCCAGGCAGCTTGGGGAACAACAACAACCCTGTCAGTACTAGGTAACGACAATGTAAATTAATCTAATAAATTGAGTCATGAAAGACTCATTATATGATTAGTATAGTAGGCTATAGGCTAGCCTAAACCTAGCAGTCTAACTACTATAATTCTATTCTAGGCCTAGCCTATAGTATAAAATATAATTTACAAGTACAGTAGATCTAGGGCCCTAGGCTATGCTAGGCCCTAACTAGGCGATCAAACTGATAAATTAATTCAAACACAGTAGCTTACCGTAACACAATAGCTTTAAAAAATCCAAAATTGCCTAGGCCTAGCTGTCTAGGTCACATAATCCAAGAGTCAACTCAGTCAAGTAGCCTAAATTAGGCTAGGTTTAGCCTTTAGGCCTAGGAATAGGATAGCCTACTTACACTTTTCATGAAATCCTGGCAGCAGTTTCAAGCTGGAATCTGATTATCTGCAGGATGAAAGTCCAAGGTTTCAATGTTCAGACACCGAGTGCCAGTGTAAATATGTGCACTGTTCTACACTTAGCCTAGTCCTTGACCTTAGATGATCTACTAAGAGTATAACAATATGGTGATTGACTTGTACTGTTACTTCTCACTGTCATTTATGTGACTTAATTACAAGCCAGCCACCTGTGGCTGAGCAGCTGATTGCCCAGATCACATATCTCACATTTGACATACATATATAACAATAAGACACTACTTATGAGGAACACAAGTGACTTGACATATTGTTTCAGCTTTTAAGAGGTACAATTTTCTATAGGCCTATATTGAGTTATTTCCAACTGTAATGTCACACTAATACACATTAGAATCCAGTCACAGTGCAGAAAAAATGGCGACTAGAATGATTTCTCAAAAAATATCGCTCTTAATTAGGCCTAGGCCTACTATAAAAAAAACAGTAATTAACAGGTTGTGTCACCACGCCTGAACCGCCTCATATTTAACACTCTGGAATTCTGGAAAACACTTAAAACGGCGTTGACACCCAAATCCAACGTGCGCATTCTTATCTATACCCTCCTACCTAACCTGTAACCAATTTTGGGCCGTCAGCTTATAATTTTAATGGGTTTTTCAGACTTCACAGTAATTAAGAAAAAACGATTAGAGTTGGAGCCCTTGTTCAACTCTGGGCGGGAGGCTTCTTCTTTTTCTACTTCTCCAATAAGGACAATGAACTCTTGTCATGTTGCAAATTTGATTTTAAATAATATTTTGACATTTAACATGTAGTTTCTTTATTCATGCAGAGTTTAGTCAAATTTGCCAGAACGTCCCGGACTTCACAAACTTGACTACTTCCTTTAACGTGACGATAGTGCGTTGTTATATGTGCGATTAGTTTGCTTGGGAAACAGATTAACTTGCTCATGTAGTAATGTACACCCTATGTGGTGGATTGTGTTCTTTTATTTAATAATTTTCATTTTAGTAAGCGTTGTTTCCACATAGCGATTTTGATAATTTAATTTGACTTTATATTGTCCTTGTCCCAATTTTGGTTTGTTTAGTTTGCAAGTTTTACATTTTAATTTATTATCTTAGGATTCAGTTCTCCAATTTTGGGATCTAGTAATATCTGAAACTTGTCTGATATTATTTTGTCACTTAGCCTAGGCTATACTAAATTAGTTAGTCTATAATTTGATATGGCGAGTTCGACATTTACGAAATATGATAATGTGGCTAATTACGTTGTACTTGGAGTGTTTATGTTGAAAACAACATATAAAAGCAATTATATATATTTTTAATCATCATTCAGTTAGCCTACAGTTGGTTTCTATAAAACAAAATTATATTTTAGTGTAGTATTTGTCGAGATGTCGTAAGGAGCAAATGCTTCAATCACATCAAAACAATAAGATCGCATACAGAGTCAGAGACAGGCTGATTAAAAGCTTTTCACGACTCCAAGCTTAACTATTTGTAGGTAGGTTAGTAAATATACTTATTTATTAGTTAATGTTCATAGATCTATTTAGCCTAGCTATAAATTGAGTATAACTCCATTTATTTGTCACCAATTATTTTGACATATTTGAAGACAGATATGGAATCTATATGCTCTAAGCATCATATTAAAATTAGTTTCAACCCTCGGCAAAATCTAATAAAAATATATGGTACTAGGCCCTAAAATGGAATTTTTTCGTAACATGGTTGTCAATGCCTTCCTATAGACGGCACCGATTCGTACACACGTTATTTAGAACAAATATTCCCTATATACCTGTATTATCTGTATATATACTGTATATATATATATATATTAGTGTGTACGATAATTTTGGTGCAAATTCCATAATTTTGTGGTCACAATACGATAATTCTGCATTTAGAATATGGCAACACTGCGTCCACCGCCGCACTCATGTTATTGTTGTGATCCTCTCGGCCCTCCCACTGCCACTCGGTGGCGGAGTAGGGTATGTCCCATAATACTGTGTTTTTTGCACTGTTACCCAATCAGCGGGGGTGTGGGGGCGGCAGCCCCCACCCATAATACTAGGATAGGTTAGGTAAGGTTGTTAGGTTAGGCTAATGTCTTTGTTACGCTTTTAACCCCACATTTTCCCTGAACTTCATAGCCCTCCCCACTATCGGGCGGCGTGTCTTAAGATCGTTGTATAATAGGGAAAACGGTTTCTCCGAGGGTTGTAATTATTTCCAAACACTAGGCTAGGCTATATAGGCTATTGATGAAAACTAATCATCATCATCATCATCTCCGACGCCTTGCTTCCCCCTGGGAAACCCCCACTAGAGGATGGCCATGACAGAAACGTCTCCAAGCTACTTTGTCAAGACATGCCTCCCTTGCCCGTGCCACAATGCCCCTTCCACTACGTGGAAGTTTTTCTTCAATATATTTTTCCACTTTCTTTTCCCATACCATAGGTGGTCTTCCACTACTAGCGGTTCCACTCACCTGACTCCCATATATCTTTCTTGGCATTCTGTCTTCATCCATTCTCTGAACATGACCATACCACCTCAAAGTACTTCTCTTTATCCACTCAACCACACCACAATCAATGCCCAAAGCCTGCTCTTCCATTCCAAAGGACTCGTACACTTCCCTATTACTTGGCCCATCTAGCCTATTCATGCCAGCTGCCATTCTGAAAAAACTAACAGGGAAAAATAAGAAAATCCATGGGAAAATTGGTGACAGAAAAATTGAGTTTTTCCATAGGCTAAATTGTCCAAGAACGCGTGTTTTCCACTGCTGGGCTGCTCCGCTCCTCCAGAGTTCAGGCTCCGAACGATCTCAAAATAGTAGGCCTAGCCTAGCCTAATTAAGTTTTTTTCCTTGTTTTGGGTTTTGTTAGTTGTGTTTTTGGTTAATATACAGGAGACGCAACAATGTGTTTTTCAGGTATTTTTTTTGGTATTTTGATTTTGTTTTTGGTGTTTTAGTCGTATCTAGTGATGACATTGAATGGGAATTAAGCATTTACCCATTATCCATCAATCTAAAGACACGCCCCCCGATAGTGGGGAGGGCTATGAAGATCAGGGAAATTGAGGGGTAAAAAGCGTATAGAACACTATAGAACACGATAATACACATTTGTAACCCAAATTTGGCTCGGGTTTGTTCAATTTCCAGACTCATAAAACCCGATTTTTTGAAAACCCGAGCCAAGTTTTGACGAAACTTGGCTCGGATTTAACAAATGTAAAAATGAAAAAAATACAGTAACCTTGGTAAATTATTGGCTCGGGTTTTGTCAATTTCCAGACCCATAAAACCCGACTTTTTGAAAACCCGAGCCAAGTTTTGACGAAACTTGGCTCGGATTTAACTAATTTAAAAATGAAAATAACACAGTAACCTTATTAACATGTTGGCTCGGGTTTTGTAAATTTCCATACCCATATAACCCGACATTTAGAAAACACGAGCCAAGTTTTGACGAAACTTGGCTCGGATTTTACTAATGTTCATGTTAAAATTACACAGTAACCCTAATAAAATCTTTGTTTGGGTTTTCATAAGGTTAACATTAGCCTAACCTAACGAAGTAAAAATGGGGTTAACATTAGCCTAACCTAACAACCTTACCTAACCTAACCTAGTAAGAATGGGGTTAACATTAGCCTAACCTAACAACCTAGTAAGAATGGGGTTAACATTAGCCTAACCTAACAACCTTACCTAACCTAACCTAGTAAGAATGGGGTTAACATTAGCCTAACCTAACAACCTTACCTAGCCTAACCTAACAACCTTACCTAACCTAACCTAGTAAGAATGGGGTTAACATTAGCCTAACCTAACAACCTTACCTAACCTAACCTAGTAAGAATGGGGTTAACATTAGCCTAACCTAACAACCTTACCTAACCTAACCTAGTAAGAATGGGGTTAACATTAGCCTAACCTAACAACCTTACCTAACCTAACCTAGTAAGAATGGGGTTAACATTAGCCTAACCTAACAACCTTACCTAACCTAACCTAGTAAGAATGGGGTTAACATTAGCCTAACCTAACATCCTTACCTAACCTAACCTAGTAAGAATGGGGTTAACATTAGCCTAACCTAACAACCTTACCTAACCTAACCTAGTAAGAATGGGGTTAACATTAGCCTAACCTAACAACCTTACCTAACCTAACCTAGTAAGAATGGGGTTAACATTAGCCTAACCTTACAACCTTACCTAACCTAACCTAGTATTATTGGTGGGGGCTGCCGCCCCCACACCTCCGCTGGTTGGGTACTGGCTGAAAAACTTATTGTTTTACAGTAGGCCTATGTATTTTATTTTATTTTTGTTCTCCCTTATAATACATTTCAGCTCTTAATGACATATATAGCAATGATGTATAGCCTATGCTCTACCGGACCTATTAGGCCTAAAAAGATCGATGGGCTAACTGTCGGTCCAAAACATCAGTATGGTAACCAACTAGCCCTTGCATGCCAGTTTAATCCTATGCGAAAAAATCTTTTACTTTGTTACTTTGCGATGACCCATTAAGATTCCCTAGCTAGCTGTGGTCCGGCTCCTTTATGTTGTCCCAACCAACCAACTAACCTTAATGAACAGAGGAGGTACTGGGCTGCCTGGCTGGCCGCTGGAGGCTCGATCACCACTCATCTTGGTCAACAGCTGGTGGATTTTTGTTTCGAATTTTCCATGTAAAACAAGTGTATGTGCATTTCAAAACCAGCTGTCCTCGCCAGCTGTATTTGGAACACTGGTTATTGCACTTTGGACAGTTTACACTTATTGGAAGGCGAAAAGGTCTTAAGCAGCCTCAGTGTTTTTAAAGACGGTGGAAAAAGCTTTGATCGGCTCACACCCTCTACACAAGCTGGCCAGAGTCAAACTGACAGCTTATATCCTGGGCCACCTGTTTTCCAAATCATGGCATCACCTGATTGGTCGATAGACATCACGTGTCAGTGAACTCGAGTACTCTTGGCATGAATTAGGTAGGGTGATTACTTTGGCTATGACGCCACCAGTATAGTTCATTGCATTCGCCACCAGATGTCTCAGTTGTTGACTGACAGTCACGAAAAAGAAGTCTCCCAGATGAAGACGAAAAAGAAGAAGTGTAAACAAACCCTTAAAACGTAAATATCCATATAATATGTATTATGTTAGTTTCCCGGGAATGACACCTACATCAACAATTTGGAGAAAAATCGCTTAATCACATGCTATTGAGCTTAATTTTTTACCAATATTGTAGCGCCTCCTGTATATTGACCGTGTTTTTTTATGAACCCCATCGGAATATGCAAAACAAGTCTTATTCATCAATCTTAAGACATGGCCCCCGATAGTGGGGAGGGCTATGAAGATGGGGCTGCTACCCCCACACCCTCGCTAAATCCATGAAATCCGAGCCAAGTATTGTCATTAACCTAACCTAGTATTATGGGTGGGGGCTGCTGCCCCCACACCCCCGCTAAATCCATGAAATCCGAGCCAAGTTTTGTCATTAACCTAACCAAATAACCTAACCTAACCTAACCTAGTATTATGGGTGGGGGCTGTGCGAGACGGGTGGCCGTCCCGCTGCACTCCCGCACCAACGCATCAGAAAATGGAGATCGGGTGAGCCGTGCGAGATTTAGGGATTTTTTTTAGACATTTAGGCTAGGGATTTTTCTATAATGAATTACCGACGGGGTGGACATATATGGCAATGAAGTACATGACCTAACTAACATAGGCCTATTTGTCTAAATAATATATCGATGGTTTCGACCCGGTGTAGAAATAAATAAATTCAAAATTTTCCTTCGTCTGTAGGGCTAGGCCTAGTAAGATATAGGCTAGCCTAGGATACAACTACCTAGGCCCTATTTTGGCACACTGACACGAGTCCCATTAGGCTAGGCCTTGTATCCCACGGCCGGAAACAAAATAACAACACCTGGCCATGGGATACAATAATGGGTTCATTCACCCCCACGGCTTATTGTCATCATCATATCCAGCAGGGGTAAATAACAGCAGTCAAAACAGGCTAGACGCGAATGTAACTGGAGCGTGCGACTAGGCTAGCCGCTGCCGCCCTATGTAAACAAACCCCGCTAACACAACTCTTACCATATTATCTCTCTAGCCTAGTCAAAAAAGAATATATACAAAATATACTCACCAAAATTGCAAATATAATAAATCAATGGCGAACTAAACAGGGAAGAGTGTGCCACGGGCCCACGGGGAAAACATGCGCGACTTCGAAAGCTCTTGTCTTGTGTTTTACGATATGTAGTCGGTAGCCTAAGAAACCCTGACGTAAAGTATTTAAGATCCCGTGATCAAACTCTTGGCAACTGGCAACATTACATTTTAGGAACATGTACAGTAGACCTATCAGCCAGCTTCTAGATAAATATCTAAAATATCAAGGCATAAGATCCTATGTATAATTATGCGGTCAATATACAGGAGGCGCTACAATATAGGTAGCAAAATTATAATGGTAGTTTTGGGTTCCTAGCATCATATGCTTCATTTCTATATACTTTTTATCCCCGGGAAAAAAGAAAAAAATCTTGGGAATTTTCATTTATTTTCTTGGGATTTTTTGTTTTGGTCATTAACCTAACCAAAAATCCTAACCTAACCTAACCTAATAGCCCCCAAATACATTTAGGTTAGGTTAGGTTAGGTTTTTTGGTTAGGTTAATAAAAAAAATAACAAAAAATCCAATAAAAAAATAAAAAAACCCAATATTTTTTTTCCCCCCGGGGATCAACAGTATATAGAAATGAAGCATATGATGATAGGAACCCAAAACTACCATTAGAATTTTGCTACCTATATTGTAGCGCCTCCTGTATATTGACCAATTATGCTAATAATGTTTCTAAGTTAACTGATAGATTAGATAGTTTTTGAAAGGATATTGAAAAAACACATTTTAAAATTCCTAGAAGATAACCAACTGATACACGATTTCCAACATGGATTTAGAAATAAGAGGCCATGTTTAACTGAACTGATCGACTTCCACAACTCCATCCTGAAAATCCATGGGAGACAATCAAAGTGTGGATGCAATATACCTGGATTTTGCAAGAGCATACGATAAAGTCAACCATGAGATCCTCCTCCGCAAACTTAATGGATTTGGTATACAGGGCAAAATAGGAGGATGGATTAGAGCATTCCTCACAAAGAAGGAAAAATAACAAATGTGGAAGGAGCAGCATCTAGAAAAGAAGCAGTAATTAGTGGTATCCCACAAGGCACCGTCCTCGGCCCCATTCAATTCATAATAATGATAAACGACATCAACACTAACATTAACAGCTCATTACTGTCCTTTGCTGATGACACCCAGGTATTCAAATCATTGATAAAGTAGAAGACAGTTCACAGCTACAAAAAGACCTCAAGAAAATCTATGAATGGGCAGAAAAGAACAACATGAGCTTAATCATCATTCCCATCAATCATTAAGTATAGTGGCCCCCTTCTTTATTCATCAACTCTATCCTATCACCCGTTTCACACACCATCTTGTAACATCATCACAGCTCAACAGGTCAACTAAGTTCTACAGCACTAGTTCCAGTCTTCAGGTGATATAAACTATTATATGGTATTATTATACAGTCCACTGAACCATCTAACTAACGAATATATATATATATATATATATATATATATATATACAGGGTGTCCCAGGAGGAAAGGGCATAACTTTGGGGAATGATAAAACAAGGTATTCTAAGCCTAAAATGTTCTATAACAAAAAGTCCAAATCTCAACCGTTAAAAAGATATTGAAGGTTTTATATAGTGTCCTCCCCCGCCTCACTGTAATGGACTCTTCCATGTCAGATAGTTTCCAACTGGTCCAAAGTGAGATATTATATCTATAATCATTTTGCAACTTACAGAACTATAATATCTTTACAATAACATGGTAAAATACTGAAGTTAGATGGAGGTGTGGTAGGTACTAGGACAGCTAGGCCACCCTTATGGGGAAATACTTAAGAAAAGGCCATTTTCAACAAGCAATATATATTTACTGGTTGAGATTTGGAATATTTCTTATAGAACATTTTAGGCTTAGAATATTTAATTTTATCATTTCCCAAAATTATGCCCTTTCCTCCTGGGACACCCTGTATGTATATATATATATATATATATATACAGTACATATTCACACATCTAGGTCACCTAGGATAAGACCCACAGACCCAGGATCACTAGGCGCCTCCAGCATTTCCCCGGCCCTAGACCTCCCGGAAAGGTTCCGGTCTCAGCAGGCAGACACACAGTGGTGCATACCACAATGCCCGCCCACCTCACATCCAGGCATGACCCTTCATATATACCGGCTTCCCGAGCCAGGTGCTTAACGGACTATTATCTAGTTCAAATGGCGCCCGACTCCCTCTCCCCCCAACGACCGTGTTATCACTCGTCTATTCGTAAACATTCTCCATTCATTCCTATCATGCTTCATATCATTCAATCATACTTCAAATAAATAGGGACCTTGATATAAAAGACTATGTTAAAGAAAACTTTCATTATTGACATAGTCAGTAGAGCTTCGGCTAATCAAAGGGTTGATGGATCGAATCCTCTCTGTCAAAATGTTATTGGTAGATGTCAGGCCCGGGCAACTTGACCTAGCAATTCGTGATAAACGCCTAATCTTCATGGCCACCCTTTCTAGGGTATTTTCGAGGGCATATTTTCGAGGGCATTACAACATTCAAACAACATATCACAAACATGAATAAACTGACACCCAGACTTAACACCCTCAGGTCACTTGCCCACACAGTATTTGTACACAAAAGAAACTACCAACACAGTATACAAACAATACATGAGATCAGTGATGAAAAATGCAAGCCCAGCCTGGGATTCTAACCTTACTGAAAAACACCAAAAGACCTTACAGACTATTCAAAGCAAAGCCCTAAAAATCAACACAGGTTGCACAGCTACTACACCTACAGATCACCTACATCAAGAAACCAAAGTCCTCAAAGTCAAAGACCACCTGGACATGAGAGCCACTCAATTCCTGGCTGCAGCCTCCACAAACCAACACTATCCACTACACTACATGGCAGCACACCCACTGACACCAAGGCATATCAAAACAACACCCAGCACATGGTATCACACACAAATACTGTCATCTCTCCCTCCCTGCCCACCCCAAACCAGCTTCCAGAAGCACATCCACACTCATATCTCTCGCCGTTCCATCCAATCACTCATAGACAACAAGCAGTTGCAGGCACGACCTCCCGAAATCCATCTTTCTGAATCCTCCCTTCCTCGCGAGTCCACCTGGCCAGGCTGAGATGTGGGCACCATCCACCTCTTACCTCTTCTGAGCTATCAGAAGAGACTGGATATCTCCATCGCCGACACCTCCCCACGGCACCCCATACTACACAATCACTTATGCCAACAACATAATCTACACTCCTTGAGAGCTCTGTGGGAAAGCCCGATCGTGGCCATGGCCTTCCTTAGGGACTTGGGGATGTTCGGCCAGGCACCTTAGGGAACGACAACAACAACTTACATTTTTTCTGCAGGGTCCAAGATATCATGAATGGCCACTTCCAGTAATTTCCAGTGATGGGGTACCCCTGCCAGCCACGCCGAAATATTTAATGAACAAATTTGGGAAACATATTATAATAAAGCTGATTTGCGCCAAAATCTGGTAACAGAAAAATATGCTGAAGCCACATGCAGGATCACCCTTCATGTCATAACAATTATACTGCCGTCATACGCCCAAAGGGAACCCCATCAAGTGAATCCCCGTCAATTAAGAAAGCTTGCATCGAAACCAGGAGTGACAGTAATATCCCCAAGTTTGACCAACAGGGTCTATTGAATATTCTGTGGCAAGAGCTGGAAAAAGAGAGGTGGCAAGGAAGACTGCAGAGGTTCTCCTGCATTGACCTTGTACCATTCTCATCGGTTATATCCATCTCTCGGTTCCCCAGCAGAGTTATATGCAAATCACCTTGATCCATCATAAGTGATCTATAAAAGTCCTTGTTTACACAAGCTATCTCATAATCACATACAAGCAGCAACAGCAAAGATTCAAGATCAGCGAATTAGTGGAGTAAATTATTTTAGTCCGCTCAACTGGAAGACAATAATTTGCTCTTGTCTTACAATGATTAGGTACGGGTATACAAGCAACATGACCTGCACAGGTACCCAAATACACTTCTGTTTATTGCTCTACAAATAAAGAGATGAAAAACATCGGAGATAAACCTTAGACCTCACTACATGATAAAATAGATCTATGCTCATATAATTTATGTGAACAGGATAAATGATCTATTTCCAGCAAATCTCCATGTCAATTGAGGGTAAATATCAATGTAGAACATCTATAGCAACAGGTTCCTGTCAACCCACTATTATATATTTGGGACCCTGAACAATAAGCTGCACTTAATTTCAGGTGGTTACCTTGTGAGCTACCAAGGTCCATTCTAGGGCTTTGCAATTTGGGCGGGGTTGACAGGTACCCCACCACTGGAAATTACTGGAAGTGGCCATTCATCATATCAGGGACCCAGCAGAAAAGTTTGCAAGTGACTTGAAGTAGTTATCTCATGAGCTAATCTAGGTCAGTTCTGGGGTTTTCCATTTTTGGGCATGGCTGGCGGGGGTACCCCACCACTGAAATTTACTGGCAGCAGCCTCCACGAATCAACACCACCCACTACACTACATGGCAACACACCCATAGACGCCAAGAAATATCAAAACAACACCCAGCACACGCTATCACACACAAACACTGTCTTCTCTCCCTCCCTGCCCACCCCAAACCAACTTCCGGAAGCACATCCATACTCATATCACTCGCCGTTCCATCCACTCATTCATAGACAACACGCAGCTGCAAGCACGACCTCCCGAAATCCATCCTTCTGAATCCTCCCTTCCTCGCGAGGACAGAGTCCACCTGGCCAGGCTGAGATGCGGACACCATCCAGCTCTTCTGAGCTATCAGAAGAGACTGGATGACTCCGTCGTCGACACCTGCCCGGGTTGTAACACAGCACCCCATACCATTAAACACATCATAGAAGACTGCATTTCACACAACCACTTACGCCAACAACACAATTTACACTCTTTGAGAGCTCTGTGGGAAAGCCCGACCGTGGCCATGGCCTTCCTTAAGGACTCGGGGCTGTTCGGCCAGGCAGCTTAGGGAACAACAACAACAACAACTGGAAGTGGCCATTCATGATATCTGGGACCCTGCAGAAGATTTTGCAAGTGATTTGAAGTGGTTACCTCATGAGCTGATCTAGGTCAGCTTTAAGGGGCTAATTAATGATGGCTGGCAGGGGTACCCAACAACTGGCAATTACTGGAAGTGGCCATTCATAATATCTGGGAACCTGCAAAAGATTTTGCAAATGATTTGAAGTGGTTACCTCGTGAGCTTAGCTAACTCAGTTCTGGGGTTTTGCCATTTTTGGGCATGGCTGGCGGGGGTACCCCACCACTGGAATTTACTGGCCGTGGCCATTCATGATATCTGGGACCCTGCAGAAGATTTTGCAAGTGATTTGAAGTGGTTACCTCAATAGCTGATCTAGATCAGTTTTGAAGGGCTAATTAATGGGGGCTGGCAGGGGCAACCCACCAATGAAAATTGCTGTCATCAACCATGTTTCATACATTGGGGTATGGAATGCCTATTAATAATAATAATAATAATCGTTTGGTTACTTATATAACGCCCGTTCTCCTCCTTCGAGGATTCACAAGCGCTTGGCTTTCTTTAGTCTACCAGAGACCATTACCCATCCCCCTTGCTCATGGAGAGATGGTAACCGCCGGCTATATCCCAGAAAAACTTTTCAATCTGAGCGGGGATTGAACGCAAGACCTGCAAGATGGGAATCAGGCACGCTATCAACTGAGCCAGCCGGACGGCTACAGTTATTTCGGATGGGTTACTGTGCAAAGCTGATCTAGATCATTTTTGGAGTGGATTAAATCCACTCTCCTGGCCACATCCACCACAGCAAGCCTACCAGTTGTCCAGTTCCATACATTAGCATTGATAGGTGATACTTTGGTGGGAAAGAAAATTGGTTACCTTTCCAGCTAACCAGAACCCCCCGGGCTCTCGGTCTAATATTTTTTTTTTTTTTTTTTTTCTTCTATATTCCAACTACTCCCTCTCGGGCATAGGCTGAGAGCCTGTACATTCCACTGCTCAACACGGTGAAGCCCGTGAGGTCTTGTTCCAGTGTGGGGAGTGAGACATGTGAAGCATCCATCATGGCTCGAAGCTGCTCCATCTCTGAAGCGGCTGGTTGCTTCGCTCAAGCGCTTCACCGTCTCACCCTCCAGACTCAGACCCTCACTCTCAGAACGCCACCTATTGAGCAGTGAACTCACTAGGCATTGTCCCCCTGTAACATATTTTGAATATGGGAATATAATATTCATACAGTGTTATTTAATCAGGGAACAATGAGGGTATTTGTTTGGCATTTCGGTGGGCTTTGTGGTAATGCACTGATACTAGGTACAGCACAAATTAAATCCCAATATCTTCCCATTGACATATCGGGATTTGAACCCGGGTCAATTGGATTACCAATCCAGTGGCATGACCACTCCACCACACCTCCCCTATGTTTAACCATATGTTTTTCAGTCTTTCCTAAACTGTACAAATTTGCCAATACTAACTAGCCAGAATAAACTGTCAAGATGCGTCATCATTTTCAAAGGATTAAAGATGCCACAAAAAGGTTAAAACATGAAAAACGGCAGGATGAGATGAGATCAACCCGGAAATGTATAAAGCAATGGCAATTGAACACTTGCGAGTTTCATGCTATAAGGAAGTTGGATCTGTAGACATGTAGGCTATCAATATTAAGCAGTATTGCCAGCTAAAATACAGTATTCAACCAGGAGACTGTGTCAAGTTCTAAAATTCCACAGGTCAGAATGCCTTGGTAGGTTGAACCGTATTAAAAACCAACATATGTATCTACAGTACATGATACATAAAATATATACGGTACATGGTGCAGCAATAATGCATACATACATACATACATACATAAAGTACATACATACAATTTTAAGACCGAGTGCTCCACACATACATGCAGTTTCAGTCTCTTGTCCTAATGGCGGCGTTCCAGGCATATATGATACTGTACAGTACCTACACGCCCTTTCTAACTAGTACAGTACTTCTATCATACATGTAAACTACACACCAGGTTCAGGTAGCCAAGTGGCGGGCCCAAGCCAATGTGCATAGCGGGAATTACTGAACTTACAATCCCTTTCCATGCGATCATCCACTTTTTAAACACATTCATAAAGAGAGGTGCTGTTAACTATCTCCTCTGGTAACTAGTTCCCGAAATCTACAACCCTGTAACTAAAAAAGTAGGCTAATGGTTAGTGTGTTTAAATATCTGTGTGTGGTAACCCAGGCTCGAATCCTGGCGGATCACATGCTTTCATTAATTTCATTGGGGGTGTTTGGTGTTGGGGAGTGAAATTAATAAAAATCATTAGGTTCAGGGATATTTTGTAGTGAGGTCGGTCGACTCTATAGGATCTGTGCCACATCAATAGCCTACTCTTTTCTTTCACTTAACCATTATGGCATTAGGCTACCATAGCGCAGTTGGGAATATGTAGGCCTACATGATTAGATTAATATCCATGCAGTATTCGAGAATGGATAATAAGTCGTAGGCTTGTGCATAAACCTTTAACTGTCTCTCCCTGGTAGCGGTGATCAGGTGTGGTGGTTGACGAGATACTAAACATTTTTGATAACAAATTAACATTCTCGGATCACTTGGCTGAAAAAATAAATAAATCTAACCAAATTTTTGGACTAATTAGACGGACATTCCTGACGCTGGACCAAGAGATGTTCAAGGCTCTTTATGTGGCATTAGTTAGGCCGCATTTGGAATATGCAAATCTGGTGTGGTGTCCATTCCTGATATAGGATATTGATTCGGTGGAGAATGTAGTCTACAGCGTAGGGCAACCAAACTGATTCCGGAATTTAGAAACTTGAGTTATGAGGAAAGGCTGAGGAAAATAGATTTACCAACTCTAGCGTACCGAAGGACTAGGGGTGATATGATTGAAACATATAAAATCCTATGTGGTGTGTACGACCCAAATGTGTGCGAGGATGCATATTCACCCTCAGACAGGATTCTAGAACAAGAGGGCACACCAAGAAGATCTACAAACCAAGAACCAGCAACAGAAAAAAGAAGAACTCTTTCTACTGCAGAGTAGTGAATTGTTGGAATGATCTACCAGAACATGTGGTTGCCTCAGAATCTGTAAACAAAAATGAAAAAAGGTTGGATCAAACGTGGCATAACCAAGAAATGAAACTTAATTACAAAGAACACATACAAAGAGCAAATAACACATCGACCACCACCCCGGTACTGGCTACTGAGTTTAATATAAAGCTGGAGACACAGGCTGAATAAGCCTCTTCCAGATCATCGTCTGTGAGTATCTGTGAGTAATGGTTAGTGTGTATAGGCTATACAAATCTGTGTGTGGTAACACAGGTTCAAATCCTGGCAGATTATATGCTTTAATTGATTTAATTGGGGGTGTTTGAGTGAAATTAATACAAATTGTTTACGGTACCTAAATATATGATAAAATACTGCACATTTTGAATTTAGGTCTGGGTCCGAGTTTGGCGGCAATTTTTTGTATATTTATTGGTATCTAGCCTAAATTTATTGAACGCATCTCCCGCAGGAATGACATATATTGGCAGGTAGTAGATTATATGATGCAGAAATTCCAATGTGGGTGATAAAATAGAAAATGTAATTCTTACCCGTATCTAAATTCAAATAATAGCCTACTTACAATACGCCGATTGTAATTTATAATTTAGTTACTAGTAAAAAGACCATTTTCTTATACGTTTCTTAAAGAAAACCAATATTTTGTGATGGGTAACTAAATTATAATTAATGGTCCTTAACATTATACAGTATATTTAGAGTAAATACATATAAAACCAGCTTATTTTGTTATTATATAAATCAGAATGAATATACATACAACAAACAACGTTAAATATCATTTAATGTGTACCAAATATAGCAACAAACAATTATTTAGGCTACTTGAAAGTATCGGCCGGATCGCTCGAGAAAGAACTCATTATTATATATTATTATGTTTGTTGATTCACGAGCAGTGCATCGTTTTCTAAAATCTATTAACTATTTATTCTCTAAACCGTTTGATTAGCATTAGATAATAATTTGAATTTATATCTCAAAACAGCACAGATATATATATATATATATATATATATATATATATATATATATATATATATATATATATATATATATATATATATATATATATATATATATATACAGTATGGATGAAGGAAACAATAGGCAGGCTGCCTGTAACGAGTGTCTCCCCCCAAAGCCAAAAGAGGGACAGAGCCAATTTCATGGGACGTTTTGGGGTCAAAATGCCTGGACACACGAAGTTCAAAGCAGTCTAAGTCATAGGATGAAGGAAAGATTGATTGAGGGAGAGAGTTCCAGAGTTCACTAGTGGAGAAAAAGAAATACTGAGAAAATGTGCTAATTTGCAGTCTTGCAGAGCTGGACAGAATAGGAGTAGGACTGTGTTGAAAGGTGGGTGCATCGCACTCGCTGCAAGGGAAGGGGTATGCACTGAGAGAGCTCTGAAGAACACTGTTGTAATAGGGATAGAAGAGTGAAAGAAATGCAACATTGCGGTGTGTAGAAAGAGTTTGTATGGAACTAGGGAACTCATTTGAGAGTGACAAGAAAGCCTTAGCCAGAGATTTGAGAATTCAAAAGAATCAAAGTTGGGAACACGAGAGCACGCAAGATTGTTGTGCACAAACATTGAACATCCATCTCTAGCTTGAACTGAGGATATAGATAGTAGGATGATACAGAGAAGGGTTTGCTGTCAGTAGTCCCAGACAATTGGGTTTCGGTGAGAAAGAGAAGATTAGGATTGGCAGAGGAAAGGGGGTGTTCTTAGAGCACTCTGAGGAGTTTTTACCAAATTACCAGGGGTCGAATCTATGGGGCTTTTCCCCCCCTTTTAAGGTAATTACAACTTTTTCATATGATAAGGAAGTATGTGAAGATATGTTTCAGATAATACAAGACACAAGGATAAGGGGGCATAGTAAGAGAATCAAGAAAATGAAACCTAAGTTAGACATTAGAACATTCTCGTTTAAATCGAGAGTAGTGAATGTATGGAACAGCCTGCCCGATTATGTTGTAAATTCAGAAAATGTAAATAAGTTTGAAATGAGCCTTGACCAGGAATGGGCAAGGCAAGAAGAAAAAACCCCGAAAAAACCCAACAATAATAATACAACAAAATTAATATGAAGCACAGATACTAGTAAGTCGTCTGAACAACAGTGAACCATGAACCGAAAATGAAAATAGAAAAATAATGAACCGAGGTTAAAGGCCAAATTCCGGAAATTGTCTACGTAATTAAACGAGAGAGAGAGAGCGAGAGCGAGAGCGAGAGAGAGAGAGTACAAAGGAAATCAAGCAACAACAGGTCTAGTGACCCTTCTAGGTTGCTTGTCCTCCAAAACACTGAGGATCAAGTGTCCAAACAGTGGTTTAGAGTGGGTAAGGGAACATTGGAAAGGGAATTACTGCCCTGGAACTAATGTCCGTGGCAGGATTAGGAAGTTAGTAGGGGACAGATGGGTTAGTAACTGAGGGGGGGATAAAATAAAGTTATTCATTTACAAACGCAGTCAGTCGCGGGTTTGATGCGAGATATTTGTCTAGGCGGAGTTTAAATGAATCAACGGTGATGCAGTCTATAACGTTTCGGGGAAACGTTTTCGGAGAGAGAGAGAGAGAGAGAGAGAGAGAGAGAGAGAGAGAGAGAGAGAGAGAGAGAGAGAGAACAATTAAGGGTGGAGGGGTGAGTGAAGGGTAGAGAGGGTGCCGACATACAGACATTACACTGAACCCAGCTTATCTATGGGTGCTGATGGAGGCTTTCTTGTTGACTACACCCTTTATATAGCTCTCTCTCTCTCTCTCACACGTACACACTGAACTCAACTACCTATGGGTCTGATGGGAGCTTTCTTAACTATACCCCAGCATTTGGCCCTCGCACACTCATTTTAAGACACAATCATACACAGATATACACACACACACACACACATTACACTGAACTCAACTTATCTATGGGTCTTAACTACACTCTAGCATATGGCTCGCATACACATATTTTAATTAAGACACTCATAAACACACACATACTGTACATTTATACTCACCTGCCACATACAGTTGCACACCACAGACGCACACCCATCCTCTCAGCTCACTCACATACAGAAACACTGCAGATAATAGGGTAGGTTTGGATGAGTGGTCTTGTTACTGATCTAGTAATCTTAACCCATTCAGTACCAAGGACGCTCTTTTCTCTATATTCTGGCAACTATTAGACGATCTTCTTCAGCTTAGGAAGAACGTCTAACTATTAAAAGGCTGTAGGTTATATCAATGAAACCTCGTAACTACCATAGATCCTTCCTAAGCTGTATAAAATAGTCTAAATTTAGCTAGAATATAGTTAAAAAGACGTCGCCGGTATTGTAAAGGTTAAGGTCCTGGGTTCTAATACTGATGTGTCATTGCATGGGAAGATTTTATTGGGGAAGGATGTAGTTTCCGGGTGTACGGTTGTCATGTTGTTCGCTCGCACTTACGTTCCCGTCTATTTCGACGCTATATTTTCTGCTATTTGCCCCCTGTCATTACTGCATGAATACTAAGTTAGGTTAGGTTAGGTTGTTTGGTTAGGCTAATGTATTTTTATATCCAAAGGCATCCACATAGTGTAAACAAGGTGGGCGGTACACCCGGTAACTACATTCTTGCCATTTATTGGAATGGAATTTGTGCTGTACGTGGTTTCAGTCGTTACCACAAAATCCACCGAAACTTCATAAAAATGCCCTCGTTGTTTGTAATATACATTAGCATTGTATGAACATCAACCCCATAATCTATACTCTGTTTAATTTAATCTGACGGTAAATGGAATCCCTAAGCAACTAATTTCTCGATACTTAATGAAAAAATAAGAAACTACAATATCTCTGCATCATATTAGGACCAAGTTTATATAATTACCACCAGATTTCACTACAAAATCTTCAAAATAATTGATAAATCTTGATGGGAACTTTGCAATTTACCGTCAGTTGAAAAGAAACTGAGTATAGTATACAAATGCAGAAATTAAGGGGTTTGTATAGAAACACAAATATAATTATGTCCTAATATGTTTGTTTTTGTCATTGTGTATGAGTTTGATTATGACTATGACTGCAGATGTGATTGTATTTAAGTTTCTGTCTATATGTTATTATTACTGTGCAGATATTTGATACCTTATAATATGTGTTTGTACTTATGGTTTTACATACGTATTATTGTTAGTGAATGGCATGAAACTATTTACTTAATAATTAATCGATATATAATGCTAGTGTGTTAATGTTATTATGGGCGGATGAAAATATGTAGGAAAATTTCGAAGTGATTATTTGGTGTGTGAATATGTTTGTGTGCACATATGATATATATGTGAGTATGAGTAACTGCATTATACTGTATGTGCATAATTCTGTGTGTGTGTGTGTGTGTGTGTGTGTGTGTGTGTGTGTGTGTGTGTGTGGGTTTTTTTTCTGTGATTGAGGGAGGCAATAGGCAGAACTGCCTATAGCGAGTGCCTCCCCCATAGTTGAAAGAGTGACAGGGCCAAAATCAAGGGACGGTCGAGCCAAAATGCCTGGACACACGGAGTTTGAAGCAATTTAAGTCATAGGAAGAGGGAAAGACTGATTCTGGGAGAGACTTCCAGAGCTCAGCTGTTGAGTAGAAGAAAGTTTGAGAGTAACGTTTCACTCTTGGGTTGGAGAGTTGCACAGAGTAGGGGTGGGATTGAGTTGCAAGACGGGTACCACGTGCCCTACGTAAAGGAGGTGGTATACACTGGGAAAGCTCTGAGGAACACTGATCATTAGAATAGCGAGAGAGATGCAACATTGCGGCGGAGAGAGAGAGATTGCAGAGAGTTGGTGAGTGGATGGGAGTTAATGATACGAAAGGCCTTACTTTCAACTTTGTCTAGGAGAGTGGTGTGAGAGGAACCTCCCCACACATGTGAACAATACTCAATACAAGGACGCACTATGCCCCTGTACAGAGCAAGAAGCTGTGCAGGGAAAAAAAAAAAAACTAAGGCGGTTGAGCACACCCAGCTTCTGGGAGACTGCCTTAGCAAGACTGGTGATATGGTCCTTCCAACTGAGAGCAGAAGAAACAGAGACACCAAGAATATTGAGAGAAGATGAAGGACTGATTTTTGTATTGTTGAAGAATAAGGGATAGTCCGCTGGGAGTTCCTTACGGGTAGATAGATGGAGAAATTGGGTTTTGGAAGCATTAAAGGTAACAAGGTTTTCTCTGCCCCAATTGGAGATAGTATTTAGATGTGTGTGTGTGTGTGTGTGTGTGTGTGTGTGTGTGTGTGTGTGTGTGTGTGTGTGTGTGCATTTATGTGTGTGTGCGTGTGTGTATGTGTGTGCGTGTATATGTATGTATGTATGTGTGTGTGTGTGTGTGAGCGTGCGTGTGTGTGTGCGTGTGTGTGTGTGTGTGTGTGTGTGTGTGTGTGCGTGTGTGTGTGTGTGTGTGTGTGTGTGTGTGTGTGTGTGTGTGTGTGTGTGCGTGCGAGCGTGCATCTACTTTAATGCCTTTTTGTGCACGTAGGATTAAGACGTGTGTATTTATGAAACAAATCAACAATACGTCAAACACTCCTGGTCATCCAGAATGAAGTCATTTCGGCTTATCTGGTCCGATCACTGTTCCTTACGTGAGGGTCGTGTTCGAGTTAACTACCTCTGACCTCGCCTGGCCTGCCCTGCCTTACCCTACCCTACCCTACCCTACCATAACTTGTCCTGCCTTACCCTACCCTACCCTACCCTACCCTAACTTGTGCTGCCTTACCCTACCCTACCCTACCCTACCATAACTTGTCCTGCCCTACCCTACATTACCCTGCTCTACCATAACTTGTGCTGCCTTACCCTACATTACCCTGCTCTACCATAACTTGTGCTGCCTTACCCTACATTACCCTGCTCTACCATAACTTGTGCTGCCTTACCCTACCCTACCCTACCCTACCCTAACTTGTCCTGCCTTACCCTACCCTACCATAACTTGTCCTGCCTTACCCTACCCTACCATAACTTGTCCTGCCCTACCCTACATTACCCTGCTCTACCCTACCCTAACTTGTCCTGCCTTACCCTGCTCTACCCTACCATAACTTATCCTGCCTTACCCTACCATACCATAACTTGTCCTGCCCTGCCCTGCCCTGCCCTGCCCTGCCCTACCCTACCCTACCCTACCTACCATAACTTGTCCTGCCCTACCCTACCCTAACCCTACCCTACCATAACTTGTCCTGCCTGCCCTACCCTACCCTACCTACCATAACTTGTCCTGCCCTACCCTACCCTAACTTGTCCTGCCCTACCCTACCCTAACTTGTCCTGCCTTACCCTACATTACCCTGCTCTACCCTACCCTAACTTGTCCTGCCTTACCCTACATTACCCTGCTCTACCATAACTTGTCCTGCCTTACCCTACATTACCCTGCTCTACCCTACCCTAACTTGTCCTGCCTTACCCTACATTACCCTGCTCTACCCTACCCTAACTTGTCCTGCCCTACCCTACCCTAACTTGTCCTGCCTTACCCTACATTACCCTGCTCTACCCTACCCTAACTTGTCCTGCCTTACCCTACATTACCCTGCTCTACCCTACCCTAACTTGTCCTGCCTTACCCTACATTACCCTGCTCTACCCTACCCTAACTTGTCCTGCCTACCCTACCTACCCTAAACTTGTCCTGCCTTACCCTACATTACCCTGCTCTACCCTACCCTACCCTAACTTGTCCTGCCTTACCCTACATTACCCTGCTCTACCCTACCCTAACTTGTCCTGCCTTACCCTACATTACCCTGCTCTACCCTACCCTAACTTGTCCTGCCTTACCCTACATTACCCTGATCTACCCTACCATAACTTGTCCTGCCTTACCCTACATTACCCTGCTCTACCTTACCATAACTTGTCCTGCCTTACCCTACCCTACCCTAGCCTGTCCTGTCTTACCCTACATTACCATAACTTATCCTGCCTTACCCTACCCTACCATAACTTGCCCTGCCTTACCCTACCCTACCATAACCTATCCTGCCTTACCCTACCATAACCTGTCCTGCCTTACCCTACACTACCCTACCTTAACCTGTCCTGCCTTACCCTACCCTACCCTACCGTAACTTGTCCTGCCTTACCCTAGCGTAACTTGTCCTGCCTTACTCTACCCTACCCTACCATAACCTGTCCTGCCTTACCCTACATTACCCTGCCCTACCCTACCATAACCTGCCCTGCCTTACCCTACACTACCCTACCATAACTTGTCCTGCCTTACCCTACCGTAACTTGTCTTGTCTTGTCTTGCCTTACCATACACTACCCTACCCTACCATAACCTGTCCTGCCTTACCCTAGCGTAACTTGTCCTGCCTTACTCTACCCAACCCTACCATAACCTGTCCTGCCTTACCCTACATTACCCTGCCCTACCCTACCATAACCTGCCCTGCCTTACCCTACACTACCCTACCATAACTTGTCCTGCCTTACTCTACCCTACCCTACCATAACCTGTCCTGCCTTACCCTACATTACCCTACCATAACTTGTCCTGCCTTACCCTACCCTGCCATAACTTGTCCTGCCTTACCCTACATTACCCTACCATAACTTGTCCTGCCTTACCCTACATTACCCTGCCATAACTTGTCCTGCCTTACCCTACCCTGCCATAACTTGTGCTGCCTTACCCTACCCTACCCTAATTTGTGTTGCCTTACCCTACCCTACCTTGCCTTACCCTACCATAACTTGTCCTGCCTTACCCTACACTACCCTGCTCTACCCAACCTGTCCTGCCTGTGCATGTCCTGCCACATTTTGTCCTGTCCTGCCACATTTTGTCCTGCCCTGCCTATTCCTAATTTTCTCAGATATCCAGGCACAATCAAATATCCTTTCACACCAGCCTCACCGAGACTTTTTGTTCTCTGACCATAATAATTGTAGCTGACAGATAATTGACACCCTTATCCATAATTTTCTTGACACTAAACCGAAAAAAACATGAAATCCTTAATAACCAACTTACGTAATCAACACTCTATTTCGCTACAAAACCTCGTAAAAGCTGAATAATCAAAGATGGGAAAAATATAATTAATCGTCAGATGAAAACAAATAAAGGTTTAATTCTAGTTTCGCTTTCACAGCATACTCATAAATTTCTATGGCTACTTTAGAGTTGTCATATACCATACTTAATTCCTATAAATGTCCAAAGCGGCGGAAATGCATTATAAGGAATTATACCTACTGTAAAAAAAAAAAAAAATCTCCCCATATGCGGCACCATAGCTATTACATAATACTAGGTTAGGTTAGGTAAGGTTGTTAGGTTAGGCTAATGTCGTTAATGTAGTTTATTATCATTATATTACGTCTTTTACCCAGCAATTTCCCTGATCTTCATAGTTGGTCGGGAAGCTATGCCTTTACAATGGCGCCTCCCTTTTGTCGCTGTGTACGTGAAACTAGAATTTTACCCAAATAAATATATACAGACAATAGTTGTAAGATGAAGCAACTCTTTAGCCCCCCTCCCCCCAAACAAAAAAGAAAAAAAGAAAAGAAAAGAAGAAAGAACACAAACAATAATAACAATATTATTAAATAAAGAATCTCTCTCTCTCTCTATATATATATATATATACAAGTCTGTATATAATTGTCATATAATTTAATTGCAAAAACATGCTAGAGGTGAATACATTCTTATATATGATTAACTAAAGTAGAAATCACCCAGGGTTTGGAAAAAGGACAAGATACATGAGGTGAACAACAAATCTAAAATCATCAAACTAGTGGAGCGAACGTCTTACAAATTCAAAGTTAATGGGGCTAAATTAGTTCCAGCGGTCGATTATCAAAAACATCTAGTACCACCATTACCCCCCCCCCCCCCTCCCCCCTTAACCCATTCAGTTCCGGTGACATCCTTTTCATTGTATTGAGGAAACTACTAGACTATTTTATTCAGGTTAGGAAGGACGTCTACCAATTACAATTAATCCTTTAACTGCCATTTGTCTCTCCGAAGCTTTAAAAAATCGTCTAAATGTAACTGAAATCAAATAAAAAACTACTTCATCTGTACGGAAAGGGTTAAGGTTAAGCCATTCCTAATATATGTTGGTTGAATACTGTCAGAGAACTCTTAATAATACAAAAAACAAAAATAAAAAAAAGAAGAACCGGAGTGAGTCGCGAGTCAATTATATAATAAGGGTCTCTCATACGCAACAAAAAAAAAAAAAAAAAAAAAAAAAAAAAAAAAAAACACACACAACTTCAGTAATCCAATGCAAAATGAAAGGGGTAGGTGTTATTAATTTGCATATTTATTTATTATTGTTTTAATTTCATCCCAAGGTTAAAGCTTAGACAAGCTTAGACAAAAATATCCTCAAGATCCCCCTTCGATATTAATATGTACTTTATTCGGTAGAGAAATGTCCCTCCAAAATTACAAGTTCGCTATCGCTCGCCAGGCAAACAAATCGACACCTAAATGGCACGAAAGGTCTTGATATTGATAAATAAATGGGATAAGAGGTCTTAAAATCGAGACACTAATGAGACGAGCATCTCGAAAACTCAAAACTAATGGGGTTAAACATGAGGGAGAAGGATGTCCAGAAAAAAACTCCCCCTTAAGGAGAGTAATATTTTTTCGTTCGTGCTCCGTTCACCCCTGCCCACCTTGCTCTGTCCCAGCCCCCCCCCCCCCCCCCCCCCCCCCCTTTGCTCTCCCCCAGGCCCCCTATATTGACAAAAAGTAGGTTGGTTCTGCACTCGGTAGCAGCCAGGGTGATTGACCCCTTCAGTCCCATGACGCCTAGGGAGTTTTCTAGGGGGGTACTGCAGCCGAAAGGTTAATAATAAAAATGTAATTGAACATACTGTTAATGCCCCATAGAAAGCCTCATCCAGTAATAATCGGGCACCAACATTAAGGGGAGACTAACCGTTTGTTTGGTCTATTAATTAATTATTGTTTTTATTTTTTTTCCCTCCCTAGACCTCCATCAAGCTTAGAAAACCTAGACCCCCCTTCAAGATAAATTTGTACATTTTTCGGTAGAAAAGTGTCCCGGCCGAAGGCCGATTCCTCTTAAAATCTCAGGCTCGCTATCGCTCGCCAGGAAATAATTGACACCTAAATGGCACGAAAGGTATTCAAATTGACAACGAAATGGGGCGAAAGGTGTTAAAATCGCCTAACTAATGAGCCGAACGTCTTATAATCTCAAAACTAGTGGGGCTAAACATGAGGGAGAAGGGGGTCCAGAAAAACGGCCTGCCTCCCCTTAAGCTTTCACTTCACAACACATCCTCTCCCAACTTCACAAGGTTCTCAACTACCTTTACCGACCGAGTGCTGACGAAACCCATCCTAACCAGGCTTCAATTATAGCTCTTTAAGCGGGGTGACCTGCTTTTTGTTATTTCTGTCCTTTTCTCTCTTTCTCTGGCTTGTATCCATGCGGCCCCATTCAGCCAACTATTTTAAGACGTTTATCCCCATCTTGGTGTCGATTTCTTCCTAGCGAGCGAAAACGAGCCAGCATTATATGAAGAAATCCGGCTTCGCCGGAGACAGTTTTCTATCGAAAAATTTACAAATTTAGCTTGCTGTCAAACAAAAATAAAAAATATGCTGGCTCGCTACCGCTCACCAGTAAAAAATTGACACCTGGATGGGGATAAACGTCTTAAAACAGTAGGCTGAATGGGAAATGGATACAAGCCAGAGAAAGATAGAAACGGACAGAACAAAAACAGGTCACCCCCCTTAATCGGTTTCGAACTTTCCACACCTAAATCGTATCTATGCTTCGAACTTTAGGATGTAACCTAGATTTTTATATCATCGTTTTTATGCTCCTCAGTAATACGATAATCTTGACAATATAATCGCCACAACATATTAATTACCGTAGGTACAGTCGCGTTCATAAATTCAGTTACGTTTTGAAAGACTTAAAATCAAGTAAATACACAAGGAGTTTCGATTCAATCCGAAACAGCTTCGAAAATGTATGCATCACCGTATTTACTGCTACTGTACTCTATTAATTAAGGTTCAAATGGATCAAATCAAGATCATCAAGACTTATTTATTAGTATCTTGGAACTGTGCGGCTTTAATCATAAATCTGTATTCCATGTATAATAACCAACGTAATTATGTATACACTTTTGTTTATGCCTTAATGTGTGTGTGTGTGCTAGGCAATGCATTCGACTTCTTAGAAAATTAAGTGCTTCAGTCTTTACCTTATTCTTTAGCATTGTGCGTACATTCGGGGAAGCTATACTACTAACACTATTAAACAGATCAGCAGCTTTCAGAAACATTTAAATAAGATATATTCCGAATTCCTCCCCATTCTTTCTCTTCGCCACCGCCACTGCCTTGTTTCCCTCCCCTCCCTCTCTCTGGCTCCCACGCACCCTAAATAATGTCCAAACACATACCTCCCCGCCGAACGCACCTCTTTTGTCCGCCATAAAACCCGGGAAACATTTGTAAGACGTCAACAAAAACTCTTTCGCGCCCAGCCACATCTGGGTGCCGCTACTCCTACATTAATCTTTTAAGCCCGTCGCCTCTAATGTTTTAAGCTCGTGGTCTGTGTGGTTTGTTTTGATGTAGGGCAAGATAATTAGGACTTTTATCTTATGCTGATAGGTGGTTTGACAGAGAGAGAGAGAGAGAGAGAGAGAGAGAGAGAGAGAGAGAGAGAGAGAGAGAGAGAGAGAGAGAGAGAGAGAGAGAGAGAGAGAGAGAGAGAGAGAGAGAGAGAGAGAGAGAGAGAGAGAACTGAAGCGGAAGTAAGTAGATATTTAAGTAAAACATTTGCATATTCTCTCATATATATATAAATATATAAGGGGATCTCGGCCCCCTTCCCCATCCCTCCCTGTTCCCTGGTGAAATATCTGGATAAGACTAACTGTGTGGCCGAATGAATTAGGTGCAAATACATCCTCCTCCTAATGCAGCAGTAGCTACAAGCTTCCGACAACTTTTAAAAAAACTAGAATAAAACATAGCTTCTCTTCTAAGAGACCGAGGTTCGATTCCCCACTGGTAGTTAGTGGACTGTGGAGGGGAAGTGGGAGGTTGGCCGGGGTAAATGAATGGACGAAAGAAGTGTGACAGGGGACGCGGTAAAGGCAGGAGATTGTGAGGAAGGAGACAAGAAGGACGTCATATGAATTTACACACCATTTGCATTTACACCCTTGTTTTGTGGTGCCCCCAACCGCGGCAGCCGGGCAGGTGGTGTGTGATCACTGATCTCTGTAAGGGAAAATGTAGCCAACTTCTTCACTAAATCTGCCATGTTGCCTACCTTCACTTCAGTGGTCTGGTGTGGACTCTGGTCGTGTGTTCGGGCGGATCACCTTGTCAACGGCCTGCCCCCTAATGGTTATGTGATTGCGCTCTAATTTTATTTGCAAGTCGTTCAGCTGTGTTAGTCTTTGTACAATTTGTTGTATTTCTGTTGCTTATCGAGCTGAAGGGCTAGGCAGGCTGTACAGTATATAGTATACCTTGTATTTCTAGCAATGGATGGGTCCTACTATAATAATTTCCTAGGCATGAATAGCTTGCTGTGCCACATGAATGGTGCTTTAGTTAATATAAGTATAGTCGTGAGCGAATAAGCATATACATATTAGCATATTTGAATCGTTAAAGCAAAGTTCTGAAACATCTGGGATATAATAAAGAATTGCATTGTCTCGCTTGGCTTCGATACAAAATCAAATGGGTGCGTAATTATCTATTAATACTCACGACAGTTCTCAAGCAATGGATTGGGTAGACCCCGCTAATCTTTTATATGCATGCTGTCTTCCGTATTACTGTATATTATTTATATTTTAGTTAACCATTTTAGTAATATGATGCATTTTTTCATATTATTCTAGATATACCGTTATGCCATTTTACCGGATTTAGGAATGATACAAGAGTTAAAATGTTAATGGAGATAGTTTGCAACCCATTCGATCCCAAAAGGTCCTGCTTAAACTGAATATGTTAGCCGGAATACAGTTTAAATGGCATCGTTCTATACAACAAGTGCAAGTACAACATAAAGCCGGTATCACACGAGAGCTTTTATAGTCAACATTCTATGATAATTTTTCTGGCAACATTTCTGTAATATTTTGCACTGGTATCGAAAACTAGACTGATTGTAGATGAATTCAGGCAACCGGAATATTTTAAATGTTAACCTCATAAGCTGCCAGACCAGTGTTAAGGATAAATGTTGAGGGAAAACGCGCTCGTGTAGTCGTGTGATACAGTCTTAAGGCATAATAATGTGAAGCAAAGTAAACAGCACGTCACCTTCCATGTCACAGTCAGCCAAACTCCGCTATAGAAGACTACAATTGAGGGCCCGGGGAAATATTTATAGGCAGTTACTGATGTCTTGGCGGTTTACAAGCTTTGCCTAACCGTCTTCAGCTTTTTGTGTTTACTTTGCATGGAGAAGCGAGAAGTAATGGTCACAGGGCTTGGTAGCATTACTTTTATATTGTGGAGAAAGGGAATAACATATTTCTAATATTTAGAAGTCGCAGAGAAAATACCATTTGTTGGACGTAATATCTTTTACATTGTCAAAATATATAATGCACTATATTTTATACAGACAAATGATAACTCTGTCTCTCTCTCTCTCTCAGTAGCTAATAATGTCCAAGAAGCCATATAAATGAGACTCCCATCCACAGATAACTCACACATGCAACTTTCCCCATTTATGCGCATAAAATTTAAATAGCATGCTTGTGAAATTGCAATTTGTGAGCGTGAGAGCGTATAAACGAGAAATACATCTTGGGGTAGCAAAAGATGAGAGGCAATATTAATCCAAAAGGGACTCATATAAATATGGTTTGTGACACTTCATATTTATAATTGTATGCTTTAGGCAGATATTATATTATATTTAATAAGATTTAATATCATTATATTATATTTAATAAGATTTTATATCATTATAAACTATTAGTTAATAGCTTGCTTAGGTTTACACAATGCACACATAGCCAACGTTACATACATCCGCACATATACACAGACGGGATCACATTGTATTGTCATAGTTTTTTAGATGGCAAACACTTCCTGCGTCAATTTATAACCCAGCTTGAATCTCGAAACTAATAAGTAAACTTGTTATGTTCAGGAATATCGACTCGTATTTATGTCTCTACCTTTGTGACAATATCAAAGCTTTAATGGTTCATACTTTAATATTTACTACTCTATTTCTCCCTAATTTCATCATTAGGGTATTGTATGGTTTAATTGTATGCCAAAGGCCCGCACAAGGTTTATCTCGCAGAGCATAGCCTACTGCACTATGGTTGTAAGGGGATTATACACAAAATACATTTGGTGATCCAAACTCTTTCCGTATCATAAATATGAAAGGGCTTACGTAATCGATCTTATATATCTAGCATTTGGGAAGAATCAACCAGTAAATAGGTATGCATATTTAAAATCCATTTGTTCCAGTCCATCTTGTGTTACAAGAGCTCCTAGCCGCTATGGGGTCACAATGTTTAGACTCGTAATAATGAATAGCCTATAGTTTCTACTAACATATCGTCTCTTTCTCCCTCTCTCTCTTATTATATGTCCACATCCTTCACATCCCTTTAAGCGAACATAATCAAACATGACTAGTCATGCGCGAGAGTCCGTGACGTGTAGGGTTGGGGAGAGGCTACACCCGACCGCCTCCACTAGAATACCACCCTTCTTGTCCCCCAGCACCCTCTTCTGAGAGACTGCACCATTTTCTTTACATCACCCGTCATGTTGTGAAAATGTTCTTGTACATCACCATTTGATAAAATAGTGGATATTAATTAAACTGTTCATATACATGTGTACCACTGCATTCGTATGGATGAATATACCAATGGAAATTTCAAATGTAACCAATTAATTTAAGATCATGTGTAGCGACTTGAAGGGATTAGTATTTGCTTTGATTTTGAAATGAAGGACTGTGTGGACAACGATCCAATTAACCCCGGCGTATACAAAAAGTAAGGGGAGGAAGGCAAACGGAACCCAGCACTGTATGGTAGGCAACATGGCGTCTACAAAAACTGATCTGGCGACACTGAACCCTCGGGAACGACTCTCCTGACGTGTTTATGGCCCCGGCAGCTGCAAGGGTGTGTGGGCACGAGCTCATTTGCATGGCTAGACTGCAGGTGGGGTGAAAAAGGTGAGTGGGGGGGAAAAAGGTGTTGGTCGATGTTGATGTGTATGTGGAGAGAGAGCGAGAGAAAGAGAATGATAGGGTGTGCAAGTACATAACTGAAGGAGAGATAAGAGGAATTGGTTGAACACAGAAAGTTAGAATAGGATATAGGAACTCGAGTAAGGTATGCTGTAAATTTCATGTGAGAGAGAGAGAAAGAGAGAGTGTGTGTGTGTGTGTGTGTGTGAGGGAATGAAAGCTGGGTGCATACAAAAGTGAGGATAGGACAGAGAAGCGATTGTGGATGAAGAATCTATACACCAAAGGAAGAACAGAGAATGAGGCCCCCATATCGAAGTGATCGCCTCTAACCAACCATCACACCACACTTATAGTCACATAAAAAACAAGAGGTGGTGGTACAGTTGCCCAAATAAGTGATGTCGCGGCAGCAAGTATATTTCGATCAATAATTGGTATCCGCTCTATCTAAGTTGTAATTCATCGTTTCGAGTGAGATACACAAACATGTTCCTATCTTTACACACCCTATTCAACATCTCACAAACATTAATACAGCACACAGCGAGCAAATCATAATGACAAGGAGGGGGTGATTTCTTAAGCTTGATGGAGGCCTAGGGAGGAAACTAAAAACACGATAAAAAGATAAATAAATTAGCAAATTAATACGCCCATCCTCCCTTAAGTACAATCTTGATAAACTCTCGTACTCTGACAGAACCTTCCAAAATTAATTAAGTTTAGACACGACTTATTTGGCCAACCATACAATGAGAGAAAGGCTTGTTACATGGGTTGGAAATTATCTGATTGGCTCATTGGTTGCTTGAGTTAAAATCACAACAAACACTCCTTCCCATTGGAAGGCTTTCACTACAAGTAGACATCTCGCTCTGCTAAATGTTACATTGGTATGGTACGTGTGACAATTTACTGCCAAAACAGACCGTTTTGTGGACAAATATTTCACCAGTAAATTTTTTTTTTTTTTTACGGAACACACAAATAGTAGCCTATTATACATTTACGGAACACACAAATAGTAGCCTATTACACATTTACGGAACACACAAATAGTAGCCTATTACACATTTACGGAACACAAATAGTAGCTTATTACACATTTACGGAACACACAAATAGTAGCCTTTTACACATTTTTACGGAACACACAAATAGTAGCCTATTACACATTTACGGAACACACAAATAGTAGCCTATTACACATTTACGGAACACACAAATAGCCTATTACACATTTACGGAACACACAAATAGTAGCCTATTACACATTTACGGAACACACAAATAGTAGCCTATTACACATTTTTACGGAACACAAATAGTAGCCTATTACACATTTTTACGGAACACAAATAGTAGCCTATTACACATTTTTACGGAACACACAAATAGTAGCCTATTACACATTTACGGAACACACAAATAGTAGCCTATTACACATTTACGGAACACACAAATAGTAGCCTATTACACATTTACGGAACACACAAATAGTAGCCTATTACACATTTACGGAACACACAAATAGTAGCCTATTACACATTTACGGAACACAAATAGTAGCCTATTACACATTTACGGAACACACAAATAGTAGCCTATTACACATTTACGGAACACACAAATAGTAGCCTATTACACATTTACGGAACACACAAATAGTAGCCTATTACACATTTTTATGCCACTAGTTTTTCCCGTGCCGCGGCTCAATCGTTTACATAGCGGATATGAGCGATGAACCTTTCCAATTTTTGTAAACGAGGTCAGTGAATTTATAGACGGTCAAACAAGCCTTGAAAGGTTGTGTAGACTGCCGGTAACCATAACATAATTTGCCTAGAAATTTGTATCATCACAAGTTTATCAATCAAACATTGAATATAATCACAAAAGTTGCTATATCCCACTGGGTTATACTACTACTACTACTACTACTACTTTTTTTTGTCTTTGATTTTTATTTAATACAGTACATTCATTATATTTTACAAACATCAGACATTACTTCTACTAGTACTACTACTACTACTACTACTACTACAACTACTACTACTACCACTGACTATTATCCCAAAGTGAATAACATAATTGTCTGCCAACTCTAAAAGTGTCTACGTACTGACAGGCAAACAGATGCATCAGGAGTCAACACAATCACTCCACTTTACCCGGGTTCGAACTCTGGTCCTCTTCTGTGTCAGCAAACGTGCCTCCTATTACACCGCTGGCTTTAAGGGGGAGGTGCGAGCTTTTCACGGATTTCCTTCGCCCTCATGTTTAACCCCATTAGTTTTGAGATTTGAAGACGTTCATTCCATTCCATTTATTGTAAGACCTTTCATCCCCTTTCTTTGTCAATATTAGGACTTTTCGTGCCATTTAGATGTCGATTTTTTTTCCTGGCGAGCGATAGGCAAGCCTGTAATCTTAGGAGAAACCGGGCTTCGGCCGGGAAATTTTTGTACCGAAATTTTTTACAAATTTATTTCGAAGGGGGGTCTAGGGGGTGTTTGTTTAAGCTTGATGGTGGTCTAGCGAGGAAACTTTAAAAACAAATACAATAATAAACAAATTCAATAATAAGCAAATACAATAATAAACAAATTCAATAATAAACAAATACAATAATAAACAAATACAATAATAAACAAATACAATAATAAACAAATTCAATAATAAACAAATACAATAATAAACAAATACAAAATAATAAACAAATTCAATAATAAACAAATACAATAATAAACAAATTCAATAATAAACAAATACAATAATGAAGAAATACAATAATGAAGAAATACAATAATGAAGAAATACAATAATAAAGAAATACAATAATGAAGAAATACAATAATGAAGAAATACAATAATAAAGAAATACAATAATAAACAAATACATTAATAAACAAATTCAATAATAAACAAATACAATAATAAACAAATACAATAATAAACAAATACAATAATAAACAAATAAACCAATACATAAACTCTACCCCCTTAACAGGCAAAAATAAAATAAACGGATAACGCATTATAATGAAAATAAAGTAATGAGACAAACATACCATGTTACCAAATTTATTGATAGTACAGTAATGTTTCCCTAACATTAAGCAGATTCTTAAAAATTACATTAATTTTTGCTTCATGTATTCCAAAACACACACACACACACACACACACACACACAGTCAACCAGTATTACTCAATCTCTACAGGCTTACCGCACTTACAAACTGACTACTTGCGAGTTTCATTCTATAAGGAAGTTGGAGCTGTAGACATCGATAATCAGCAGAATAACCAGCTATAATGCGGTTTTAGTGCATTTATAAAGACACAAACAAACTCAATGTATTTTTTATCCATCAGAAAACCTACACAATTACTGTATTTGTGTGTTAATATCTGTGTTTACAGGCCAAACTTCCTTATAGCCTGAAACTCGCAAGTGGTCAATTACAATCAATACATTCTCTACCGTTACGTCTTGTTTACTTCTGGCTACCATTAGACGATTTTATTAAGTTTAAAAAAGGCCTTTAGCAATTAACAGGCTTCGAACTATCTCCTTTAACCATATTCACTACCACAGATCCTTCTTTAACTGTACAAAATCTTCAAACTATAGCTAGAATAAAATGAAAAGAAGTCACCGGTAATGAAGAGGTTAATACATTCTTATACACCCATGCATTTGTCTGAATACAAACGTGGAACACCTTTCTTTCACTACTTCTACATTACACCCATATACCTGTTACTGTGAACCCTCTTACTGTGAACCCTCTTTGATATTATTACTATTAACGGGGGGTCACCTGCTTTTTTTCTCTCCGTTCCCCCCCTCTCTCTCTCTGGCTTGTATCCATTCGGCCCCATTCAGCCTACTGTTTTAAGACGTTTATACCAATCCAGGTGTTGATGATTTCCTGGCGAGCGATAGCGAGCCAGCATTGTATGAAGAAATCCGGCTTCGCCGGAGAAATTTTTCTATCGAAAAATGTACAAGTCTAGCCTGCTGTCAAAAACATATTAAAAACATATGTTGGCTCGCTACCGCTCGCCAGAAAAAAACGACACCTGGATGGGGATTAACATCTTAAACAGTAAGCTGAACGGGGCCGAATGGATAGAACCCAGAGAGAGAGAGAGAGAACAAAAAAACGAAGTGGGCCCCCTTAAACATTATATTACATTATTCCATACGTTATTGTGTGTTAGTAATACCCTGGGATCATATTCTGGCAGACCACTGACATAATATTACTGCAGTCTTATTATTGTCAACACTCTCCATTACCCACATATTAATTCTGAAGATCATATATGTTTTATTCCACTGTCTACTGAGAGTAAACATGGGGAAATAAACAAAATAAATAAATAAATATCATAAACAGATTAATTATAACACAACAAAGTAATTTTTCAATATATATATAAATAGATTAAGTAAAAATATATATGGTTAATTAATAATTAAACAAAAATACCAATGTCACTATTACTTTGACATACTATTGTTGTCTGGAATATTGATAAACCCAATAGATGCAATGTCATGCCAGCTTTGCATTTCTATCATTTTTGTTCCCTATTTAGAGCTGGCAACTTTAATAGAAAACATATGAAACTACTATGTCTGTCCATCATAATAAGGCCACGTTGTTGTTGTTGTTGTTGTTGTTATAAGGCCACGTTTATATAATTAGCACCATACTTTACTACGAAATCTTGATGGTAACTTTGCAATTTACCGCCTGAAACTAGCAAGTCGACAATTGACCCAGGGCACGGGAACAGGCTATACAAAGGCTGAATATTAACCCTTTCAAGCTCCAATACGCGTTTCTGTTCTGTTTTCTGGCTACTATTAGACGATTTTATTCAGATTAATAAGGGTATACGGAAGTCAAAAGGTTGATTGAGATAGTATTTACCCTTTTAATACCCACAGATCCTTCCTAAGCTGCATAAAATCTTCTAATGATAGCCAAAATAAACTGCTAAAATGCGTCAGAGCTTCAAGGGGTTAATGATTGTGTGTTCAGTATAATCTTATTTACTGGTCCACAACCTTTATGGGGGAGGATGGGCTGGTTTTTCTGGTCATAGGCAATACTGCAATAACTTGGACATCTATCTATCTATCTATCTATCTATCTATCTATCTACAGTATATGCTCAGGCCCAATCCCCATTTTTTCTGTTTCTAGTTTTATTGTACTCTATTTTATTATAACTTGAACATATGGTGCTATAATATTACATTGAAATCGCCACATTTCCCTTAGTCATCATCATAGTATTCTGAAGACCCCACATTGATTTAATCACATACTCACCATACATAAAAGGAACCACAACATACATTAATGTCGGATTACGCTTATGTAGCATCGTAAGGAACACTCGCTTGCTTTACTTTGCATTCATGTTTATCGACTTAGTGATGGCAATGCACACTGATTGGATTATAATGCACCACTAATATAATACAAAATACACCTAGATGCAGGTAGTACACAAACTTCACTAAAGTAGGCTACACTCAATACATGACCATGGCACATTGAAAATCCCATAAATAATATAACCATATCTGAATATATGCCTGTTTGGTTATCTGAATATACCTAACCGATACACAAAAGTTCTTTTAAATTGCCTAATCTTCTATTTTTATCATATTTCAGCATAACGTAATATCCGAATAGAACACAGACAAACATAAGCAATACAGTATACTTAGATCCTATGCCAACACATTATTACAGTCAAAGGAATTAACATTTTCCAAGTCATCTGCCAAATTGATCTTTCCCCCCGATTTATTGTTTATGATTCCGAGCAAAGGTTGCCAGTCAACTTGCTTCGAGTGGCCCGGTAGCTTATTTAGTGTGATGACCATTTAGCAACCCTGTCATCTGCTCCATTAACCCTTTCAGTATTCGAGGACACACTTCTTTCTATAATTCTGGCTATCAATAGAAGATTTAATTTAGTTTATGAAGAAGATTTGAGAGTCAAAGTTAATTTACCCCCTTTATTCTTAAGAGACCCTTCAAAAGCTAAGTAAAATCCTATAAAGTTAACAAGTTTAGTCTTACAATATTTATGTGTACGAAGTTGTTGTCGGAAGTAAACTTTCACCTACAATTTCGCTAGACAAGACAGCCCAATTTCTTAACAAAATCCATATGCTTCAATTGCAATTAACCTTAACTTGTGTTATACACTAATGAATCAATCTTTACAGTTGCATTCATAATTTCTTGGACATTGGTTTGAATCATAATCAAGCACATGGGGCATATCAGCTGTTATGGCTAAATATTCACTGGCTTGATTTAGAAAACATTTTAACGGAATTTATTCTTTAAGTCGGAGGGAAATTGGGGACACAGTAATTTTGGATATATTGGGTAATTGTATATATCAACTCCCTAACATATAATAAGGCCAATGGTGGTGTTGCTAAGACACTATAGAGGTGATCCAAAGAGGCAATACCATCACTATTATTATGTAGGGAATATCTGGTCACTTGTTAATCACTCACACATAACACTCAAACAGTTCTTCAATCTCACTTGCTTCACCTAACTTAACATAACAAAACATAAACCTAATCATACTTATATCCTGGTATTAGGCATCCCCGTAGTTCATTGGGTAACTTGATACCTAATAAATTATAATCATGGAGTGTCGTAGTTTCTCTAATTCTTGTAAACAGTATTATTATGAAGTTCCTTTGAGAATGTTCATAAACATGTTTTCCAACACTAGCATCGGCCGCCTGTTTATGTAGGATTGCCGAGATTTTGTAAGTGAAAGATCCTGTTGCAGTCAATTATTATCATTATGGTTGTTTGTGGTGTAGAGGTAGTTTATGCTGCTAAAAAATGAATGGAGAAGGACAAACGAAAGGAATGGAGAAGGAAAAACAAAAGGAATGGAGATGAAGAAGGACAGACGAAAGGAAATACTGAAGGACGTGTAGATTAAAGGTGGAAGAGAAAGGAGGGAGGCAGAGAAAGGCTATTATGCCAGGCGAGTATTACAAACATATTAAAAGAAAGATATATCTTTCTTTCAATATGTTTATAATACTCGCCTGGCATATACATTATATATATTATATAATTGGAGGAGAGGGAACAGAGAGAATGGTTTTAAGTTAATAAGGTCCACAATATTGCCATTCCATGTTAACAGTGCCAATAAGGCACATTAAGTATGTGTGTAATAACCAGTTAATATCTAGAACAAGAAATCTAGAATGGGAACATGGAGATTGAAATGTGTGTACTGCAGCTTGGTAAAATGTCAAAATAATGAAGAGAACGTCATGAGAATGTAAATACATATTCGGTTTTGTTTCGTATAAGTGGACCCTAGCTGGGAGTTCAACGTTTTGGTATTCATTCATACAAATGTGATAACAGCCATTGTACTGTAAATATATTATAGGAAAGTATATTGATTAGAGTTTCTGCTTGCATCTGAATATTACTGAACATTGTTTTTTAAAATCAAGTATCCGAGACTTCCTTAAACTATACAAGTTATTTTTCCAAGTTTATTGGCGGTGTTACGAAGCGATTCACTTTAACGAAGTACCTTACAGAACTCGCATTATAATAATATTTTATATAATTTCAAGCAGGCATCGGTGATTTAATTTATGCCTGTGGCGCAATTGTAAATTATGCAAATGTTCATGCATTACGTATTTCTTATGCATGATATTTAGACAACCCTCATTTACTATAGTGCATCGTTATGCACTGTCAAAACCCTAAAAGTATCCTTATATATTTAATAAGACACCGTCAAGGCACTGTTTCCATTTACTAAGATACCGCTATAAGCACATTTAGGCTACCTTACTACTACAACATTGCCAAGCTTGGGTGGGTGAGGGTGAATCAAGTATGAATTGTGAAGCAGGAATGAGGTAAATGCATGTTGATAATAAATGTACGGTGAATGTGTGTGAAAGCAAGCTGGAAAAAATTAAGGCGTGAATGTGTTATTAAAGGGATCTTTGAAATAGCCAAATCATCTGAGAGTTGAGGAATATTTAAATTATTGAGTTATTTGAGGTAAGTGTTTGAGAGTGACGCTAGTAAGAGTGACGTAGGTGAGAATAATGAAATGCTATATGAGTGAGGCGAGTGTGAAGGAGGGTGTAGCACAGAGATGAGCTATAGTAGGTTCATACCGCACTTTCTTCAAAGTGAGGATGACAGCATGAGTGGGAGTTGTTCGAGAGTGTGAGGCTGACGAACAATAGTGCATGAGAAGTGTGTTTGTGGAAGTGAGCATGAATGGAACTGAGAAAAGGCAGGCCTGAGAATGAGGCCAATTTGAGAGTGAAAACTAAGCATGAGCGAACATGAGAGTGAAGCCTGTGAGCATGTGTGAGAGTGAGCGTAAGTGAACATGAGATTGAGGCAGGAGTGAGGATGGTGAGCATGAGTGGAAGTGAGAATGAGCCATATGTGAGCGTGACAACTGAGGAATATGATGATGGAAGATAAGACAAGGCACTAGAGCGAGGCCGGTTGTGGTGTGAGTCCCGGGGCAGTCATCATGGTGGAGAGGGTCGGGGCACTGAACGTGTTTTGCAGGGGGGTGGACAGTGGCGAGGAGAACCCATTAGCCAGCTGGGAGGACAGGTGATGGTGGTGGTGGTGGTGATTGTGGGGGTTGGGTGGCAGGGGGGCGTGGGGGAGGGTGTTAGCATGGGGAGCACACGTCGGGAGTTGTAGCTGCAGGTAGTTATAGTAGTTGTAGTTGTGGGTGTCCTGATGGCGGGGCAGACCCATGTTGACGTGTCCAAAGAGATCCGACATGGTTTGTGCTCCGGGCCATGGGGGGCGGCAACCTGGGGGGGAGGGGGTTGCTATGCCTTTACCCCCTCCCCCTCCGCCGCTATTAGTCATTATTTGCGGTGTGGCTGGCGGTGGTTGCGGGATCTGTTGCGGCGCCATGGAGGAGTAGGCTGCGGCGGCAGCTGTGTAGGCTGCGGCAGCGGGGTAGAGAGTGTTGTAGAGAGAGGTCGGGTGTTTGTCGTAGTGGGTCGGGGTTCCCAGGTGGTGCAAGGAACCTATCTTGTTCCTCAAGATCCTGAAACAAGCATTGCATTTGGTCAGACTTGCAATTTGGCCATTGAGATTCAGCGTAGGTTAAATTATCCACTTGTTGTATGGGGACATATAATATTTGTTAAAAGGCAGTTGGAAATAACCTTAAAGGTAGAGTTAAGCATTGATTCATGGTACAAGTGGGTGGCTGTGTCATTTGGAACTTTGATAGGCCTACTCGAAGCTTTTAATAATAATTTATGGCTATATGCCCCCCTTGATTTTAATGGGGGGAGGGAAGCCCCCCCAACTCCCTCAGTTTTCAAAATGGAGAGCCCATACTTTGCATACATACTAAGCGGGTGCCAGATTAGGTTTTAAGCAAGGGAGAGGTTGGGGGGGGGGGGGGAGCCCCCAAGTCCGTCAGTTTTCAAGATGGAGAGCCCGTACTTGGCATGCATACTAAGGAGGTGCCAGAATAGGTTTTAATCAGGAGGGGTAGTTTCAAGATGAAGAACCCATACTTGGCATGCGTACTAAGGGGTGCCAGAATAGGTTTTAAGCCGGTGGGGGGGGGGGGGCTCCCGCTGTTTTCAAGATGGAGAGCCCATACTTGGCATGCATACTAAGGGGGAACCAGCATAGGTTTTATGCAGGGGGGGGGAACCCCCCTAAGTCCTTAAGGGGGTGCCAGCATAGGTTTTATGCAGGGGGGGGGGAGCCCCCCCCAAGTCCCTCAGTTTTCAAGATGGAGAGCCCATACTTGGCATGCATACTAAGGGGGTGCCATAATAGGTTTTAAGCCGTGGGGGGAGGGGCACTACAACTCCCTCAGCTTTCAAGATGGAGAGCCCATACTTGGCATGCATACTAATGGGGGTGCCAGAATAGGCCCCTCCAACTCCCTCAATTTTCAAGGAGAGCCCATACTTGGCATGCATACTAAGGGAGTGCCAGCATAGGTCTTAAGCAGGGGAGGAAGGGAGGAGAGCCCCCCAACTACCTGTTTTCAAGCCCATACTTGCCATGCATACTAATGAGGTGCCAGAATAAGTTTCAAGCTGGGGGGGAGGGGCACCACAACTCCCTTAGTTTTCAAGATGGAGAGCCCAAATTTGCCATGCATACTAAGGGGTGCCATAATAGGTCTTAAGCCGGGGTGAGGGGGAGTTTTCAAGATGGAGAGCCCATACTTGGCATGCATACTAAGGAGGTGCCAGAATAGATTTTAAGCGGGGGGGGAGCCCCCCCTTGAGGTATGGTGGAGTGGTCTTGCCACTGGACTGATAATCCAATGAACCTGGTTTCGAATCCCGAAATGTCAATGGACAGATATTATTGGGATGGAATTTGTGCTGTACCTAGTATCAGTCCATTACCACTAAGCCCACCGAAATGCCAAATAAATACCCTTATTGTTCCCTAATTAAATAGCACTGTATGAATATTCCCATATTCAAAATTGGCTACAGGGCGGCAATGTCTAGTGAGTTCATTGCTCAACAGGGGCCGTTCTGAGAGTGAGGGTCCGAGTCTAGGAGGTGAGACAGTGAAGCACTGGAGCGAGGCAGCTTCGAGTCGGGAGTGGGCAATTAAGCCCCATGCATCCTGTGAAGACAAGAATGCAGGGGCTGGTTGCAGTTAAAAGTGCTTCACATGTCTTACCCCCTAAGCTGGAACGAGACCTCACAGGCTTCACCGTTCAATGTGCAATGGTTGAATGTACAGGCTCTCAGCCTATACCCGAGAGGGAGTAGTTGGAATATAGAAGAAAAAAACTCCATCAGTTTTCAAAATGGAGGGCCCATACTTGGCATGCATACTAAGGGGGTGCCAGAATAGGTTTTAAGCAGGGGGTGTAGGGGAGCCACACCTTAATTCCCTTAGTTTTCAAGTTGGAGAGCCCATACTTGGCATGCATACCAAGGGGGTGCCAGAATAGGGTTTAAGCCGGGGTGAGGGGGGAGTTTTCAAGATGGAGAACCCATACTTGGCAAGCATACTAAGGGGGTGCCAGAATAGCCCAACTCCCTCTGTTTTCAAGATCAAGAGCCCATACTTGGCTTGCATAATAAGGGGGTGCCAGAATAGGTCTTAAGCGGGGGGGGAGGGGGTGGGGAGCTCCTCCAACTCCCTGTTTTCAAGATAGAGAGCCCATACTTGGCATGCATACTAAGGCAGTGCCAGAATAGGTTTTAAGCCGGGGGAAGGGGAGAGTTTTCAAGATGGAGAGCCCATACTTGGCATGCATACTAAGGGGGTGCCAAAATAGGTTTTAAGCAGAGGGGGGGGGGGGAGCTCTCTCAACTCCCTGTTTTCAAGATGGAGAACCCATACTTGGCATGCATACTAAGGGGGCATTATAATATGTTTTAAGCCGGGGGGGAGGGGGGAGTTTTCAAGATGGAGAGCCCATACTTGACATGCATACTAAGGGGGTGCCAAAATAGGTTTTAAGCGGGGTGGGCAGAGGCCCCACCCCGTAACTCCCTCAGCTTTCAAGATGGAGAGACCATACTTGGCATGCATACTAAGGGGGATTTAAGCAAAACATATTTGATCCCTCACCCCCCAAGGGAATTCCTGTGTATTGTCCATAGCTTATTTCTATATTATTTGATCTGCATTCCTATATATTGGATCTTCATCTGTATGTGGTAACCCAGGTTCGAATCCCGGTGGATAACATGCTTGCTTTCATTAATTTATTTTTGAGGTGTTTGGTGTTGGAGTGAAATAAATAAAAAAATATTCTTCAACTCTCCCTTGCAAATACACAGGAATTCTCTATGGGGAAATGTTTTGCTACCGCTCTGTATACACACATTTATATATATGGTTTATATGGATTCCTTGCGATGACGGGTGAACAGTCAAACGCATCGTACAATAGTTGGTTTATTTTCAGCTGAGGGTAAATTGCCATGTCCTCATCATGATTCCTCGGTTATTACAGAGATTTTGTGGCGAAATATGCTGTTATTAATATATGTTTGGTATTTATATGACGCAGAGACATAGTAGTTTCATATATTTCCATTTGGTCTCGAGATATCAGTTGCTAAGGGGTTCAATTTATCATCAGCTGGAAAACAATAGCCTATACTATAATGACAGCCTACCTTCCTAGTCTCACACGTCTCTGTTATTACACCTACTAAATATGTCACACACTCACTACATTAGACACGCACCGGTTTCCTGTCACATCCCTCACACACAAACCTCTCACATTTTTGTTTTATTATATCATGTGCTAACGGTACGATTACAACTTGAAATTATCATGTTTTCAAATACATCATCCCTTGCTGATAGTAAATATATATTTTGGATAGGGTGAATTCATAAAATATCGCCAGTAGGTACTTTGTGACTCAAACTAATTGCATAGCTACACATTGTATTCCTATTATTTCTATTTACATATATAGCTATTGCATATTACCTATAAACATCCTAAATCATTATCTAGAAGTATATAATACACCTTACTCAAATCATCAGTATAGATTTTCTGTGCAACACCGATGCCCTCACCCCTACACACATATACTCCCCCCCCCCCCTATCTCTTTCTTTCTTTATCTCTCGGATATGAAGGGCACAATACGCATAGCACATCTCCTGCATTACCAACTTCATGCAAAATATCTCTTTCTGCTAACTCAATTAGGAGACAATTTCAATTCGTAAATCTCAAATAGTGCCAAGTTATCCAGAATTATAGGTTGGGCTAGGTTAGAACTGTAAGTTGGCAATATGTGAATTGGTCCTGGTTAACCTAGCACTGGTTAAGATCTATTGGTTGAAATAATCTGGCTGAGTCGACAAGAACCACCATTTTGAAATTAGAGGACCCCCCCCATCCTTCAAAAGCCTCTCGCGGATTCCCAGTCACTTATTCTCATGATCTCTATCTTCCTATCTATCTATCTATCTATATATATATATATATATATATATATATATATATATATATATATATATATATATATATCTATCTACCTACCTACCTTCCTATCTATCTATTTATCTATCTGTCACTCTATCTATCTAACTTCCTGCCTATCTATCTATCTACCTTCCTGCCAATCTATATATCTTTCTATCTATCTCCCTTCCTGACTATCTATATTCCTATCTATCTATCTATCTATCCCTCTTACCCCTTGATCAACCTTGCTATAGAGGAGACACTGGGTACATTATATCTGTCACACACCTCGTTCTTCAACAACCTCTCCCCGGATCTCCCAGTCACTCGCTCTCATGCTATCTATCTATCTATCTATCTATCTATCTATCTATCTATCTATCTACCTACCTGTCTATCTATCTACCTATCTATCTATCTATCTATGTATGTATGTATGTATCTACCTTCCTATCTATCGATCTACATATCTATCTACCTATCTATCTATTTATCTATCTATCTATCTACCTTCCTGAAGTTCCTATATATCTTCATATGTATCTATCTATCCCTCAGGTCAGGTCAGGTCAGGTGAAGGTATTGAGGGATAAGCCTTTACAACGGCACCTCGTAGCTACTTTCTACTTTTCCTATTATCTAAAGAGTGTAGAGAGGGAAGGAGGGGTGTTGGAGAGAAAGGAAGCTGTTGGAGTGGCTTTGTTATGTGTCTTACCTTGATATAGAGGACACACTGGGCACGTTATACTTGTCGCACACCCCGTCCTTCAGCAACCTCTCCCGGATCTCCCAGGCGAAGATCCCCGGGTCCTTCTGCTTGAGATCCTTGATGTAACTCACCACCTTGGGGGTGGTCACGCGGGGCTTGGAACCCCCTATGGCGCCAGGCAGGATCGAACCAGTCTCGTGGTATCTGGGGGGAGGGCGAGGAATATATTAGCTTATTAAGGGGACAGTTTACAGTATATATATATATATATTTTTTTTTTTTTGTGTATTTATATATATATTAATTTATTTTTTTAGTTACCTACCTAGACCTCCATCAAACTTAGAACACAACAAATCCATTAGATTCGCCTTCGAGATTAATTTGTACATTTTTTCGGTAGATTAATGTCATGGCCGAAGGCCGGTTGCTCCACAAGTACAGGCTCGCTAGGATAAATAATCGACACCTAAAGGGCACGAAATGCCTTGATATTGACAAAGAAATGGGGAGAAAGGTGATAAAATCGACAAACTAATGAGGCAAACGTCTTAAAATGTCAAAACTAATGGGAATTAATTAGGAATTAATTAGGAAGAAAGGGGACTAGAAAAACGGGCCCATCTCCCCTTAAGTGTCATACACACAGCACCTACAGGCAATACTCACAAGCACAACCACTCCAACACTACACAAACATTTCACATAATTCGTACAACCTTACTATACTCTATTTCTTTTCAACTGATGGTAAATTCCAAAGTTCCCGTCAAGATTTATCAGTCATTATGAAGATTTTGTAGTGCAATATGTTGCTAATGATATTTATACTCTTGGTCTTGATAGGAGGCAGAGACATATAGTAGTTCCATATTTTACCATTAAGTATCGAGACATTAGCTGTTAAGAGATACAATTTACCGTCAAATGAAATTAAACCGAGTATAGTAATTATTATATCATGCTGGAGAGAGTTAGAGAAAGTGTACACCAATGATTATACGGTAAGTCTTTTAATTCACACCCTTAAAACAAACAAAAACAAAACAGTTACAAACTTCATGTTTACGTACCTAGCCTTCTAGCGCGTTATAATATAAACAATTGTAGTGTGACTTTCATGAAGAGAAATAAATCAATATTCATTGAAGAATATGCGGTGTTCAAGATCTTTTGAGAGATTGATTGGAATTATGCTGGTAAATGTTAAGGGGAGGTATATGTTTTTTCTGGACCCCCTTCTCCCTCATTAATTAAAGATTTTAAGACGCTCGCCCCATTAGTTTGGCAATTTTAAGACCTTTTGCCCCATTAATATTAAGACCCTTCGTGTCATTTAGGTGTCGATTTTGTCCTGGCGAGCGAAAACCAGCCTGTAATTTAAGAGGTGGCCGGGACATTTTCTACCGAAAACTATACACATTTATCTCGTAGGGGTGGGGGGGGGGGGGTCTTGGGGGTGTTTTTATTTAAGCTTGATAGAGGTCTAGGGAGCAAACTAAACACATATATTGCATATAATAATACACAATATAAACATAAATAATGAAACAGTAGAGGCTAGAGTTATTAGAAAGACAATGATAATATATTATTTTTTCCTCAAAGCGCAGATTCCTTACCTAGCTAGAATCTTTGAGACGCAGCCGTGCGAGACTCTGAGCTGTCGGGAGATGTCACAGGGTCGGATGTTGAGCTGGGCGAGTTCGATGATGCGCATGCGTATATGGTTGGGGAGGGGCCGCCCGTTGACAAACACGCCCCCCAGCTGGTTCACCTCTCCGTATTGCTGGATCTGGGGGTCTGGGGAAGAGAGAGAAAGAGGTATTTATATTATTGATGTCTGTATGCAGGTTAAGTTAGGGTCAGGTAAGCTAGATTTGTCTGGGAGAGAGAGACAGAGTAATTTATGATATTGATTATTGTATGCAGGTTAAGTTAGGGTGAGGTAAACTAGGTTTGTCCGGGGGAGAGAGACGAATAGGGATTTAAATTAGGTTAGGTTAAGTTAGGTTTGTCTGGTTAGGTTAGGTTGCCTAGATAGATAGGTTGTCTAGGTCAGGTTAGGTAAAGTTAGGGTTAGGTAAGCTAGGTTTGTCTGGGGGAGAGACAATGAAGGGGATACAAGTATAAAATGGTGATTAATGGTTAGGTAAGCTTGGTATGTTATTTAATGATAGAAAGCCACCCCATCAATATAAATGTACACTCCACAGTTGGTTTATATATCTGCACTGATGGGTATTTATTATGTACACTATTGATGAATTTGGGATGGTAAAAGATAAGGTTGTTTACAAATTGTTTGGTATGGAAGACGAAGGAAAGGGGGGGGGGGTAAAGACATATGACTTCATCTTGACAGTTAGCGTAGATATTAATTGGAATCCAGGTATAAAAAATTTAGGTAAAAATATGATGAACAAGTTTGGGAATGGCTTTTGTTTGGTAGACAAACTTGGATTTATTAACCATAAATCTATCAATTATGGAGTCTGGAGATTGTGATCTCTAGCCTTTTGTAACTTAGGGACGGCTGGAGCAAACGGGTTGCAAATTCCACACCTACAGTATTTGTTGGATCATTTCCCAAATGGTAGAAATATCAACTCCAATTGCCATTTTTTGTTTTATGTGTGTTATGATAGATAGTGGTTCAGGATTTCTAGACCCCTTATAATGAATAGACTATAGTCGCAATGACATGATATAGATTCTAGTCATGTTTCTTTAAACTCTAGAATTTGGGAAATAGGCTTGCCAATGTGGCTAAGTCAATAGGATAAGATTGGATAATTACAGTCACTTGCATTATACCGTTTAATATAAGTTAATATGAAACCTTCATAATCTGGTGATACAATTACTGCCCGTTACATTTGATTGAAGTATTCGGTATATATCAATGAAGCTCAAGCCCAAGCCACCGCGGAGGTATAGAACAACATTTGTAGCCCCGCCCTTTCCCTGTGTTGATGTTTGTGGCTCCTCCCCCTTCTCTCTCTCTCTCTCTCTCTCTCTCTCTCTCTAAGAAATTGAGGTTTTATGCCCTATTGTAACTGAATTGTTGTACTACAAACAATTATTGTATCGAAATATATTGTCTGCCCGCATCCATTCTGTGAGGCAGTAAGTAAAGGTTATTAGATCAATCAATCAATCAATCAATCAATCAATCTCTCTCTCTCTCTCTCTCTCTCAACGTAGGTTATTAACTTACGTAATTATGAAATATATGTTAAAATAAATATAATTTGCGTTACATGAGGTTAATTTGTTTGTAATTGTAGTGATGATGGTTGATACGGTAAGTGTGGTTATTAGTGATGGTAGTTGTGGTAATTGTGGTTACTAGTGATGGTAGTTGTGGTAATTAGTGATGATAGTTGTGGTAATTAGTGGTTATTAGTGATGGTAGTTGTGGTAATTGTGGTCATTAGTGATAGTAGTTGTGGTTATTAGTGATGGTAGTTGTGGATATTAGTGAGGGTAGTTGTGGTACTTGTGGTTATTAGTGATGGTAGTTGTGGTAATTGTGGTTATTAGTTGTGGTTATTAGTGAGGGTAATTGTGGTTATTAGTGAGGGTAATTGTGGTTATTAGTGATGGTAGTTGTGGTAAGTGTGGATATATAGTGATGGTAGTTGTGGTTATTAGTGATGGTAGTTGTGTAATAATGATGGTAATTGTGGTTATTAGTGAGGGTAGGTTTGGTAAGTGTGGTTATTAGTGATGGTAGTTGTGGTTATTAGTGATGGTAGTTGTGGTAATTGTGGAAGTGTCTGGGAGATATATTGAGTTATTTGAAGGGCACGTGCCGGACTACCTCCCTCATTCTTTTCCCTCAGCTCTCTCTCTCTCTCTCTCTGTCTCTGATATTTAATAATCGTCTGGTTACTTATATAGCGCCCGTATCACCTCCTTCGCTTGACCTTTTTTAATTAACCAGAGACCATTACTCATCTCCTTTGCTCATGGGAAAAAAATCCCGCCGGCTCTATTATTACGTTTTTTCCAAGATAAACTTTTCAATCTGAGTGGGGTGAAATGTCTTGTGTATTTTACTTGTAAGCAAAAGCCCTCCCTGATAGTAGTGATTTTTCCCTGGCCCATGGATTATCACGTGAACACTAAGAACGTGTAACATGATGTAATTCAATCTACGATCTATCTACATATAGAATTAACCATGTATCCCTTTCTTTCTGCCTTTAAATCTGTCTATACTTTCCTGCCTTCTCATGTTCCTTTCTCCCCTACCTTTGTGTTCTCCCCTCCTTCCCTCCCTTCATTACTACCTAAATGTTTTGTCGGTGAGGGGAAAGGGCAATCAGAGGCCAGAGGAAAGGGCAGGCTGGGCGATGAGGGCAGGGGGGTGCTGAGAGGGAGCAGTGAGGGCAGGGGGGAGGGCAGAGTGGGCAATGAGAGCAAGGGGAAGGGCAGGGGTGGGGGTGAGAGGGGGCAATGAGGGCAGGGGTGGGGGTGAGAGGGGGCAATGAGGGCATGGGGGAGGCCAAGGTTGGGGTGAGAGGGAGCAATGAGGGCAGAGGAAAGGCCAGGGAGGGGGCTGAGAGGAGCAAGTTGGACAGAGGAGAGGGCCAGAGTGGACAATGAAGCCAAGGGAAGCCTAGGGTGGGAGAGAGTGGAATCAATGAGGGGGCGAAAGAGTGGGCAAGTGGGGCAGAGTGGGGGCGAGAGAGGGAGCAAGGGGGGCAGAGTGGGGGAGAGAGAGAGAGGGAGCAAGGGGGTAGAGTAGGGGTGAGAGAAGGAGCAAGGAGGGCAAAGTAGGGGTGAGAGAGGGGGAGCAAGGAGGGCAGAGTGGGGGGGGGGGAAAGAGAGAGAGAGCAAGGGGGGCAAGGTGGGGGCGAGAGAGAGAGAGGGCAACTAGTGAAGGGGAGTGGGCAGGGTGGAGAAGTATGAGCAAGAAAGGCAGGGGGAAGGGTAGGGTGAGGGAGAGGTCAAAGAGGGCAGGTAGTTGATAGAAGAGGTAGAGATGGCAATATAAAAAGAGGAGAACACATTTATGAAAAGAAGAGAAACTAAACAAAAAAGACTAAAACAACAGAAGCACAAAAGAAAAACAAACATAACAAGACAAGAAGAGGTATAAATGTAGAGTCACTAGTTATATTTCACATCTGAGAATTCCTTCACATTTGGCATAGACTGAAAAACTACAGCTTCTAAAGCCAACTTTAAGACAACAATAGGCCATAATATGTTCCCCCGGTATACAAGTTGCTGCACCGGTGTGATCATCAGCTCAACCTGAATACGAAGAGGATAATTTACCAAGGAAAGAAAATACTCCAACTACGTCTCAGTGAAAAAAAAAAAAAAAAAAAAATCAGAGCTATCCGTCTCCAGCTCTAAAAATAACATTGTATCCAGGGCAAGATATTTTTCAGGTAAAAACGCGAAAGAGGTGCCAATCGAAGCTGTTAAAAATCATTAACATTTATATATGTCGGTCATATATTTGAGAGAAAAGGAACGATAGTGCAGACACCCAGAGGACTTTACTAAACCACCTGGGGTCACAGTCACACCAATTGTCAAAAGAGGGAGGTGATGACATGATGAGTCCTAGAGCTATGCAAGAGTGAGTGAGTGATGCAATGATATAAAGAGCAGTGACACATGAGTGAATGAGTGAGAGAAAGTGAGTGAGTGATGCGTTGAGATAAAGAGCTGTGAGATTAGAGTGAGTGAGTGAGTGAGTGAGTGAGTGAGTGAGTGAGTGAGTGATGTGTGGAGATAAAGAGCTGTAAGATTAGAGTGAGTGAGTGAGTGAGTGAGTGAGAGAGAAAGTGAGTGAGTGATGCGTTGAGATAAAGAGCTGTGAGATTAGAGTGAGTGAGTGAGAAAAAGTGAGGGAGGGATACATTGAGATAAAGAGCTGTGAGATAAGAGTGAGTGAGTGAAAGAAAGTGAGTGAGTGATGTGTGGAGATAAGGACTTGTGAGATAAGAGTGACACTTAAGAGTCTGTGTTATGTTTACGACACGTGTCCCATCTCTCTCTCTCTCTCTCTCTTTTGAAGGGTAAAAAGACAAATATATATTGATGTAACTAAGCATTTCCTCATCTAGTCAGTGGTGTATCAAGGAATAAGTTGACAGTAAAAATAGTTGATGTTATAAATAAACACTGCATATTATTCTGTAAGTCTAAACGTCGATACATTGAAGTTGGGCCACTTCTATACACTGTTGTTACTTTAATAATATAGCCTATTCATATATTTTTTGAAAACTGCAGAACTCAAGCCCAGATAATAATATGGTGTCTCTCTAGTAAAAATACAAATAATATCAAAAGTAAATTGTAGAAAACATTAAATTTGATTTTTTGTTTCTCTTCGTTTTTTTCTCTCTCTCTCTCTCTCCTCCCCTTTTCCCTCCCCTTTTTTTCTCTCTCTCTCTCTCTCTCTTTATCTCTGCATATATGTTATTAATTTTAAATTTGACTATACTCCTGTATGTATTATATTTTATCTATTTCAATGTGAGCCATTGTACATAATTAAAAGAATAACCATTATATAAATGGAAATAAAGATTCTGATTCTGATTATCTCTCTCTCTCTCTCTTTTTTTTGTTTTTTTTTTGTTTTTTGTTTTTTTTTTAAACTCGCTTCTCTCTTTCCCTTCAGTGTGCCTCCCTGGTTCGCCTCCCCCTGTCATGCTGTCGCTCTTCTTCTCCCATGCTCCATAATTTACTCTTCTTTCTGTCCGTCCAACTTTCTTTGATAAGCCCTCATCTCTCTCAGGAATTATATATATCCCATTATTAAATTGTATGACTCCGAGTGGTGCATCCGGATGGAAACAAATGCTGTACGGTAGATGCCCGGTACAATAACCATCCATATACAGTATGTCATAATTGAAAGAGTTAAAATATATATAATTTACATTCTTTTGATTCCGAGAATTCTTGTCTAAGCTGAATAATATTGCCCGGCGTCAGCTAGAATAATAATAAGAAAAAATATAAATAAAAAACATTAAACAAAAATGAAAATATAAATGCATACTATTGAATGGCTAAACCTCCCACCCATGTCCTTCATCTTGATCTCTCTGCAATCAACCAGTGTTTGTTTTTATTCTTTCTTTCCCACTAATAATGTTCGTTTTGTTTCTTTTGAGGGTTGGCTTTTCTTCTGGAATTGGCCTTTGATTCAGAGGTAACTCAAGGATTTTAGAAGAGGAAAGCTAATAAAGGAAGATGCGTCTAGTATTAATGTGTCCTGTTACTAACATTTTTATCCTCTCACAATGTCAATCTCACTCGGGCCTATCATGCTTACCTCTTTAGCTTAGTTTATTGAGAGCCGAGCACTTGAGAACTAGAGAATAATAGACAATCCAGAACCCAGCCTATCATGAATTAGAGTTGACGAATTTATCATGGTCTTATAGCTAATCTCAGGATGGCTAATCTACTGTTATATCACTATCTACTCCTTCGAATCTTCTTGTTTATCAGGTTCTCCTTTAGATCTCTTCTCTTTCTCCTATTTCTTCTTATTTACATCCTCCATCTATCTACCTCTCCTTTCATCCCATTCTCTGTAACCTCCTTTGTACCGGCGACGTCTTTTATATTTTATTCTAGCTATATTTAGACGACGTTGTGCAGTTTAAGAAGGATTAAAATGGGTTAAGTGAGATCATTCGAAGCCTGTTCATTACGGGAGGCACTTTTTAAACTGAATAAAACCGTCTAATAGTAGCCAGCATAATGTTAAAAGGACTGCACCGGTACTGCTTCAAGGTCTGTGCAGTCTGTGTATCCATGTAACTAAGTAACACACACACTCTCTCTCTCTCTCCACCAGGCCTCAGCTCTCCCATTTCAAAGGCCTCCAGCGCCTGACAGTCTCACAAGAATTTAAATATTACCAGATGTGCAAGGGAGGTGGCTGGGGATGGGGGGAGAGGAAAGGGGGGAAGGGAGAGGGTAGAGGGAAAGGGAAGAGAGGAGAGGGGAAGAGAGAGGGAGGGGGTATGAGAGAGGAGAGAGGGATGGAGTGGGGAGATGGAGGAGAGGAAAATGAGTATGGATATAAGAGGAGGTTGGAAGTGAGAGGATGAGGTAGATACTAGAACGAAAAGTGGGACTGACGGGGAAGAGGAGGAAAGGAGAAGAGAAAGGAGAAGTAAAAAAGGAGAAGTAAGATGTAATGGAGAAGATAATTATATAGGAAATACACTATGAGAGAGAGAGAGAGAGAGAGAGAGAGAGAGAGAGAGAGAGAGAGAGAGAGAGAGAGAGAGAGAGAGAGAGAGAGATGATGGAGATAATTAGAGACGTACATAAGAAGAGCGGTAGTGATTAGGGTGATGATGGTGATACTGATGGAGGAGAGGAGGAGGAGGTGGTGGAAGAAGATGAGGTGGAATAAGATGAGGTGGAATAAGATGAAGAGGAAGAAGGAGGAGGAGGAGTTGAAGAAGGAAGAAGAGGAAAGGGAGGAGGAGGAAGAAGAAGATGATTTTGAGATCGAAAGGAAGGAGGTGGAGGAGGAAAAAGAAGATGAGGAGGAAGAAGGAGGAGGAGGAGGAGGAGGAAGATGATGATGAGGATATCGAACAGGAAGAAGAGGAGGAAAAAGTATAAATGTGTTAATGGTGGTAATGGGATGGGGAAGGCATGTACAGTAGGTAGGGATAGATATAGTAATACTATAGAGTATAGACGAAGGGATAGTGATGGTGGAGATTAGGGCACATTTTGACAGTTTATTCTGGCTATCATTATACGATTGTATACAGTTTAGGAAGGATCTGTGGGCATCAAAAAGGTAAAGACTACCTCAATGAACCCTTTGATTTCCCAGATAGCCAGACCGCAGAAAATATATTGCTGGTGTAATGGTAGTAATGCAAACGAAAGAATTACGATGATGATGGTGGTAGCGATAACGTAAGGGAAATATAGCGATGGTGGAGGCGATAATGGGACGTGATGACAAAAATAGATGAAGGTGAAGAGATGATGATGAACTGAGAAGAAACCAAGCTGATAATGATGGCAGTGGTAGAGGCTGGTGGTGGTGGTGACAAAAATAGATGAAGGTGAAGAGATGATGATGAACTGAGAAGAAACCAAGCTGATAATGATGGCTGTGGTAGAGGCTGGTGGTGGTGGTGACAATAAGAGATGATGGTGAAGAGAAGATGATGAAATGAGAAGAAGCCAAGACGATAATGATGGCAGTGGTAGAGGTAACGGGAGAAGAGAGGCTGGTGGTGGTGGTGGTGGAGAGGGTAATGATAATGGGAGGAGAAGGAATGATGGCAGAGGGTGATGTGATGGTAGTGAGGGAGTTGGTTTACTTATAATGTCTCAGGGTTGGCTTACAGAGGGAGTCAGGCAGGATAATTATTACCTCTTTATGGGGAGAATTGTCATGGTAGTTGGTGTTTATTATTTGTGTGACGGCTAGCACAGGTGGATGGCACTGCCATGAACCTACAATATTTCTTTAACCTCTACTGTACCGGCGACGTCTTTTTAGTATATTCTAGATATATTTAAATTATTTTTGCCTGTGGTACTAATAATGGTTAAGTGAGATAGTTCGAAGCCTGTTGATTGCTGGAGGCCCTTTTTAAACTGACTATAATCGTCTAATAGTAGCCAGAGTATAGTTAAAAGGACTGGATGGGTTAATTAAGAAATGGCTCTCGTCAAATTAACTCTAACTTATGTTTAGCAGTAGTTCAATGTACTTCTCTTGTACGTACCTTGTTAGTTACTGGTGATTGAGATAATACCATTTGGTAGGCAATAATAGGTGTGCAATAATAGCCTTATCCAATAACTCCATTACTCCACAAACTTTAAAAGAGCAAGGGCAAGAAGAGATATTTATTTATGGTAGTAATAATCCGTAGAGTTTGCTTCGCTATTGGTTAAGGGGAGATCTCCACTTGAGGGATTTTTTTCTTGACCCCTTTCTCCCTCATGTTTAGCCCCATTGCTTTTGAGATTTTAAGACGTTCGCCTCATTAGTTTGGCAATTTTAAGAACTTTCACCCCATTTATGTCACTTTTAAGACCTGTCGTCCCATTTAGGTGTCAATTTTTTCCTGGCGAGCGATAGCGAGCCTGTAATTTAAGAGGAACCGGCCTTCGGCCGGGAAATTTTTCTACCGAAAAATGTACAAATTTATCTTGAAAGGGGGTCAAGGGGGTGTAATTTCAAGCTTAATAAAAGTCTAGGAAACACACTAAAAACCTCCCCTTAACCCGTCCAGTCCCGGTGACATCCTGTATATTATACTCTGGTAAATATTGGACGATTCCATTCAGCTTAGGAAGGACGTCTACCAATTAAAAGGCTACAGACTATCTCCACCAACCCTTTTAACTACCACAGATCCTTCCTTAGCTGCATACTATCGTCTATATATATATCTAGAATACAATATACTGTATAGCAGTATAGCACACCTCGATTTTTTTCTCTTTCTCTCCCTCTCTCTTTGCCTTGTATCCAATCGGCCCCATTCAGCCTACTGTTTTAAGACGTTTACCCCCATCCAGGTGTCAATATTTTCCCGGCGAGCGGTAGCGAGCCAGCATACTGTGTATATATTTTTGTTTTGACAGCAAGCTAAATTTGTAAATTTTTCGATAGAAAAATTTCTCCGGCGAAGCCGGATTTCTCCATACAATACTGGCTCGCTATCGCTCGCCAGGACGAAATCGACACCTGGATGGGGATAAACGTCTTAAACAGTTGGCTGAATGGGGCCGAATGGATACAAGCCATTGAAAGAGAGATAAGGAGAGAACAAAAAACGGTGACCCCCCTTAAGAGAGCTTTCGGTGTAAAATGCTTATGCATGTTTGGGTGGAGATTATAATTATGTAACTTGAGATCTATATAGTGTTTGTAGAATGTGTGTTTCTTTCTGGCTGAATTCAGTTTAGTTCCTGTGTTTGACATGTGGGAACAGAAGGTCCTTAATTATATAAAGTATGAGAGAGAGAGAGAGAGAGAGAGAGAGAGAGAGAGAGAGAGAGAGAGAGAGAGAGAGAGAGAGAGAGAGAGAGAGAGAGAGAGAGAGAGAGAGAGAGAGAGAGAGAGAGAGAGAGAGAGAGAGAGAGAGAGAGAGAGAGAGAGTGAGTGTGTGTGTGTGTGTGTGCGCGCGCTTCAAGTGTAATTGCAAAGTATGGAAGTAAGTGTGTGAATGAAAACGAGTATGCTTTTATGAGTGTATGTGTTGTGAGATGTGTGTGTGTGTATGAGTGTCTACGAGTACCAGAGTGTGTATAGTGTGTGTGTGTGTGTATGAGTGTCTACGAGTACCAGAGTGTGTATAGTGTATGTGTGTGTGTGTGTGTGTGTGTGTGTGTGAGTGTTTACGAGTACCAGAGTGTGTATAGTGTATATGTGTGTGTGTGTGTGTGTGTGTGTATACTAGTACCAGAATGAGCATATCGTATATATGTGTGTGGTAAGGAAGGAATGCTACGGGTGATGATAGTGGTTTAAGACATGTCACAGTCAATACACTCAACTCCAGGCGGTCTACACAACTCGTTTTATTTATGCTCACACCCACACACCCCTACTCGTCTCTACTCTAACTTTTCTTTCTCGTTTCTACTCCAACTTTTATTTCTCGTTTCTACTCCAACTTTTATTTCTCGTTTCTACTCCAACTTTTATTTCTCGTTTCTACTCCAACTTTTATTTCTCGTTTCTACTCCAACTTTTATTTCTCGTTTCTACTCTAACCGTTCTTTCTTTATCTATCCCTACTTCCCTTTCTCTTTCTCGGTCCATAATTCTTACTCTGTGTATTCCTTCTTATGTGGAATAGTGGTGTTTGTATATATATATATATATGTGTATTTGTATGGTGTGTTCGTACATGTGTGTGTGTGTGTGTGTGATTGTGTGGTATATATGTATGTGTGACTGCATGTACGAGGGTGTATGGTCTGTGTATGGTATATTTTGTAGAGTGTGTGTGTGTGTGTGTGTATATATAAAGGAAGGCATGCCACGGAGGGTGACGATGTTGGTTTAAAGCCGGTATCACACGAGCGCTTTTTCCCTCAACATTTATACTCAACACTGGTCTGGCAGCTTCTGAGGTATTTTTTTTAAATATTTCGGTTACCTAAATTCATCTATCAGCAGTCTAGTTTCCGATACCAGTGCAAAATACTCCCTAAATGTTGCCAGCAAAATGTTGATCATCGAATGTTGAGTATAAAAGTTCTCGTGTGATACCGGCTTAAGGGGAGGTTTTTAGTGTGTTTCCTAGACTTCCATCAAGCTTGAAATTACACACACTTGACCCCCTTTCAAGATAAATTTGTACATTTTTCGGTAGAAAAATGTCCCGGCCGAAGACCGATTCCTCTTAAATTGCAGGCTCGCTATCGCTCGCCAGGAAAAAAATCGACACCTAAATGGCACGAAAGGTCTTAAAAGTGACATATATGGGGTGAAAGTTCTTAAAATCCCCAAACTAATGGGGCGAACGTCTTAAAATCTCAAAAGCAATGGGACTACACATGAGGGAGAAAGGAGTAAAGAAAAAAATCCCTCAAGTGGAAATCTCCCCTTAAGTCATGTCACAACCAATACGCCCAATATTCTCTTATTTATTTATCTCTCTCTCCCTCCCCTTCTCTCTCTCTCTCTCCCTCGCCTTCTCTCTCTCTCTCTCTCTCTCTCCCACTAAGTTGGATACCACTGGTTGGTTTCCCCTTACCATCAGTTTGTGGTTCCTCTTCATGTATCCCTCTCCTCCTCCTCCACCATCACCACCTCCTCCACCACCACCTCTTCCTCCTGTTCCACCTACACAACCACCACTTCCTCCTGTTCCACCTACACCACCACCACAACCTCCACCTTTTGTTCCACCTCCACCTCCTATTCCACCACCACCACCACCACCTCCTGTTCCACCACCATCATCATCATCACCTCCTCCTCCTCCTCCTCCACCTCCACCACCACCACCTCCACCGCCTCCTTCTGTTTTCTTACTAACTACTGTACGTGTTGATGAGATCTGAATCTCCAACTTGTTGTTTGCCTTTATAAAACTGTTTTTTAGTAAACTATAGTTTTAATTAAATATATGTGCAATAAACAGTAAAATTATAATGTTTAAATCGTATCGTTCTTTCAGTCGTAATTATGATAGCCCGAAGAAAGGGTCAAAATGCGTCCTCAAGGGGTTAATGATTAACTCTTCTTTCTCTGTCTCTTTCTCTTTCCTTCCCCTCGTCTCCCACCTCGGTCGTCTTAGGGTTTTTCCTCCTCCTTCCCTCTCCTCTTTCATTCGACCTTCCTGTCCTGGCGTCACAGTGCTTAGATTTGATTGGATTATCGTACGTTTATTATCATCTCTTTCGTTTCGTTCTCCTTTATTTCACCTCCTACTTTTCTTGTCTAACAGTCAATTATTCTACTTGTGTCTGCCATCAATTTGTTGCTCTTTCCTTTTCTTGACATTTCTAGTGTTTTATTTTATAAGTTGTAATCATCCCTGTGTTCATATTTTCATTATATTAAGCTATGCATTGCTCGTCATCTTTGCTAGTCGCGTTCATTTAAATTTGTCCTCCTTTGTGCATGGTTGATATTATTCTTTTGGTTCTCTCACTCACTCACTCACTCTCTCTCTCTCTCTCTCTCACACACACATTCTTCTGATATGTTTTTGTCTTAGTTTTCACGATAGGTTTTCTCTACGGACACTTCCGAATTCTTCTACTTTAGTTCATATATGTTACTTTTCTTGACTTTGCACATATTATTTTATATTTATGTGGTTTTCCTATCGATCTTCGTGCCTCAATTTTTTTTTTATCACATTCCACATCGTCCTAATATTTCTTCGCCTTCCCGGCTACCTCAGTCACGTATTGTCTTATTATTATTATTATTATTATTATTATTATTATTATTATTTCATTTTACCTTTTCCAATTTCTCACTTAATTTTCTATGCTTTTATTTCCACCATTCATTCTTGTTCATTCGTTGTCTTCTTTACTTGTTGCCTTTCTCCCCATGTTTTTCTTATCCCTCGTTTCTCACACTCTTTCTCAACCCCCTTTCACATTCTTCCGATCACTCTTGTCTATTTTCTTTATATTTGTTCAGAATGTCCTTTTCTGTTATGTTGGCTTCCTCTTTTTCTCTCTACTCTTCCTCCATCTCTCCCACCTTCTTTTCCTCCTCCTCTCCCTCCTTCTCTTCCTCCTTCTCTCCCACTCTCTCCCTCCTTCTCCCTCTCCTCCACACCCATCTCCAGTCCCCCTCATCCCGTGTTCAACCAACCCAAAGAAAGCAAGGGTGGTGAGGGATGAAACTATTATGAAATTGGCGTTAAACAGCGGGAAAACTCTCTCTCTCTCTCTCTCGTATTTACATCTTTCAATGTTCATTACATTTTCTTTAGCTGCGAATTACCCAGGCATCCACTTTATATGCTTACTGTTAATTTATAGTTACTTCAATATTCTAAATAAACAATTCATATAAGGTACCCTAGCTTTACAGAAAGAAGAGCGCTCAAGACACTGGCACATTTGAGCTCTTGTAACAAAAACAACGATATAAGAAATTCACAAACAACATTCTGCATACAAAAAAAAAAACACACACACATCACAATAAATAAATAAAATCTTGTATTTGCTGAACATCATTACATGATCTGTTAACATTTGTTGGTTTGATGTAACTTATTTAACCAACTATTTGTATAAAGGCCACAGTTACTGACGTGGGTGTGTTATGAAAAGTGTTATGGACAGAAATATAGCCTAAATTCGACCACCCAATGAGAATTACTGAATTAACTGATAGAACATAATACTTTACTAAATACAACAACAGAGGTCTTCGAAATATATAAGAAATAGTATGAGTGTATATACTGTATATTATATATATGACACTATCGAACATTATGTTGTATCAATGTTGACAATCGTGCTAACATGAAACGAATACTTCTCTCAGTTAAGAGTATAAATTAAAATTTCAAGTATCACCTACAGCAGAATGACAACGTATTTGTCTTTATTGTATTTTGGATAATAAGATATGTTTCTTACTAAATATAGGGACTATATTCCGTTTCTTTTCAACTGGCGATAAATTGAATCCCTTACCAGCTAATTTCTTGATAATAAATAGCAAAATATGAAACTACTATGTCTCTGTATCATATTAAGACCAAGTATATATAAGTAGCTCCACATTTCACTACAAAATCTTCAAAATAGCTGAGAAATCTTGACGGGAACTTTGCAATTTACCGTCAGTTGAAAAATACAAAAAATAAAATAAACAACTATAGTTCTCATAGTGAAGGGGTTAAATAGGAGACCATGGGGAGGAAGTGGAGGTAATGGTGAAGGAGGGGAAGCTACTGTCAATAAGTGGAGGGAGGGAGGGGAGAAGGGGTGAGTAATGGAGAGAGAGAGAGAGAGAGAGAGAGAGAGAGAGAGAGAGAGAGAGAGAGAGAGAGAGAGAGAGAGAGAGAGAAGGGGAGGAGAGGAAGACGCATGAAGGGATATTAAGGAACCGAGAGGGTTGGAAGAAGGTAGGGATTAAACTAGAGAAAACATAATTGTACATTAAAGGAGAAGAATATAAGATAAATATTTAGCGTAGTAGTGGGTTGAGGGAGGACATAGAGAAACAACGGAGGAGGAATAAAAGAATGACACGAGAAAGAGACAAATTTAGCACAGGGAACTGAAGAAGGGTAAAAATAAACCAAACATAAATTCTAGAGTTCCCAGTTTCGTGGCAAGATTATTTAGATATCTTAGAACAGTAGAAGAACCAATTACAGGAGCCCAAATCGATCACGGCAAAGGTTTAACCCCTTCTATACCGGCGACGTCTTTTGAAAATGATCCTAGCTATATTTAAACGATTTTGTCCAGTTTAATTAGGATCTGTGGTAGTAAAAAGGGTTCAGTAAGATAGTTTAAAGCCTGTTAATTGCGTGACGCCCTTTTTAAACTGAATAAAATCGTCTAAAAGTAGCTAGAATATAATTAAAAAGACGTCGCCGGTACAGAAGGGGTTAATAACATTTAGGTACGGCATGCATTCGGGGAGTCGTGTACTATTACGCAAATGAGGTCCCTGAGTATTCCACTGTTCAGATAAAATAATGTATGAATTTTTCAGAGATAGACAATAGAAAGGATACATAACACTAATTCATACATTATTGTCCACAGATCGAGTCAGTAAGAGGCAAAACAGAGCAGGAAGAAGTTTGGAAAGGAGAGAAGGTACTGGTTGGTGGGAGAGAGAGGAGACACACAGACGGAAAAAAAGACAAACAAAAAAGTGAAATCAGAACAAAAAGAGGGAGAGTGTAGGAGCTAAAGAAGAAGGAATGAGGTGGGAAAGGATAGAAAGAAGAAGGGAAGGAAGGGGAGAAAGAAAGAAAGAGTGGAGGTATAAAAGAAGGGAAGGAAGGGGAGAAAGAAAGAAAGAGTGGAGGTATAGAAGAAGGGAAGGAAGAAAGAGGGAGTGAAAGAATAAGGGAAGGAAGCAGGGAGGAAAAAAAATATTTGACTGGTTGGAGAGGAAATGGGAGTTATGAGGAGGGAGGAAAGAGAGGGACGAGAAAATGAGATGGAGGGAGATATAGAAGGAGATAAAAGGAAGGATTAATGTAGTGAATATATAAGAATGGAGAACAGAGAAAAAAGGAAGGAGAGGAGAGGAAGAAGGAAGGAGGAAAGGGGAACTAGAAGAGCCAAACTGATAATTATATGGGTAGAACGGAAATAAAGGATAAATATAAATAAATATGAAGGAGGAAGAAGAAGGAGGGAAAAATTAAAGAAGGAAGCAGGAAAGGAGAGAAGCAATATTGTGTGTTGGAGGAAAGGGGAGCTAGGCGGAGGGGGGCCCAGAAGAAGGAGAAAAGTAAAGAAGGTAGCAAGGAAGGAGAGAAGGAATTTTGTGTTGGAGGAAACGGGAACTATCAGCCAAGCTGATAGCTATAAGGCTAGACGGAAAAAAGTAGAGTAAAACAAATGAAGGAATAGGAAGAAGAAGGAGAAAATTAAAGAAGAAAGCAGGAAAGGAGAGAAGGAATTGTATGTTGGAGGAAAGGGGAGCTAGTAGGAGGAGGAGGAGGGCCAAGCTGATATATGGGTAGGCGGAAACACTTAACCCTGAGGACCCCTGCCACCCACCCCGCCACCCGCCAGGCTAGAGACACTCACTCTTAAGGGCGTCGCAAAAGGCTACAGTCTTTGAGGGGACCTAACATGCAGTGCTACTCTAAACTCTGTCTCAAATTTCCATAGAGGTACACTCGAGGAAAACGTAATCTTTACACTGGTGAGCTGTATATAATATTGTGTGAACGGAATTAATTGGGTGAAACATACGTCTGTGAGGTTTTATCACAAGATTTCAATTCACTTCCAGAATGCTTAGAGCGTTAGTGTATAGATTATGTTTTCCTCGAGTTGGGATTGATTCCCGGGGAGGGCAAGACAAATGGGCAATGTTCTCACTCCCGACGCTTCAGTTCATTACTATCATCAATATATATTGGTCCATTGCAGAACCAGTCTAACCCCCAGGGGACGATAACAGCCTATGTACAGTTGGCCACATGACTTTTTATACACTCCATGATTTTATGTATGGAAGGAAAAATGGTGTGATCGACTTACAAGAATAATTTGCTATAAAACCGGATATTAGTCATATTATTTAACTACTGAATAAACAAATGCACTTCTAATTCAATCATACTAACTTTCCTTCAGTACATACATTGACGGAGTGTATACAAAGTCATGTGGGCAACTGTACCTCACCACGGTGGCTTAGTTTGGGTTGGTGAGATAGTGTATACATGGTGAGGAGTATTTGTGGATTGTTAAGTGGCTGATGCAATAGTTGTAGTTATGTGTGTGTTGTTGTCAGTCACCTAGCAATCAGCCCCTGCTCACCTAATAGTAAATAAGATCCTGTGTGTCAGTGCATAGGTGTAAGGTCTCTTCTGGAATAAGATCCTGTGTGTCAGTGCATAGGTGTAAGGTCTCTTCTGGAATCATTTAACCCCTTCTGTACCGGCGATGTCTTTTTAACTTTATTCTGGCTACTAATAGATGATTTTATTCAGTTCTATAAGGTCCTCCAGCAATTTACTGGCATCGAACTATCTCACTTAAGGGGAGGTTTTTAGTTTGGTCCGTAGATATCCTTCAAGCTTAAGATTACACCCCCTTGAGCCCCTTTCAAGATAAATTTGTAAATTTTTCGGTAGAAAAATGTCCCGGCTGAAAGCCGGTTCCTCTTAAATTATAGGCTCGCTATCGCTCGCCAGGATAAAATCGACACCTAAATGGCACGAAAGGTCTTAAAATTGATAGAAATGGGTTGAAAGTTCTTAAAATCGTCAAAATAATGGGGCAAACGTCTTAAAATTAGAAAAACAATGGGGCTAAACATGAGGGAGAAAGAAGTCCAGAAAATAATCCCTCAAGTAGATATCTCCCCTTAACCCATTTTACTACCACAGATCCTTCTTAAACTGCACCCAATCGTTTAAAAATAGCTGGAATAAAATGAAAAAGACGTCGCCGGTACCTAAATGAGAAAGCAAACTATTCGATGAATGGCACTCAGCTTAAGAATGTAAACAGAGAAACCGATCTGGGAGTAACAATATCGAGTAACCTAAAACCGAGTCAACAATGTTCAGAAGTTGTTAAGAAGGCAAACAAAATAATTGGCTTTATAGGCAGATCATTTGAGCATAAATCCAAAGACGTAATCCTAACCCTTTACAATTCCTTAGTCCGCCCTCTTCTGGAATACTGCGTTCAATGCTGGTGCCCTTATTACCAAAAAGACATAAACAAGCTAGAACGAGTTCAACGTAGAGTTGCCAAAATGATACCTAGCCTAAAGAACAAACCATACGAAGAGCGTCTTAGAGAATTAAATCTATTTCCTTTAACCCAGCGCAGATTAAGAGGTGACTTAATTCAAGTGTTCAAAATCATCAAAGGCATCGACAATATGAACTGTAGTAAGTACTTCACTATCGACCAATCTAATTACACGCGGGGAAACGGTTGCAAAATTATTGGTAAATCTTTTAACTCACACGAATCTAAGAATTTCTTCTTCAATCGAGTTGTCAACTTGTGGAATGGGCTTCCCCGAGACGTTATAGACTGCAGCACCGTTGATTCATTTAAATTCCGCCTAGACAAGTATCTCGCATCAAACCCGCGACTGACTGCGTTTGTAAATGAATAACTTTATTTTATCCTCCCCTCAGTTACTAACCCATATGTCCCCTACTAACTTCCTAGTCCTGCCACGTTAGTGGCAGGCCAGTAGTTCCCTTTCCAATGTTCCCTTACCCACTCTAAACCACTGTTTGGACATTTGATCCTCAGTGTTTTGGAGGACAAGCAGCCTAGAAGGGTCACTAGAACTGTTGTTGCTTGATTTCCTTTGTACTCCTTTGAAGGGGTTAATGGTTTCTGTGTCTTTCTTGTATTTATTGGTATATATTATGTATCATGTTACCCACCCCAATCTCGACACAAAAGCAGCATGAGTGAGACAGACAGCCAACCAGACAAATAATGATAGTGGCAAAGCTCACGAGTTTGACAGTCAGTGTATTTGTAGCCATAATGTGTGTTGTACGGTCTCGCTAATAAGTCATGTCTCACCTGTTATTACGTGTGGCTTTCTCTGTGCTGTGTTAATGTCTGTCATATGTTGAATAGGGTGGGTAAGTGTAGGAACATGTTTGTATATCTCACTTGAAATACATAAATCAGGTTTATATATTGCTGATACCAATTATGGATCAATATATAACTTGGTGCCGAGACATCACTTATTAGGCCGACTGTACACTCACTCATAAAAGTTCGTGGACTTCGCCTATTTGTAATTATAGAAATATATCCTTGGACACGAATATATTGATTTACTTTTCTACACATCATCAACAAAACTATATACACTATTTAATGAAACGCAAGGGTCCTCCAAAAATAAATCCAGTGAGCTATTTTTGCATAAAGAAAAACATAGGGTGTCTAAGAAGTTTTATACGTGACTTTATCTGTCATTAGTGCTACCCCTGCCATCATCATCTGCCATTACCGCTACCCCTACCAACACCTGTACCTCTGCCACCACCTGTATCTCTGCCACCACTTGTACTCCAGTCTCCATCAGTTTTCCTGTCACCAGCTGTATTCCTGCCAACACCTGTACCCCTGCCAACACCTGTACCCCTGCCAACACCTGTACCTCTGCCAACACCTGTACCCCTGCCAACACTTGTACCCCTGCCAACACTTGTACCCCTGCCAACACCTGTACCCCTGCCAACACTTGTACCCCTACCAACACCTGTATCCCTGCCAACACTTGTTTCTGCTTTATCTGAGTCACTTACCACACTACCTCAACCTCAACTATTACCACTCCTAAGAACATTACCACTGCTAATACTACCACCACCATCACTACCAACATTAACAACACAACAACTACCACCACCACCACTACTACCAACATTACCAGCACTACAACTACCACCACCACCACTACAAACATCTACCAACACTACAACTACCACCACCACAACAACAACAACTACCACCACCACCACCACTACCAGCATTTACGAGCGTGTCCGTCTACCAGAACACGACATTGTAGCCAGACGGAAAATAGACCCGTTTTTTGTTTCCCAGTGGGCAAGATCAGTTGAGCGGTGATTGAGAGAGAGAGAGAGAGAGAGAGAGAGAGAGAGAGAGAGAGAGAGAGAGAGAGAGAGAGAGAGAGCGAGAGAGAGAGAGAGAGAGAGAGAGAGAGAGAGAGAGAGAGAGAGAGAAAGAGAGAGAGAGAGAGATGGGGGGGGGGAGGTGGGGGTGGGGTAAACCCATATATAACCACAGATCAAAGGACATTCTTGAGAAGAGGAGGGGGTGGGGGGGGGGGGGTAGGAGGAGGACGAACCAAGGAGTGGGAGAAAGAAGGAAGGAGGAGAGAGAGAAAGGAAGAAATAATAAGGTTAGGGAGGACAATAATAAATGGAAGAGTGGCAAATTAAAACCTATGAAACTTTGAAATGGTCTTGCAATAGTGATGAGAGATTTACATAGATTTTCACATATACGCTAGCGACACGGATGATGTTATGATCCTAGTGAAGTGGCCAGGACTTAACTATAGTAGAGATACCATAACCCAGACTAAGAGAAAGTGGGAAAAAAGGATATATACAGAGAGAGAGAGAGAGAGAGAGAGAGAGAGAGAGAGAGAGAGAGAGAGAGAGAGAGAGAGAGAGAGAGAGAGAGAGCATATCTACAGTATATAACAACAAATTCGTGGAAAGGAAGGGGAGGATAATAAAGAGGGAAGGAAACAAAAACACTTGGACAAAGAAGCAACGAAAGTGGAAATGAACACTTTGAACAGTCTGCTGCACCAGATGCCATCCCAGGATGAGGGGCGTCACGCTCTTCGGTGCTACTAAGAGAGTCGTGAACACTTCGTAAGGTAAGGAATTCTTTTAAGGGGGTATATAGGTGTTCATTATTTGTTTATATCTTTAGTATTATCTTAGTTTCATCCCTAGGCTTCCATCAAGCTTCAAAATATCATCCTTAAGATTCTCCCCCGAAAATATTTTGTAAATTTTTCGGTATATAAATGCGGCCGGGTTTCTCCAAAAATACAGTCTCGCTATCGCTCGCCAAGAAAAAAATTGACGCCTAAATAGAACGAAAGGTCTTAATATTGTCAAATAAATGGGGCGAAAGGTCTTAAAATTAACAATCTAATGGGGCTAACCATGAGGGAGAAGGGGGTCTAGAAAAACGGCCTACCTCCCCTTAATCACATTATTTTGCTAGACCATCCCCCTCCCCACTCACTCACTCTCTCTCACACACACACACACTCTCTCTCTCTGGTAGTAGTGTAAATATATTGGGGGTGTGATCAGTACAAAGTCTACCTGAGATAACTCCTTAATGACCTCCACACCTGTTTACTCAATCTTCCTGTTCTCTCTCAACCCTTTATGCTCTCCCCCTTCTTCCCCCCCCCCCCCACCTCTCTCTCTCTCTCTGGTAGTAGTGTAAATATATTGGAGAGTGATCAGTACAAAGTCTACCTGAGATAACTCCTTAATTAATGATATCCACACCTGTTTACTCAATCTTCTTGTTCTGTCTCTCAACCCTTTATACTCTCCCCCCCTCTCTTTCTCTCTCTCTATCTATCTATCTATCTATCTATCTATCTATCTATCTTTCTATCTTTCTCTTTCTCTCTCTCTCTCTTGTTTCGTGGTCCCATGGGAAGAAAGGGGAGCTTAAATTGGGCTTACAATGCAAACATATGATTGAAGAATTTTCAAGAAGGTATATATCGAGAGAGAGAGAGAGAGAGAGAGAGAGAGAGAGAGAGAGAGAGAGAGAGAGAGAGAGAGAGAGAGAGAGAGAGAGAGAGAGAGAGAGAGAATAAGCTAGTGTCAGATACTAATCATAATGACCCTCTTAACTGCATAATACCTTCCATAATCGCAGAAGATTTAGTACACCAACTATCATCTATCACTTTGTCTTGAAAGGAGATCACCCAAAGAGACAGTTTTATGCTAAGAATAATCACCCATTGCTATTGTTCCTTGCTAGTATCATCTCTTCACGATATTTTTAACCGCTTCTGTACTTGCGATGTCTATTTAATTTTATTCTAGCTATATTTAGACGATTGTGTGCAGTTTAAAAGAAATAGGTGGTAGTAAAAAGGGTTAAGTGAGATAATTGGAAGCCTGTAAATTGCTGGAGGTCCTTATACTGTATAACTCAATAATTGCTGGAGGTCCTTATACTGTATAACTCAATAATTGCTGGAGGTCCTTATACTGTATAACTCAATAATTGCTGGAGGTCCTTATACTGTATAACTCAATAATTGCTGGAGGTCCTTATACTGTATAACTCAATAATTGCTGGAGGTCCTTATACTGTATAACTCAATAATTGCTGGAGGTCCTTATACTGTATAACTCAATAATTGCTGGAGGTCCTTATACTGTATAACTCAATAATTGCTGGAGGTCCTTATACTGTATAACTCAATAATTGCTGGAGGTCCTTATACTGTATAACTCAATAATTGCTGGAGGTCCTTATACTGTATAACTCAATAATTGCTGGAGGTCCTTATACTGTATAACTCAATAATTGCTGGAGGTCCTTATACTGTATAACTCAATAATTGCTGGAGGTCCTTATACTGTATAACTCAATAATTGCTGGAGGTCCTTATACTGTATAACTCAATAATTGCTGGAGGTCCTTATACTGTATAACTCAATAATTGCTGGAGGTCCTTATACTGTATAACTCAATAATTGCTGGAGGTCCTTATACTGTATAACTCAATAATTGCTGGAGGTCCTTATACTGTATAACTCAATAATTGCTGGAGGTCCTTATACTGTATAACTCAATAATTGCTGGAGGTCCTTATACTGTATAACTCAATAATTGCTGGAGGTCCTTATACTGTATAACTCAATAATTGCTGGAGGTCCTTATACTGTATAACTCAATAATTGCTGGAGGTCCTTATACTGTATAACTCAATAAAATCGTGAAGGGGTTAAAGTCCAAATAAATCGTGTGTTGTTTATTTGTAAAGTGTGTGTGTGCGTGTGTGTGTGCGTGTGTGTGTGTGTGTGTGTGTGTGTGTGTGTGTGTGTGTGTGTGTGTGTGTGTGTGTGTGTGTGTGTGCGCGCGCGCGCACACGCGCGCACACACACACACACACACACACACACACACACACTTTGGTCCTGGTACAGACAGATAATTTTGATTATGTTTGGCATTTGTTATTGATAGTTGATTATTATATAGGGCTATAATCTAATTGTATTAATTTCACTCCAACACCAAACGCCTCCCAATGATATTAATGAAAGCAAGCATGTGATCCACCGGGATTCGAAACTGGGTTACCACATACAGATTGTAGACACTCTAACCATTACACCAGCAAGGCAGTTATAAGTACAGCCCATGACTAAGATTAATATCCATTTATCGACCACTGGACATTGATCTAATGATAAACTACACCCAATATAATACTATATAATACATTATGTGTCATCAGGGTAGGTGAGTCTGTATTACAGTAGGTGACTTAACATACTGTACTTCAGGGAACGTTATGGGCAGGTCTGGGGGATTTCTGGGCCCTCTTCTCCCTCGTGTCTAGCCCCATTGATTTTGAGAGTTTAAGACACTCGCCCTAGTAGTTTCGCTATTATAAGACCTTTAGTGTCATCTAGGTGTTGATGTTTTCCTGGCGAGCGATAGCGAGCCTACCATTTAGGAGAAACCGGCCCTAGGCCGGGGCATTATTCTACCAAAACAAATCTGGATAGCGTAATGCATAGTGCGCGGAATTTCGATGTGAGTATCCTGGGTTCGAGTCCTCGGAGTGCCACATGTATTTGTTGATTTCATTAACTGAGTTTAGATGTGAAGTTGGTTGGTGTAAAAAAACATAATAATTATCTGGACGGGGTGTCTAGTGGGTGTTAATTTGTTAAGCTTGATAGAGGTTTAAGGAGGACACTAATACAGCATAATAATAAATAGATAAATAAATAACCCAATAAATACACTTATCCCCCTTTTATATAAATACACATATATAAATACACTTATATAAATACACTTATCCCCCTTTATATAGTAGTCATAACTCTGCCATCACTAATGGTTTGGTAACGGTATAGAGTGGTGACAGCATTAGTGATAACCGTGACATGTATAGTGGTGGTGGTGTTGTTGTTGTAGCATTCATTGTGGTAGTTGTGGTAGTGGTGACAGTGATGGTGGTATCTGTGACATCTAGGAGTGTCTCGCATGTCATAACATACACCACTCACATTCTCTCTCTCTCTCTCTCTCTCTCTTTCTTCCCCCCCCCCCCCTCCCTCTCTCTCTCGCTTTCTCTCTCTCTCTCTTTCTTCCCCCCCCTCTCCCTCTCTCTCTCTCTCTCTCTCTCTCTCTCTCTCTCACACACACATACACACACATAAAACACACACACACACACACACACACACACACATATACTTGTCACAGTTTAAAGTTAATCGGGCTTTCTGACCGTCCTGGTGGTGTAATGGTTAAGGTGGAAAAAATATGTGTGTGATAACCCGGGTTCGAATCCCGGTGGATCATATATACTTTAATTAATTTCATTGGGGGTGTGGTGGTGAGATTAATAAAAATAATATTTGATAATTTTATTGTATAAATTATATTTCCTATCAAAAGAATCTTATCATCTGTGTAAGTCAAATAGTGACAATTAGAGTGACAAAGAGTGACAATAAGAGTGGGCTTAAGGAGGGGGTGACCTGCTTTTTGTTATTTCTGTCCTTTTCTCTCTTTCTCTGGCTTGTATCCATTCGGCCCCATTCAGCCAACTATTTTAAGACGTTTATACCTATCTAGGTGTCGATTTCTTCCTGGCGAGCGATAGCGAGCCAGCATTATATGAAGAAATCCGGTTTCGCCGGAGAAATTTTTCTATCGAAAAATGTACAAATTTAGCCTGCTATCAAACAAAAATAAAAAATATGCTGGCTCGCTACCGCTCACCAGTAAAAAAATGACACCTGGATGGGGATAAACGTCTTAAAACAGTAGGCTGAATCGGGCCAAATGGATACAAGCCAGAGAAAGATAGAAAAGGACAGAACAAAAACAGGTCACCCTCCCTTAAATAATTATATATAGTGAGTGTAGCGTACATGCTACATTTGGGTTAATTCACTTCAGAGCCTATTTTGGTACACTCCCCTGCAGTGCAAGGTGGTTCACACGTTTACTGTACACTTCTGACACGTTGATGAAATATTGTGAAAACTTCCCTTTAAGGGGAGGTTTTTAGTTGATTCCCTAGACTTCCATCAAGCTTAAAAAATTAATCCCCCTTGACCCCCTTTCAAGATAAATTTTTAAATTTTTCGGTAGAAAAATTTCCCGGCCGAAGGCCGGTTCCCCTTAAATTACAGGCTCGCTGTCGCTCGCCAGGAAAAAATCGACACCTAAATGGCACGAATGGTCTTAAAATTGACAGAAATGGGGCGAGGGTTCTTAAAATCGCCAAACTAATGGGGCAAGCGTCTTTAAATCTCACAAGCAATGGGGTTAAACATGAGGGAGAAAGAGGTTCAGAAAAAAATCCTCCAGGTGGAAATCTCCCCTTAAACGCATGCTCGAACCATTGTTTTACCTTATGTATTGTTCACCGTCACAAGTTTATTATATACTAGTGGTGTGTCACGTATTAGTGCAGGCGATTATACCAGACAGATTTAGCCAACATTACAGGCTCACTATCGCTCGCCAGGGAAAAAATCGACACTTAAATAGCACGAAAGGTCTAAATATTGACAAAGAAATGGGGCGAAAGGTCTTAAAATCGACTAACTAATGGGGCAAACATATTAACATCTGAAAATGAATGGGGCTAAACATGAGGGAGAAAGTGGTCCCGGAAACCGGCCCCTTAAACCGACTATCCACACACCCTGAACAAAACAACAACTTTGCCTTAAATTCGCAATGATTGTTACAACTAATGCGAAGTATGCTTGTGTAAAGGGGTCATCTATCTTTCTATATCTCCCCTAACCAATCTGCTCGTCGTATTATGCAAATGTGTCTTCTGTTATTTCATCTCCAACCTCTGTGCGTTCTCTCTCTCTCTCTCTTACACATGTTCTTCTTCCTGCGTGTCTTTCTTTCTTTTTATTTTCTTTCTCACTATCACCATTATATTTCAATGGCATGGTACACTAAAGTCATCCCAACTATGGTCTAATCATTATCACGAGCCTTCAAATACTGACCACCTAAATCTCATAACTCAAAAAGGACTTCTGTTTACCTTTTGGGAAGAGTAAATAATTAAATAGGTGTAGAAATGGACAGCCAGTTTGTTCCAGCCCTCCCAGATTTACAAGAGGCTAGGGGTCACCATGGTTATAATGAATAGATGACAGTCTAATCTATAATCTAATATAAAGAGTCCCACACAGATATATTATGTAAATACAAACAAGGAACTCAGAGGCTCAACACACATTTATAAGTATTCGTATGTAGGGTCACTAGGGGACAATCATGAGAGTAAAGTGCCCCATATGGGTGGAAATATAATATGGTTCTCCGGCAACAAGCATGTATGGTGACAGTAGACGGTGTAACACAATACTATAACCACTATAACCACAACCACTACCACCGCCACCATCACTACCACCGCAACCATTACTACCACTGCCACCAACACGACCATAGCCATCAACACCACCATAGCCATCACTACCACCATCACTATAGGTAGCGCCAACGAACTTGACAATAATCTTGACCCCTTAACTTCTCTAACTCAAAAGGGCCTAGAGCAAACTGGCTGTAAACACCTATTTCCTGGTGGGTTCTTCCCAAATGATAGACATGTCAGCTTGATTGCTTTCATTAATTTTGAGTTATGAGAAGTTAAGGCGTTACAATTATTGTCAAGTTCGTTGGTGCTACCTATACCACCACCATACTCACAACCATCACCACCAGTACTACCGTCACCACCACCACCACCACCACCATAACTATCACCGTCACTACTACCACCATCATTACCATCACTACCACCGCAACCTTGACTACCACTACCACCATTACTACCACCACCATCACTACTGCTACTACTCACTTGACACAACTTAACACTAGTATAGGTCATTATATACCCTTAATGTGTTATTCTCACCAACGCATTTTGTCCGTCTCAGGGTTGCTTGAGTGTGGATTAAACACGAAGTAATCTCAATGTTAGTGTCGTGTGTTTCAATTATGGGTTGTAAAAATGATCTACTCTTAGTCACTTTGTAAAATTATCTTTGAGTACAAGGAGCGTTTTCATTCTGTCACGGTAGGTGCATACACAGTATACTGTATATATTATATAATATACTTTGGGTGTATAGAGCATGGGAATGGGGTGTGTGTGTGTGTGTGTGTGTGTGTGTGTGTGTGTGTGTGTGTGTGTTTATTATACCATTATGTTGTATGCACTTCATTAATACTATATCAATCGTGATGACAACATTCGTGGCGATGTATCTTATATACCAAAGGCTGAAGAATAGTATTTTTACAGAAGTAAATGAACCTATATTAATTATATTATTATTATTTTACTTGAGTTAATAATAGGGAAGTAAGCAGTTATGTTAATTAACTGGTGTTTATTTTATGGTAATGTTAATTTATTCTTATTAATATCACTCCAACACCAAACACATCCCAATAAAATTAATGAAAGTATGTGATCCACCGGGATTCGAACCTTGGTTACCACACATATTTCAAACACTCTAACCATTACACCATCAAGACAGTTATAAGTACATCACATGAGTACGATAACTATCCATTTATCGAACACTGGACATTAATATAATCATGTACTGTACTGTACCCAACTGTACTTATCAATAGACTGATGGTTAAGGGCAGATCTCCACTTGAGGGATTTTTTGCTTGACCCCTTTCTCCCTCATGTTTAGCCCCATTGCTTTTGATATTATAAAACGTTTGCCCCATTAGTTTAGCGGTTTTAAAAACGTTCACCCCATATTAAGACCTTTCGTGCAATTCAGGTGTCGATTTTATCCTGGCGAGCGATAGCGAGCCTGTAATTTAAGAGGAACCGGCCTTCGGCCAGGACATTTTTCTACCGAAAAATGTACACATTTGTCTTGAAAGGGACTCAAGGGGGTGTAATTTTAAGCTTGATGGAGGTCTAGGGAACAAACTAAATACCTCCCCTAAGTGAGAGGGAAGGATATTCATGGGACACAGATCCTATAATTCGACCTCGCTACCAAATATCCCTGTATCATGAACCTAATGATAATCTAGTTGTATTAATTTCACTCCAACACCAAACACCTCCCAATGAAATTAATTAAAGCATGTGATCCACCGGGATTCGAACCCGGGTTTCAATACACATATTTTGTTAGGAACTAATGTTGGCAGTCATGTATAGCTAGAATGGTGAAGTAGGTTGGTAGGTGGTGGTGGTGGTGGTGGTGGTGGTGGTGGTGGAGGTAGAGGGGAAGATGGTATCAAGAGCGGTAGTGAGGGGTACACATGACAAGAAAAACACATGTGTGTGTCTCTTACCCTCTCTCTCACTTCTACTCTCTCTCTCTCTCTCTGTTTGTCTCTCTCTCTCTCTCTCTCTCTCTCTCTCTCTCTGTTTGTCTCTCTCTTTCTCTCTCTCTCTACTCTTTATCCCTCTCTCTCTCATCCATTATTGTTCCTTGCTATTTTCACTCTCATTATTATTCCCCTCTCTCTCTCTCTCTCTCTCTCTCTCTCTCTGTTTGTCTCTCTCTCTTTATCTCTGTCTCTCTCTCTCTCTCTCTGTTTGTCTCTCTTTCTCTCTCTCTCTTTTTCTCTCTCTCTCTACTCTTTATCCCTCTCTCTCTCATCCATTATTGTTCCTTGCTATTTTCACTCATTATTATTCCCCTCTCTCTCTCTCTCTCTCTCTGTTTGTCTCTCTCTTTATCTCTGTCTCTCTCTCTCTCTCTCTGTTTGTCTCTCTCTTTCTCTCTCTCTCTTTTTCTCTCTCTCTCTACTCTTTATCTCTCTCTCTCTCATCCATTATTGTTCCTTGCTATTTTCACTCATTATTATTCCCCCCCTCTCTCTCTCTCTCTCTCTCTCTCTCTTACTCCGACACTCTCTCTCTCTCTCTCTCATCGTGTATTTTTTCCTTTCACCCTCGTTACTATTACTCTCCTTTACTTACGTCCTTCTTATAGTTTTTCCTTGTGTTCCTTCTCCTTCTTTCGTGTTCATGCTTACTAGATTTTCCCATCCTCGCGTTTTCTGTGTAGCTCATTTAATCTTCATTCCATTTCTTAAGTCTTTCTCTACATATTTTTTTTTCGAACTTATAATCTGTCACCGCGCGCCATCTTCTTTTTCTACACTTAAGGGGAGATTTCCACTTGAGGGATTTTTTTCTGGACCCCTTTATCCCTCACTCATGTTTAGCCCCATTGCTTTTGATATTATAAAACGTTTGCCCCATTAGTTTAGCGATTTTAAGAACTTTCACCCCATATTAAGACCTTTCGTGCAATTCAGGTGTCGATTTTATCCTGGCGAGCGATAGCGAGCCTGTAATTTAAGAGGAACCGGCCTTCGGCCGGGACATATTTCTACCGAAAAATGTACAAAATTATCTTGAAAGGGACTCAAGGGGGTGTAATTTTAAGCTTGATGGAGGTCTAAGGAACAAACTAAATACCTCCCCTTACGCTTTTTGTCTCCCGCTCAATTTTGTTTTCTTTCTTTGAGTCTTTGTTGTTTGTTCTTATTATAATTATTCTCTCAGACTTTCCCGTTGAAATAAAACATTCGCGTCTCCATAGTTCTCTTGCTTCCATATACTAATTAATCTGGCTATCATTAGGCGATTGTATACAGCTTGGGAAGGATCTGTGGGGATGTAAAGGGTAAATTAGACTATCTCATTTAATTTAACACTGACTTACACACACACCCTTCCTAATCTAAATAAAATCGCCTAACAACAGCCAGAACATACTGTCCAAACGCGTCATAATCCCGAGGAGGAGGGAGGGGGGGGGGGGGGGGCAACTAACATCCCAGCAGGTAATCGAGAAACTAGAAACTAATTAACCTTTCTATTAAAAAATAAATAAACAAAATAAAAATAAAAAATAAAATAATAATAATAACAATAAATACATGGATAATACCAAAATATTAATACAACATAATAATACAACTATACAACTAAGTAAGTTGCTAAATACATACAGTACATAAATACATAATTAAACTGAACGAATTAACCTTTCTATAACAAAATCATAAACAAATAGAAATACAAAATCAAATAACACATTAAAATATATAAATAAATAAGTTGATAAATACATACATACATAGTTAACTAAACAAACTAAAGGGTTCCATGTTAAGGGGAGGTTTTTAGTTTGGTCCCTAGATATCCTTCAAGCTTAAGATTACACCCCCTTGAGCCCCTTTCAAGACAAATTTGTACATTTTTCGGTAGAAAAATGTCCCGGCTGAAAGCCGGTTCCTCTTAAATTACAGGCTCGCTATCGCTCGCCACGATAAAATCGACACCTAAATGGCACGAAAGGTCTTAAAATTGACAGAAATGGGTCGAAGGTTCTTAAAATCGTCAAAATAATGGGGCGAACGTCTTAAAATTAGAAACACAATGGGGCTAAACATGAGGGAGAAAGGAGTCAAGAAAAAAATCCCTCAAGTGGAAATCCCCCCTTAACGATGTAGTACTTCTGCCTGTGCGTTCACTCACTCTCTCTCTCTCTCTCTCTCTCTCTGTCTCTCTCTCTCTTACACATTTAACATAACGTTGAGTAGTCTGTCTGTCTGTGCGTTCTCTCTCTCACTCTCACTCACTCTCTCTCTCTCTCTCTCTCTCTTACACATTTAACATAACGTTGAGTAGTCTGTCTGTCTGTGCGTTCTCTCTCTCACTCTCACTCACTCTCTGTCTCTCTCTCTCTTACACATTTAACATAACGTTGAGTAGTCTGTCTGTCTGTCTGTGCGTTCTCTCTCTCACTCTCACTCACTCTCTGTCTCTCTCTCTCTTACACATTTAACATAACGTTGAGTAGTCTGTCTGTCTGTGCGTTCTCTCTCTCACTCTCACTCACTCTCTGTCTCTCTCTCTTACACATTTAACATAACGTTGAGTAGTCTGTCTGTCTGTGCGTTCTCTCTCTCACTCTGACTCTGACTCTCTCTATCTCTCTCTCACACACACACCTAGCTTAAAGATGTAGTACGTCTGTCTGTGCGTTCACTCTCTCTCTCTCTCTCACACACCTAACATAACGATGAAGTACGTCCGTCTCTCTCTCTCTCTCTCACACACACACACACACACACACACTCACACACACACACACACACACACACACACACACACACACACACACACACACACTCACTCTCTCTTATTATGTTCCTTCCAACAACCAACTATACTCCTAAAATCGATTAATGAAATTTACAAACACATGTGGCAGTCCGTGGACTCGAACCCAGGATGCTCACACCGAAAATCAACACCTTATTTATACATCGCACCACGAAGACAGTTAAAGGTTGGTGGACACTGCCTACGATTTATTATGCAACTTCGAATCCTGCATATCAATCTAAGCATGTACACACATCCCAACTGCAACTCACGTACGCTATGCATATGTGAATGGAAAGAGCAATTAATGGGGCCTTAACCACTTAGGGAAGTCCTCTCGATAAATTACTCCTGAACCAATATCAATTATTATGTTCCTTCCAACAACCAACAATACTCCTAAAATCGATTAATGAAATTTACAAACACATGTGGCAGTCCGTGGACTCGAACCCAGTTCTCACACACACACACACTCACTCTCACACACACACACACACACCTAACATAACGCTGGAGTCCGTCCGTCTGTGCGTTACGGCCCATATACCGGAGACATCAATCAACATATTCAAATACAGGGAGTATAAATTCCACCACCCCTCCCCGATTGGTCCGCGGAGAGAGTCGGACATCATGCACTTATAGAATTTAAGGGGAGAATTCCACTTGAAGGATTTTTTTCTGGACCCCTTTCTCCCTCATGTTTAGCCCCATTGCTTTTGAGATTTTAAGACATTCGCCCTAGTAGTTTAGACATTTTAAGACATTTTGACCCATTTCTGTCAATTTTAAGACCTTTCGTGCCATTAAGGTGTCAGTTTTTTCCTGGCGAGCGATAGCGAGCCTGTATTTTAAGAGCAATCGGCCTCCGGCCGGGACATTTTTCTACCGAAAAATGTACAAATTTATCTTGAAAGGGGGTCTACGGGGTGTAATTTTAAGCTTGATGAAAACGTAGGGAACAAACTAAATACCCCCCTTAAGGGGGTAGTGGTTGGTTTTTGGTCTTATATATTTATCTAGTCATTTATTTTTGAGCTGATGAAGGTCTAGCGAGGAAGCTGAAAAAAATAAATATATACATACATAAATATATACATACATAAATATATACATACATAAATATATACATACATAAATATATACATACATAAATATATACATACATAAATATATACATACATAAATATATACATATATAAATATATACATACATAAATATATACGGTACATACATAAATATATACATACATAAATATATACATACATAAATATATACATACATACATATATACATACATAAATATATACATACATAAATATATACATACATAAATATATACATATATAAATATATACATACATAAATATATACATACATAAATATATACATACATAAATATATACATACATAAATATATACATACATAAATATATACATACATACATATATACATACATAAATATATACATACATAAATATATAAATAAAATATACATACATAAATATATACATACATAAATATATACATACATAAATATATACATACATAAATATATACATATATAAATATATACATACATAAATATATACATACATAAATATATACATACATAAATATATACATACATAAATATATACATATATAAATATATACATACATAAATATATACATACATAAATAGACCAACCAATAGCCACTTAATAATCTGAATACATGATCGTGAGCACAATATACATAGAGAAGGGAACATGTATACTATACTTGTAAGTTTCATCGCTAGACCTCCCTTTCAAGATAAATTTGCACGTTTTTCGGTAGCTGGTAAGGAGAAATGGCAGCCTATACCCTGTTCCAAATTAGTAGGCCAGAGAGCGTGAACCCTAACCTCTGTAACTCAAAAAGGGCTAGAGGAAATGGGCTGTAAATGTCCACACCTATTTCCACGCAGACCCTTCCCAAATGGTAGAAATATCAATTCGAGTACTCTAGTCGTTTGTGAGTTATGGAGGTTAATGTTCAAGAGTTTTAGCCTACTTACTTGGAACAGCCAGGGTACATGGGGGTAATTGTACAGGTAAGGGAAGGAAATATGTAAAGTGTGGCATGAAGGAGACGAAAGGCAGGCTGCCTGTAACGAGTGTCTTCCCCAAAGCCAAAAGAGTGACGGAGAGCCAAATTCAAGGGACGTTGGGGTCAAAATGCCTGGACATACGAAGTTTAAAGCAGTCTAAGCCATAGAATGAAGGGGAGATTTGTATTTATTTGTTCAGGTATATATTTATTTGTTATTATTTATTTATTTTTCCCTCCCAAGCCATCCATCAAGCTTAAAAAATCCCCCCCAAGATCTCCCTTTGAAATAAATTTGTAAATTTCTTGGTAGAAACGGTTCCTCCTAGATTACAGGCTCGCTATCGCTCGCCAGGAAGAAAATCGACACCTAAATGACACAAACGGTCTTAAAATCGTCAAACTAATGGGACGAACGTCTTACAATCTCAGAACTTTAAGTAACAGAAAGGGCATGAGGATAGATCACCATGGACACTGTAGGGAAGACAAATGGAGGGGCAGTGGTGAAGGCAAGGAAAGTGTACATGTTGAGGTAAAGTGAGAGAGTCGGAGAGCGGCCAGAAGATTAATGGGTTATATAATAACTTGGGGCTTCATGATTAATGGATTGCCAGGGAAAAATACAAATATACAAACCAACCAACAAACGAGGGGACAATGCTGTAATTTATATATGTATATCTATATCTATATATATATATGGTTATAAAGTATTTTTATCTGTTAGTATCCCACTATTCCCCAATCCCTTGGGACTATGGAGATGAAACTTGTTTGGGGTACTCTGGGGGTCCTAGAATTTGTCCCCTTATTGATGTGTGTGATCCCCGTAAAGTTTACTACTTTAACCCGTACAAGGTGCGTGTACCTCGGCTAGGTAGCTTAATATATTTGCTAAAATCATATAGATATGGAATAGGTTAGAGTAAATAGAATATGTTAGGTTAGGTTAGGTTAAGTTAGGTTAGAGTAAATAGAATATGTTAGGTTAGGTTAGGTTAGGTTAGGTTAGGTTAGGTTAGGTTAGGTTAGGTTAGGTTAGGTTAGGTTAGGTTAGGTTAGGTTAGGTTAGGTTAGGTTAGGTTAGGTTAGGTTAGGTTAGGTTAGGTTAGGTTAGGTTAGGTTAGGTTAGGTTAGGTTAGAGTAAATAGAATAGGTTAGGTTAGGTTAGGTTAGGTTAGGTTAGGTTAAGTTAGGTTAGGTTAGGTTAGGTTAGGTTAGGTTAGAGTAAATAGAATAGGTTAGGTTAGGTTAGGTTAGGTTAGGTTAGGTTAGGTTAGGTTAGGTTAGGTTAGGTTAGGTTAGGTTAGGTTAGGTTAGAGTAAATAGAATAGGTTAGGTTAGGTTAGGTTAGGTTAGGTTAGGTTAAGTTAGGTTAGGTTAGGTTAGGTTAGGTTAGGTTAGAGTAAATAGAATATGTTAGGTTAGGTTAGGTTAAGTTAGGTTAGTTAGGTTAGGTTAGGTTAGGTTAGGTTAGGTTAGGTTAGTTTAGGTTAGGTTAGGTTAGGTTAGAGTAAATAGAATAGGTTAGGTTAGGTTAGGTTAGGTTAGGTTAGGTTAGGTTAGGTTAGGTTAGGTTAGGTTAGGTTAGGTTAGAGTAAATAGAATAGGTTAGGTTAGGTTAGGTTAGGTTAGGTTAGGTTAGGTTAGGTTAGGTAAAGTTGACTAATATTGGTGTTGCCATACATACAGCCACTCTTAAACATTCGTGAACCAATAATATGGTGATTTTTATGGATGCATTAGCTGATTTAATAAAAATATATTATTTATGTTATTTGTTTGTACGGTATATCAATAATGAAACCATATAATATATTTAGTATAACACATATCGCGTACCTAAGTTAATCCCAATACTTATGTTTTTCCTGCTGATAAGTGCAAAATGGTTTCTGAACTTTTAGGAGTGAGTGTATACAGTGCGTAATCTACGGTACGTAACATGAACTGTCTCTGGGGGTTGAGCCCTATCAACCCCCAGTCACGGACACACGTCAGGCTCACTCATATCACATTAGCGCAGTTTTAGTGCTATACGCCAAGAGGGGGAAATATTTAACGTTTGCTGCACATGATATAAACACTGTACATTTTTTGGGTTAAGTACCGGATATGCCTTATTCAATTATATCATATTTAGCAACACATATCCTAGTGAACCAGATTGATGCGGAGAGATAGTTTTAATGCTAGCCCTACAGTATATCATGGTTGTTGTAGGTTACGGATATGTTATAATTATTGATAATTATTTATATTATACTTCAATATATCTTCCCTAATCTGAAAACAAATTGTCGAATACTAGCCAGAAAACAGAACAGAATATTGTAATCGGCTATCTGCTTCTTAATTAAGTTTTTTTTTGTTTTAGTTTGTTTTCTACTCCTCCAGCAATCTTAAAACTCCACCCCCTTGACCCTCTTTAAAGATAAATCTGTACATTTTTCGGTAGAAAAATGTCCCGGCTGAAAGCCGGTTCCTCTTATATTACAGGCTCGCTATCGCTCGCCAGGATAAAATCGACACCTAAATGGCACGAAAGGTCTTAAAATTGACAGAAATGGGCCGAAAGTTCTTAAAATCGTCAAAATAATGGGGGCGAACGTCTTAAAATTAGAAAAGCAATGGAGCTAACCATGAGAGAGAAAGGAGTCAAGAAAAAAAATCCCTCAAGTGGAAATCTCCCCTTAACCCATTCAGTACCAGTGCCTTCCTGCTGGCTACTATTAGACCATTTCATTCGGTTTAAGACTCCAGTAATTGACAGGCTTCGAACTATCTTGATTAACCCATTGTGTCTTACCACAGATCCTCCCTAAGCTGCATAATGTCGTCTAAATATAGCTAGAATACAATATAACACATGTCGCTGGTACTCAAAGGGTTATTAAGGGGAGGCAGATCGTTTTTCTGGACTCCCTTCTCCCTGAAGTTTAGCCCCATTAGTCGGCAGATGTTAAGATGTTTGCCCCATTAGTTAGTAGATTTTATGACCTTTTGCCACATTTCTTCGTCAATATTTAGACCTTTCGTGCTATTTAGGTGTCGATTATTTCCTGGCGAGCGAAAGCGAGCCTGCAATTTTAAGAAGAACCGGCCTTAGGCCGGGACATTTTTCTACCGAAAAATGTACAAATTTATCTTGAAGGGGGGTCTAGGGGGTGTTTTTCTAAGCTTGATGGAGGTCTAGGGAGCAAACTAAAAAAATATATGAATAAATTAATTAATAGACCAAACAAACGGTCAGTCTCCCATTAACCCATTTTGTCTTACCGCAGATCCTCCCTAAGCTGCATAATGTCCGTCTAAACACAGCTAGAATACAATACAACACACGTCGCTGGTACTCAAAGGTGTTATTAATGCTGTACCGTCCCTATCCAGCTTCATTACGCTAAAGCTGCGGAAACGTCACGCCCACTTATGTCATATTGTAAGCTGCGGAAACGTCACGCCCACTTATGTCATATTGTAAGCTGCGGAAACGTCACGCCCACTTATGTCATATTATAAGCTGCGGAAACGTCACGCCCACTTATGTCATATTGTAAGCTGCGGAAACGTCACGCCCACTTATGTCATATTGTAAGCTGCGGAAACGTCACGCCCACTTATGTCATATTGTAAGCTGCGGAAACGTCACGCCCACTTATGTCATATTATAAGCTGCGGAAACGTCACGCCCACTTATGTCATATTGTAAGCTGCGGAAACGTCACGCCCACTTATGTCATATTGTAAGCTGCGGAAACGTCACGCCCACTTATGTCATATTATAAGCTGCGGAAACGTCACGCCCACTTATGTCATATTGTAAGGGGAGAGGGGTTGTTTTTCTAGACCCCCTTCTCCCTCATGTTTAGCCCCCTTTACTTTTCAGATTTAAGATGTTTGCCCCATTTGTTTGTCGATTGATTAGACCTTTCGCCCCATTCCTTTGTCAATATTAAGACCTTTCGTCCAATTCAGGTGTCGATTTTTGTCCTGGCGAACGATAGTGAGCCTGTAATTTTGGAAGAAGCGGCCTTCGGCCGGGACATTTTTCTACCGAAAAATGTACAAATTAATCTAAAAGGGGGATTTAATGGATGTTTTTTAAAGTTTGATGGAGGTCTAGGGAGGAAGCTAGAAACATAATAAATAAATGAAAACAAAAATCGACCTAAAAATGAACCATCACCCCTTAACCCCATTTTTGTGTCGGCATCAAAGCGTTACGAGTAAATAATTTGAACGTCTGTTGTTGTTATTATCATATTCATGATCTTAAATGTATAGTTATGGGAATGGTTTAAGGGGAGGTTTTTAGTTGATTCCCTAGACTTCCATCAAGCTTAAAATTACTCCCCCTAGACCCCCTTTCAAGATAAATTTGTACATTTTTCGGTAGAAAAATGTTCCGGCTGAAAGCCGGTTCCTCTTATATTACAGGCTCGCTATCGCTCGCCAGGATAAAATCGACACCTACATGGCACGAAAGGTCTTAAAATTGACAGAAATGGGTCGAAAGTTCTTAAACTCGTCAAAATAATGGGGCGATACGTCTTAAAATTAGAAAAGCAATGGGGCTAAACATGAGGGAGAAAAGAGTCGAGAAAAAAATCTCTCTCAAGTGGACATCTCCCCTTAACCCCTTCAGCACGATGCCGCCTTTTATACTTCGGATTGGGGCTAAAAAAAAATATATAGACAATTTCACGCAGCTTAAGAAGGTCTTGGGGATACTTCTTAAAGCTCAATGGAGGTACAGTAGTTTTTTTTTTCTGGACCCCCTTCTCCTCTTATTAAAAAAAACCGGAGTCACAAAACAAAATTGCTCGAAAATAGGCTCTATTTTCGAGCAATTTTTACGGGCAATTATGATATGGAAGCTTAAACAGATACACTTTATCAGAATTCAGCCGCCTAACATTATCTACCTTCAGTCTAGTTACCGATACCAGTGCGAAAAAAATGCCCCTAAATAATACATGAGAAAAAAAACTTGCTCATGGAAAATTGACGGAAAAAGCGCTCGTGTGACAGCGGCTTAAGGGGAGATCTCCACTTGAGGGATTGTTTTCTTGAACCCTTTCTCCCTCATGTTTAGCCCCATTGCTTTTGATATTAGAAAACGTTTGCCCCATTAGTTTAGCGATTTTAAGAACTTTCACCCCATATTAAGACCTTTCGTGCAATTCAGGTGTCGATTTTATCCTGGCGAGCGATAGCGAGCCTGTAATTTAAGAGGAACCGGCCTTCGGCCAGGACATTTTCTACCGAAAAAATGTACAAATTTATCTTGTAAGGGACTCAAGGGAGTGTAATTTTAAGCTTGATGGAGGTCTAGGGAACAAACTAAATACCTCCCCTTAATATCATGATTCTTCACATCACGTTACAGAAATATTATGCACCCCATTTTTCTGGCGCCAGGAGAACATCGCGGGTTTAATAATAATATGTGAAGGTCGGTTCTAGACTTAAGGGGAGATGACGGGTCGTTTCTCTGGTTCACCCGCTTCCTCATGTTTAGCCCCATTAGTTTTCAGATTTTAAGACGTTCGCCCCATTAGTTTGTCGATTATAATACCTTTCGTTCCATTTCTATAATTATAAAGACCTTTCGTGCCACTTAGGTGTCGATTTATTCCTGGCGAGCGATAGTGAGCCTGTAATTTTAAGAGAAATCGGAGAAAAATGTACAAATTGATCTTGAAAGGGGGTCTAGGGGATGTTTTTTTCCCCAGCTTGATGAAGGTCTAGCGAGGAAACTAAAAAATAAAAAATAGAACCACAAAACTAACCACTGTCCCCTTAATAACCAGTCCCCTTAATAACCACTGTCCCCTTAATAACCACTGTCCCCTTAATAACCACTGTCCCCTTAATAACCAGTCCCCTTAATAACCACTGTCCCCTTAATAACCACTGTCCCCTTAATAACCACTGTCCCCTTAATAACCAGTGTCCCCTTAATAACCAGTGCCCCCTTAATAACCAGTGTCCCCTTAATAACCAGTGTCCCCTTAATAACCAGTGTCCCCTTAATAACCAGTGTCCCCTTAATAACCAGTGTCCCCTTAATAACCACTGTCCCTTAATAACCACTGTCCCCTTAATAACCACTGTCCCCTTAATAACCACTGTCCCCTTAATAACCACTGTCCCCTTAATAACCACTGTCCCCTTAATAACCACTGTCCCCTTAATAACCACTGTCCCCTTAATAACCACTGTCCCCTTAATAACCACTGTCCCCTTAATAACCAGTCCCCTTAATAACCACTGTCCCCTTAATAACCACTGTCCCCTTAATAACCAGTCCCCTTAATAACCAGTCCCCTTAATAACCACTGTCCCCTTAATAACCACTGTCCCCTTAATAACCACTATCCCCTTAATAACCACTGTCCCCTTAATAACCACTGTCCCCTTAATAACCACTGTCCCCTTAATAACCACTGTCCCCTTAATAACCACTATCCCCTTAATAACCAGTCCCCTTAATAACCAGTCCTCTTAATAACCACTGTCCCCTTAATAACCAGTCCTCTTAATAACCACTGTCCCCTTAATAACCAGTCCTCTAATAACCACTGTCCCCTTAATAACCACTGTCCCCTTAATAACCACTGTCCCCTTAATAACCACTGTCCCCTTAATAACCAGAGTCCTCTTAATAACCACTGTCCCCTTAATAGCCACTGTCCCCTTAATAACCCCTGTCCCCTTAATAACCCCTGTCCCCTTAATAACCCCTGTCCCCTTAATAACCCCTGTCCCCTTAATAACCCGTCCCCTCTTAATAACCACTGTCCCCTCTTAATAACCACTGTCCCCTCTTAATAACCCGTCCCCTCTTAATAACCACTGTCCCCTCTTAATAACCAGTCCTCTTAATAACCACTGTCCCCTTAATAACCAGTCCTCTTAATAACCACTGTCCCCTTAATAACCAGTCCTCTTAATAACCACTGTCCCCTCTTAATAACCACTGTCCCCTCTTAATAACCACTGTCCCCTCTTAATAACCACTGTCCCCTCTTAATAACCACTGTCCCCTTAATAACCACTGTCCCCTTAATAACCACTGTCCCCTTAATAACCAGTCCCCTTAATAACCACTGTCCCCTTAATAACCACTGTCCCCTTAATAACCAGTCCCCTTAATAACCACTGTCCCCTTAATAACCACTGTCCCCTTAATAACCACTGTCCCTTAATAACCCCTGTCCCCTTAATAACCACCATCCCCTTAATAACCACTGTCCCCTTAATAACCAGTCCTCTTAATAACCACTGTCCCCTTAATAACCAGTCCTCTTAATAACCACTGTCCCCTTAATAACCAGTCCTCTTAATAACCACTGTCCCCTTAATAACCAGTCCTCTTAATAACCACTGTCCCCTTAATAACCAGTCCTCTTAATAACCACTGTCCCCTTAATAACCAGTCCTCTTAATAACCACTGTCCCCTTAATAACCAGTCCTCTTAATAACCACTGTCCCCTTAATAACCAGTCCTCTTAATAACCACTGTCCCCTTAATAACCAGTCCTCTTAATAACCACTGTCCCCTTAATAACCAGTCCTCTTAATAACCACTGTCCCCTTAATAACCAGTCCTCTTAATAACCACTGTCACCTTAAATATAACCACTGTCACCTTAAATATAACCACTGTCACCTTAAATAAACCACTGTTCCCTTAATAAACCACTGTCCCCTTAATAAACCACTGTCCCCTTAATAAACCACTGTCCCCTTAATAAACCACTGTTCCCTTAATAACCAGTCCTCTTAATAACCACTGTCCCCTCTTAATAACCCCTGTCCCCTCTTAATAACCACTGTCCCCTCTTAATAACCACTGTTAATAACCACTGTCCCCTTAATAACCACTGTCCCCTTAATAACCACTGTCCCCTTAATAACCACTGTCCCCTTAATAACCAGTCCCCTTAATAACCACTGTCCCCTTAATAACCACTGTCCCCTTAATAACCAGTCCCCTTAATAACCACTGTCCCCTTAATAACCACTGTCCCCTTAATAACCACTGTCCCCTTAATAACCACTATCCCCTTAATAACCACTGTCCCCTTAATAACCACTGTCCCCTTAATAACCACTGTCCCCTTAATAACCACTGTCCCCTTAATAACCACTATCCCCTTAATAACCAGTCCCCTTAATAACCAGTCCTCTTAATAACCACTGTCCCCTTAATAACCAGTCCTCTTAATAACCACTGTCCCCTTAATAACCACTGTCCCCTTAATAACCAGTCCTCTTAATAACCACTGTCCCCTTAATAACCAGTCCTCTTAATAACCACTGTCCCCTTAATAACCACTGTCCCCTTAATAACCACTGTCCCCTTAATAACCAGTCCTCTTAATAACCACTGTCCCCTTAATAACCACTGTCCCCTTAATAACCACTGTCCCCTTAATAACCACTGTCCCCTTAATAACCAGTCCCCTTAATAACCACTGTCCCCTTAATAACCACTGTCCCCTTAATAACCAGTCCCCTTAATAACCACTGTCCCCTTAATAACCACTGTCCCCTTAATAACCACTGTCCCCTTAATAACCACTGTCCCCTTAATAACCACCATCCCCTTAATAACCACTGTCCCCTTAATAACCAGTCCTCTTAATAACCACTGTCCCCTTAATAACCAGTCCTCTTAATAACCACTGTCCCCTTAATAACCAGTCCTCTTAATAACCACTGTCCCCTTAATAACCAGTCCTCTTAATAACCACTGTCCCCTTAATAACCAGTCCTCTTAATAACCACTGTCCCCTTAATAACCAGTCCTCTTAATAACCACTGTCCCCTTAATAACCAGTCCTCTTAATAACCACTGTCCCCTTAATAACCAGTCCTCTTAATAACCACTGTCCCCTTAATAACCAGTCCTTAATAACCAGTCCTCTTAATAACCACTGTCCCCTTAATAACCAGTCCTCTTAATAACCACTGTCCCCTTAATAACCAGTCCTCTTAATAACCACTGTCCCCTTAATAACCACTGTCCCCTTAATAACCACTGTCACCTTAATAACCACTGTCCCCTTAATAACCACTGTCCCCTTAATAACCACTGTCCCCTTAATAACCACTGTCCCCTTAATAACCACTGTCCCCTTAATAACCAGTCCTCTTAATAACCACTGTCCCCTTAATAACCACTGTCCCCTTAATAACCACTGTCCCCTTAATAACCACTGTCCCCTTAATAACCACTGTCCCCTTAATAACCACTGTCCCCTTAATAACCACTGTCCCCTTAATAACCACTGTCCCCTTAATAACCAGTCCCCTTAATAACCACTGTCCCCTTAATAACCACTGTCCCCTTAATAACCAGTCCCCTTAATAACCACTGTCCCCTTAATAACCACTGTCCCCTTAATAACCACTGTCCCCTTAATAACCACTATCCCCTTAATAACCACTGTCCCCTTAATAACCACTGTCCCCTTAATAACCACTGTCCCCTTAATAACACTGTCCCCTTAATAACCACTATCCCCTTAATAACCAGTCCCCTTAATAACCAGTCCTCTTAATAACCACTGTCCCCTTAATAACCAGTCCTCTTAATAACCACTGTCCCCTTAATAACCAGTCCTCTTAATAACCACTGTCCCCTTAATAACCAGTCCTCTTAATAACCACTGTCCCCTTAATAACCACTGTCCCCTTAATAACCACTGTCCCCTTAATAACCAGTCCTCTTAATAACCACTGTCCCCTTAATAACCACTGTCCCCTTAATAACCACTGTCCCCTTAATAACCACTGTCCCCTTAATAACCACTGTCCCCTTAATAACCAGTCCCCTTAATAACCACTGTCCCCTTAATAACCAGTCCTCTTAATAACCACTGTCCCCTTAATAACCACTGTCCCCTTAATAACCAGTCCTCTTAATAACCACTGTCCCCTTAATAACCAGTCCTCTTAATAACCACTGTCCCCTCTTAATAACCCGTCCCCTCTTAATAACCACTGTCCCCTCTTAATAACCACTGTCCCCTCTTAATAACCACTGTCCCCTCTTAATAACCACTGTCCCCTCTTAATAACCCGTCCCCTCTTAATAACCACTGTCCCTTAATAACCCCTGTCCCCTTAATAACCAGTGTCCCCTTAATAACCAGTGTCCCCTTAATAACCAGTGTCCCCTTAATAACCAGTGCCCCCTTAATAACCAGTGTCCCCTTAATAACCAGTGTCCCCTTAATAACCAGTCCCCTTAATAACCACTGTCCCCTTAATAACCACTGTCCCCTTAATAACCACTGTCCCCTTAATAACCACTGTCCCCTTAATAACCACTGTCCCCTTAATAACCAGTCCTCTTAATAACCACTGTCCCCTTAATAACCAGTCCTCTTAATAACCACTGTCCCCTTAATAACCAGTCCTCTTAATAACCACTGTCCCCTTAATAACCAGTCCTCTTAATAACCACTGTCCCCTTAATAACCAGTCCTCTTAATAACCACTGTCCCCTTAATAACCAGTCCTCTTAATAACCACTGTCCCCTTAATAACCAGTCCTCTTAATAACCACTGTCCCCTTAATAACCAGTCCTCTTAATAACCACTGTCCCCTTAATAACCAGTCCTCTAATAACCCCTGTCCCCTTAATAAACCCTGTTCCCTTAATAAACCCTGTCCCCCTAATAAACACTGTCCCCTTAATAACCACTGTCACCTTAATAACCACTGTCCCCTTAATAACCACTGTCCCCTTAATAACCACTGTCCCCTTAATAACCACTGTCCCCTTAATAACCACTGTCCCCTTAATAACCCCTGTCCCCTTAATAACCACTGTCCCCTTAATAACCCCTGTCCCCTTAATAACCCCTGTCCCCTTAATAACCACTGTCCCCTTAATAACCACTGTCCCCTTAATAACCACTGTCCCCTTAATAACCACTGTCCCCTTAATAACCACTGTCCCCTTAATAACCACTGTCCCCTTAATAACCACTGTCCCCTTAATAACCACTGTCCCCTTAATAACCAGTCCTCTTAATAACCACTGTCCCCTTAATAACCAGTCCTCTTAATAACCACTGTCCCCTTAATAACCAGTCCTCTTAATAACCACTGTTCCCTTAATAACCACTGTCCCCTTAATAACCACTGTCCCCTTAATAACCACTGTCCCCTTAATAACCACTGTCCCCTTAATAACCACTGTTCCCTTAATAACCACTGTCCCCTTAATAACCACTGTCCCCTTAATAACCATTGTCACCTTAATAACCACTGTCCCCTTAATAACCACTGTCCCCTTAATAACCACTGTCCCCTTAATAACCACTGTTCCCTTAATAACCACTGTCCCCTTAATAACCACTGCCCCCTTAATAACCACTGTTCCCTTAATAACCACTGTCCCCTTAATAACCAGTCCCCTTAATAACCACTGTCCCCTTAATAACCACTGTCCCCTTAATAACCACTGTCCCCTTAATAACCACTGTTCCCTTAATAACCACTGTCCCCTTAATAACCACTGTCCCCTTAATAACCACTGTTCCCTTAATAACCACTGTTCCCTTAATAACCACTGTTCCCTTAATAACCACTGTCCCCTTAATAACCACTGTCCCCTTAATAACCACTGTTCCCTTAATAACCACTGTCCCCTTAATAACCACTGTCCCCTTAATAACCACTGTCCCCTTAATAACCACTGTTCCCTTAATAACCACTGTCCCCTTAATAACCACTGCCCCCTTAATAACCAGTCCCCTTAATAACCACTGTTCCCTTAATAACCACTGTCCCCTTAATAACCACTGTTCCCTTAATAACCACTGTCCCCTTAATAACCACTATCCCCTTAATAACCACTGTCCCCTTATTGTAATCGGCCGCACTTAAGGGGAGATCTGTAATTAGTTGGTCAGATATTTATTTATGGTTTCCTTAAGTTTCCTCCCAAAACCCCCCCATCAGGCTTTAAAATATGCCCCCTAACCCCCCCCCCCCCCCCTTCGAGACAAACTTGTACATTTTTCGACAGGCTAATTATGTTATCGAAATGTAAATAAAGTTAGTTAACCCCTTCAGTACCATGACGTAATTTGCATCCTATTTCGGTTACCATTAGACGATTTCCTTGAGCTTATAATCTACCTCTAGGATTCAAAGGGGTAAATACGATCTCCATAAACCATAAATCACCATAAATCTCCATATATCTCCATAAATCCTCTCCATAGGTCCTTCATAAACTGCATAAGACCGTCTAATGTAGCCAGACTCAAAGCTTTAAGGGGGCACACCTCGTTTTTCTCTCTCTTTCTCACTCTCTCTCTGGGTTGTATCCATTCGGCCCCATTCAGCCTACTGTTTTAAGACGTTTACCCCCACCCAGGTGTCAATATTTTCCTGGCGAGCGGCAGCGAGCCAGCGTACATATATTTTGTTTTTACAGAAAGCTAAAGTTGTACAGTTTTCGATAGAAAAATGTCTCCGGCGAAGCCGGATTTATCCATACAATGATGGCTTGCTATCGCTCGCCAGGAAGAAATTGACACCTGAATGGGGATAAATGTCTTCAAACAGTTGGCTGAATGGGGCCGAATGTATACAAGCCAGAGAAAGTGAGAAAAGGAGAGAAAGAGAAAAACAGCAAGTGACCCCCCTACAGAAGGCGTCATGGTACTGAAGGGGTTAAGTGACGGCAAGTCTCTCTCTCAGTGCCTACACCGGAGATGCGGGGCGAGGAGGCGTGGAATGACCTTATCAGAGCACAGGGGTTAATTAATACATACACGCACATACACACACACACACACACATATACCCCCAACACACCCACCCCACCCCACACACACATATATTCCCCCAACACACACACACACACACATATATACCCCCAACACACACACACACATATATACCACAACACACACACACACACACATTACACATACTCCCAACACACACATCCATCCCGTGCAGGCCTACAATATACCCCTCTCTCTCTCTCCCCCCCCCCCCCCCCCCCCCCCCCTCTCCCTGGGGTAACCGAGGCATGGGACGGTCTTATCAGAGTGCGGGAAGTAATTAATGAAGGCGGCATCAACCAAGCGTAGGCACAGATAAGCTTACCCAAACGTGTTAATAGAGATATACCAACACTAATACTAACACTATAACCTAAAAGACGTCATCGTGTTGAAGGGGTTAATGGAGGCGGCATCAACCAGACCAAGGCAGAGATAAGGTTAGGTAGAGGTGTAGATGGACGGATAGGAACACTATTACTATTACTAACAAACACACACACATAGGTACACTCGGATACCATAGTTTCTAGCCCACTCATACACATTCCTGGACCTCACCTATTTCAAATTAAGGCGGAGTCACACGAGCGATATTTCCGTCAATTTCTACGGGCAATTGTAGTCTGGCAGCTTCAAAATACAAGTTCCAGAAGAATTAAACTGCCCAACTTAATCTAACTTCGATCTACATACCGATTCCAATGCAAAAATATCCCTAAACATCACCAGAAAAAACTTGCTCATAGAAAATTGACGGAAAAAGCGCTCATGTGACAGTGGCTTTATGGAAGTATATCTCTGGCAACAAATTTATGAATATACTTTTCTATAAATTAAATACAACACTATATAATTATATACTATCAATTGACAAGCAAGTGCTATCCTAAAGTCAATCCAGATAGTTATAATTGCATAAAGAAAAACATATGGGGTCCACGAATTATTATGGGTGGGCTAGAGACTATGGTATAGGACTGTACCTTATGCCATACCACTCACAACTACTACCACTATCTTCTGTTTCACCTTATGCACCTTGGGTAGTCCAATCATTGCAACTGCTTATCTAATGCATCATAATTTATTTTATATTTTATTTAATCCTCATTTATATAGAGTATTTATTTATTTAAAGATAGGTATTGTCTTTTACTGGAACTATAGTAGACATACACCGGACAACGCCATGATTATGACGTACAATGATGAAGAGTATAATTATAGACAAACTAATCCTACATTGTTTTGTTGTAAGATAGAAGTTATTTACACTTCTCCAAATAACAGTCTCCACACTTCTCCAAATAACAGTCTCCACACTTCTCCAAATAACAGTCTCCACACTTCTCGAAATATTTTCAAGTCCAAAACACATTTCAATTAAGGCTCTGTGAAGAAATGTAGAATATGGAAATTTAGATATCTTAATTTTCTTAAATAATGATGTGTCCAATATTAAGATGGCCATTCTCTGTAATAAGAGGTTCTGCAGGAAACAATGTGGGGTGGGAATGTGAGGCTGGAGGAATGTGAAGCAAGAGGGAGAGGAGTGAACCGTGAATTGTTTATAGGCATAGGTAGTTGAGCCACGGGGGGTGTTTGATGTAACGCAAACACTACACCAGATTATCAAAGAGGATGTGATAACATAGATTATGTGAAGAAAGAGGATGTGATAACATAGATTATGTGAAGAAAGAGGATGTGATAACATAGATTATGTGAAGAAAGAGGATGTGATAACATAGATTATGTGAAGAAAGAGGATGTGATAACATAGATTATGTGAAGAAAGAGGATGTGATAACATAGATTATGTGAAGAAAGAGGATGTGATAACATAGATTATGTGAAGAAAGAGGATGTGATAACATAGATTATGTGAAGAAAGAGGATGTGATAACATAGATTATGTGAAGAAAGAGGATGTGATAACATAGATTATGTGAAGAAAGAGGATGTGATAACATAGATTATGTGAAGAAAGAGGATGTGATAACATAGATTATGTGAAGAAAGAGGATGTGATAACATAGATTATGTGAAGAAAGAGGATGTGATAACATAGATTATGTGAAGAAAGAGGATGTGATAACATAGATTATGTGAAGAAAGAGGATGTGATAACATAGATTATGTGAAGAAAGAGGATGTGATAACATAGATTATGTGAAGAAAGAGGATGTGATAACATAGATTATGTGAAGAAAGAGGATGTGATAACCATAGATTATGTGAAGAAAGAGGATGTGATAACATAGATTATGTGAAGAAAGAGGATGTGATAACATAGATTATGTGAAGAAAGAGGATGTGATAACATAGATTATGTGAAGAAAGAGGATGTGATAACATAGATTATGTGAAGAAAGAGGATGTGATAACATAGATTATGTGAAGAAGAGGATGTGATAACATAGATTATGTGAAGAAAGAGGATGTGATAACATAGATTATGTGAAGAAAGAGGATGTGATAACATAGATTATGTGAAGAAAGGGTTAGCGCCTAGACCTACATCCGAGAGGTCACAGGATCGACACCCGCTTAATCCGCTTGGAACTAAGGTAATTTGATTCACCTTCAATGGCTATCAAACCCTCTTTGCAATATCAAACATCAGAGGTAAGTTACACCAGGTCACATATTAAAGCTAGCACCAGATCGGCATGATTGACAACGAAATGGAGCTAAAGGTGTTAAAATCGCCAAACAAATGGGCCGAACGTCGTAAAATGTCAAAACAAATGGGGTTAAACATGAGGGAGAAAGGGGTCCAGAAAAACTACCCGTGTGAATGCATCCATGTATAAGAATGTAATCATAATTTACTGAATTATCAAGCTTTTTTCATCACTGTATTGCAACCACAGGTATTACAACAGTGCACACATATTCAACACTTGCCTCTCAGTAACTATACAGCCACCGTGGTCAACTACAGAGGCTACCCTTTAAGGATGATTCGGATCAAATTAAGAGTTCAGATTGAAGCCGGATACAAATATTACAGAATCTATGCATAGCAAGAGAAGACTGAACAGACGTATAGGTACACATTAACAATATGAAGAGGGGAGAAATTTAGTGCTACAAGATTAATTACAAGTGGAAATAAGGTGAGGTAAGAAAATTAATTAGGCGAGGAATAATAACTTTTTCAGTCAGATGTCAGCTACCACCATGAATTACATAAATAGAAGAAGATTGTTGGATGGTTAAAGGCCACACTTACTCGCGTGCTTGGGGCTAACAACGCAATTGATTAAAAGACATATGTCTCATAAAAACTTACCTTTAAAATATTTTAAATGTCCCTGAATGATAACAGACTTTAGACAATTCGTAAATGGAAGTCTTGTTTCTTATATATCAATTAAACAGAATATATTGATATTCACTGAACGAAAGGGTGTAGTGCTCAGATACAATTGCGTAAGCTCACGCACTCAAGTACCCCTCCCCCCTTTCTCTCTCCACACCCGCGTGCATAAAAAGCGTACACGTAGAGAGAGAGAGAGAGAGAGAGAGAGAGAGAGAGAGAGAGAGAGAGTGTGAGAGTGAGAGAGAGCTGGGAGTGATGAAGGAGAGTTAGAGACATACAGGGGTGGAGACACACTTTAACTCCCTGGTTTACTAATTTGCTCAACTGTGATCAATCAGGGTCATGACGCAGGTGCCAGGGGGGGGGGGGGAAGGAGGGAGGGGGTGAGGAGGGGGAGGAGTGGTGTATGTGGAGGGAGTGGAAGAACAGTGGACAGGGGAAAAGAATGATGAGGCTAAAATACTGCAGATACACATGTTTTTTATAAAAACAAATTATAAGCAACCATATTTTGGCAATATTTACACTCTATTTACCACTAGTATCAGCAAATAAACTTAATAAGCAGATTATTATACGTGACAGAACTCAATTACAATATTAATACATAATCTAGGAAACCTGAATTGCCATTAAAAAGTGCTAAAAAGGGCTACTGTGACCCGTCATAAGGGAGGTAAAATGAAGACGGATGTAAATAAAAGTAAGAAACGGTAAAAGGAAGACGGATGTAAATATAAGGTAAATATAAGGTAAAAGGAAGACGGATGTAAATATAAGGTAAAAGGAAGACGGATGTAAATATAAGGTAAATATAAGGTAAAAGGAAGACTGATGTAAATAAAAGTAAGAAACGGTAAAAGGAAGACGGATGTAAATATAAGGTTTATAAGGTAAAAGGAAGACGGATGTAAATATAAGGTAAATATAAGGTAAAAGGAAGACGGATGTAAATATAAGGTAAATATAAGGTAAAATGAAGACGGATGTAAATAAAAGTAAGAAACGGTAAAAGGAAGACGGATGTAAATATAAGGTAAATATAAGGTAAAAGGAAGACGGATGTAAATATAAGGTAAATATAAGGTAAAAGGAAGACGGATGTAAATATAAGGTAAATATAAGGTAAAAGGAAGACGGATGTAAATAAAAGTAAGAAACGGTAAAAGGAAGACGGATGTAAATATAAGGTAAATATAAGGTAAAAGGAAGACGGATGTAAATATAAGGTAAATATAAGGTAAAAGGAAGACGGATGTAAATAAAAGTAAGAAACGGTAAAAGGAAGACGGATGTAAATATAAGGTAAATATAAGGTAAAAGGAAGACAGATGTACATAAAAGTAAGAAAAGGTAAAAGGAAGAAGGATGCAAATATAAGGTAAATATAAGGTAAAATGAAGACGGATGTAAATATAAGGTAAATATAAGGTAAAATGAAGACGGATGTAAATATAAGGTAAATATAAGGTAAAAGGAAGACAGATGTACATAACAGTAAGAAAAGGTAAAATGAAGACGGATGTAAATATAAGGTAAATATAAGGTAAAAGGAAGACGGATGTAAATATAAGGTAAATATAAGGTAAAAGGAAGACGGATGTAAATATAAGGTAAATATAAGGTAAAAGGAAGACGGATGTAAATATAAGGTAAATATAAGGTAAAAGGAAGACGGATGTACATAAAAGTAAGAAAAGGTAAAATGAAGAAGGATGTACATAAACGGTAAAATGAAGACGGATGTACATAAACGGTAAAATGAAGACGGATGTACATAAAAGTAAGAAACAGTGAGATAAAGACAGACGGATAGTATACTGATAAGGAGAAGAGGATGAGAAATGAGGTTAAGGGTACAGTCGTGGACTATAATGAGAACACAACTATTTGACCAACTGAACATTTAACCCCTTCAGCACGATGACGCCTTTTGATCCTTTATTCTGGCTAGATTTAGATGATTTTATGCAATTTGAGAAGGATCACAATTATTCAGAAGGTTTACTGAGACCGTATTAACCTCTTTCAATCATAGAGGTAGATTATAAGCTAAAAGAAAATCGTCTAATGGTAACCAAAATTAGAGGAAAATTATGTCATCGTGCTGAAGGAGTTAACATGTAAATATAAGGCATCGGGGATATACAGATTCATTGCATTGTATTATTTGGCCATTCATAAAGCCGGTATCACACGAGCACTTTTTCCCTCAACACTGGTCTGGTAGCTTATGAGGTCAACATTTATAAAATTTCTGTCACCTAAATTGATCTATCGCCAGTCTAGTTTCCGATACCAGTGCAAAATATTCCAGAAATGTAGCCAGAAAAATGTTGATCATCAAATGTTGACTATAAAAGCTCTCGTGTGATACAGGCTCAAGTCGCGTCCTTACCTCATGATATAACCTTTGATCATTTATCTACGAACATAAAATATTTCTGTATATTCTTGGACATAATCCGGTTAAGTTTTGCCGAGTATTGTCTTCTAATTTCAAGAAGATATAGCGTTGAAGTTTAAAATAAGTGACACAACATTTGAGTGTGGCAGTGGAGTGTTTTATGGTGGTGAGACTCTTCCCTTCTCATATACCTGCCCTTCTTCGGCCCTCTTCCACCTTCCCTTCTTACCCTCTTCCACCTTCATTCTTCCCTTCTTGCCCTCTTCCACCTTTTCTCTTTTCTACTTGCCCTCTTCCACCTCCCCTCTTCCACCTTCCCTAATTCCTTCTTCCACCTTCACTCTTCCCTTCTTGCCCTCTTCCACCTCCCCTCTTCCACCTTCCCTCTTTCCTTCTTGCCCTCTTCCACCATCTCTCTGTCTTTCTTGCCCTCTTCCCCTCCCCTCCTCCTCCCCTTCTTACCCCCTTTCTCCCCTTCCCCTCCTCTCCCCCTCCACCCCCTGCTCCCAGGTGTGTGCCGTGCCAGATAGCCCCACCTGAGTCCTTCATAGGGAGAGTCGTGCCAACTTTAATAACATAATAATAATACGCCATGTTGTCTACCTTGTGTTATGAACCATAGTGTGCTGTATTGAAAAAATGATACCTGTAAATTTTCTTGTGTCCGGGTGATAGCTCGGTGTGTAGTGCACTAATTGGCAACATAGAAATGCTTATTTGCGGTTTCAAACTAGAAACATTTAGTTTAGGAAAAAATATAGACAAATAATGGTTTGGTAACAGAGTTGTAGACATGTTGAATAGGCTTCTGAGTGATATGGTAGGACCAAGAACGATAGAAAGGCTCAAGATAAAATTAGATAGGCATATGGACGAGATGGGTTGGATTTGAAAGGGATCTGCCTTGTGTGGGCCAATCGGATCTCTGCAGACTCCCGTTTTCTTATGTTCTTATACTCCCATCAAGTAAGCCTTCAGGGGTTTACATACATATATAGTGTCAAACTATTCATTTGCTCAGATTCACAAATAATATTGATGGAAACGTAAAAGGCAACAGAAAAAGGGATACACAATACTCAAAGAGGTCTACAAAATGGCGATCACCCAGTCCAATTGGCCTTCCTCCCCACAGATGTCGGGCAGGCAACCCCCCCCCCCCCCTCTCTCTCTCTCTCTCCCTTGACACTCATCTCTCAGGAGCCCTGATCACCATTCACGATTAGATTTGTGATTATACCTGAGTAGAAACACATGGTACCTGCAAATATTACTCGCTCCTCATATTTAACACTTCACACCACTATGCAAATTTATTATATCTCTTGCCTAGAATTTATGCCTGGCTAATAACTTTGGATAAACAGTAGCATGTGTTTTGATTTAAGAAAACGTTTTCAGGAATCCGCTGAATATGACGGTTTAGATCAGTGGTTCTTAATCTTTTTAGCACCGCGCCCCCTTTTGGTCAGGACTGTATTCATTATTCCCCCCCCCCCCACGCTTCGGATGCCTAGATTTTTTTTTTTTTTTTATCCATTCCATATGGATGCTTAAGACGCAAGATACTGTAAAAAGGGCGAACAAATAACCAACCTGCATGCAAGGATTAACACTGGTTAATGGTTTTATGTCAACATTACATGTGGTTGCTCGGAATGACGGTTGTGAATTTTCCCTATCAAAGTTTCTTATTTATATTATACAGTATATCTTTGCGATTACCCTGTATGCATTTGAATGGCCTAGCCCTATTTTGAACTTTGATTACCCCACGCCCACTCTTAGCATCGTCAAACGCCCCCCTAGGGGGGCGCGCCCCCCAGGTTAAGAACCACTGTTTTAGATCTTTGAGTTAAACTTCAATAATATTGTGAGGGTGTGATAGTATGGCCGAGTTAACTAAGCATAGTTGAGGTAAATACAGCCCGCGTGATGGGGTCTTTAGTGGGATGGTAGCTATACAGATAGTCGTACACTTATTTACTTTGTGCCCTCACTTATTCCGCATTCCTCTTTGTCCTAATTAGTGTAGCTAGAAGAGTAGTCACTTTGAGAGCATTGAACCGAGGTAAACACAGTGAAAGTAGTGTGAGAGGAAAAAGTGGATGAGGTAAGGCGAGGAGAAGAGAGTGGGGGTACTGAAGTGAGGTGAAGTGAGAGGATACTTATTCAATTAGATCACCTGCTATATCATTACCGATTAAGGTGACATAATTACACCCAGGTATACACAAGGCCTCCAGTCACCCCTACCTTCCTCATATATACTGATCCTCTGTACTCACTCCTCTTAATAACACCACTAGTTTAATAATAGTCACTACCATATTTACTACTATCTATATCACCATGACTATGACAACTATGAACAGTGAACATAGCATAGTGATCAACCAACTATAGAAAAACTACCAACATTCAATTCATATGATATGTCAGCTCTACCCTAGGTAAATAGTGAACATAGCATAGTGATCAACCAACTATAGAAACACTACCAACATTCAATTCATATGATATGTCAGCTCTACCCTAGGTAAATAGTGAACATAGCATAGTGATCAACCAACTATAGAAACACTACCAACATTCAATTCATATGATATGTCAGCTCTACCCTAGGTAAATAGTGAACATAGTCAGTAAATCATCTCATAAGCATTCAGCAACGCTTTTCAAAATGTACGACAGTTATCTCAACTCGAAAGTCATCGGCAAACCTAGTTAACTAACTCATATGCAATATCTTGCTTTAGTCCTTAATATGTTAGAGTTAAGCTACAAACTGTTGATTATTATTAATATTATTATTATTATCATTATTATTATTACGTCCCTTTATTAAATGACACCATATTATCATCTCACAAACTAAATTAATTATCACTACCATCTTAACATTCGAAACGAGGCAGTGAAGAATAATTAATGACACTGTTATATTCAATAGTTGTGACTCAATCTCATTTTCAGTACCGGTATTATGTAAATACATCATGGTTCAAAATTGTATTTGCCTATAAATAATTAACCTACCTAATACTGTATAATACAATAAAATGCAAAATTACCTAACAGTAGCCAGCTCATGAAATGAAACATATTTATGAGCTATATATATATATATATATTGTAGAAATATTCCTTCCACTATAGAATATTAATGTTTTTACATGGCAAAAAATAAATTCTTTAGAAGTAAACCCAAAGATCCTCCCTACCTTCCTTCATCTCTCCCTCAAAGATCCTCCCTACCTTCCTTCATCTCTCCCTCAAAGATCCTCCCTACCTTCCTTCATCTTTCCCTCAAAGATCCTCCCTACCTTCCTTCATCTCTCCCTCAAAGATCCTCCCTACCTTCCTTCATCTCTCCCTCAAAGATTCTCCCTACCTTCCTTCATCTCTCCCTCAAAGATCCTCCCTACCTTCCTTCATCTCTCCCTCAAAGATCCTCCCTACCTTCCTTCATCTCTCCCTCAAAGATCCTCCCTACCTTCCTTCATCTCTCCCCTCAAAGATTCTCCCTACCTTCCTTCATCTCTCCCTCAAAGATCCTCCCTACCTTCCTTCATCTCTCCCTCAAAGATCCTCCCTACCTTCCTTCATCTCTCCCTCAAAGATCCTCCCTACCTTCCTTCATCTCTCCCCCAAAGATCCTCCCTACCTTCCTTCATCTCTCCCTCAAAGATCCTCCCTACCTTCCTTCATGTCTACCTCAAAGATCCTCCCTACCTTCCTTCATCTCTCCCCCAAAGATCCTCCCTACCTTCCTTCATCTCTCCCTCAAAGATCCTCCCTACCTTCCTTCATCTCTCCCTCAAAGATCCTCCCTACCTTCCTTCATCTCTCCCTCAAAGATCCTCCCTACCTTCCTTCATCTCTCCCTCAAAGATCCTCCCTACCTTCCTTCATCTCTCCCCCAAAGATCCTCCCTACCTTCCTTCATCTCTCCCACAAAGATTCTACCCCTTACCTTTCTTCCTGTCACCCCCCTTCTCTCCGCATACCCCTCCCCTCCCCCACACACACCATCACTCACTCACTACTGTCTTTAACCCAGAAAAAGGCTTTAGTGTCGCGTGTAAAATTAATATTCTGTGTGTTAAACCCGAGCTCTTCAGAACGACTGGCCCCCTAATGAACCTGTCAAAGAGTTAAGAGCTTTGGGGAGGGCTGGGAAGAGAGAGAGAGATAGATATACATACGCCTTCTTCTTCTGTGTCATTCGGGGTTCTCTTACTTGCTCTCTTTATTATTGTATTTACTCTCTCTCTCTCTCTCTCTCTCTCTCTCTCTCTCTCATTTATTTTTCATATGCAGCCAACATACACACACACTCTCTCTCTATTCCCCTCAACTATGGTCAAGGTACTGTTATTTATATTTGACTAATATATGTATGTAGCTATGATCCCACTTAGATGGAATAATTCTGTAGCCTACTAATTGTTGTTTCCGTATTAGTGCAGGTATACAAGCATGGGGTCCACTTCTTGGTTTCTTATGTGTCTTTGTTCTGTAACTTTGAAGTATAAAGCATGTCAAATCTCTCTCTCTCACTCTCTTTCTCACACATACATACAGTACACACTCTCTCTCTCTCACACACAAACACACACACACACACTCTCTCTCTCTCTCCTTTGCTGTCATCAACATAAGGGGTAAAGGGGAGGGGGGGAGGGAGGGAGGTGATGAGAGACCCCCAGACAAAGTAGGTTAGCCGAGATGGTGTTAGTGGTTGTAGAGATATTTACCAACCCATTCACAGAAGTGTAGACAACCAAAATGAGCACATAAGTAACATAATTGTATATTTATACTGTATATATGGATTGATAATAGGAGCTGGATTAATCCATTCAATTCGATGACATCTAAGAATGACTTCAATTGATGACTTGCAAGTTCAAGCTGCAGACATGGATTTTGAGCAAAATTTAAAGTTAAATTATGTTTGCAGTACACACATACGCACATTATGTTTGCAGTACACACATACGCACATTACAATGATCCAAACAACAATTATTTCATGCATCAGGATCCTATTGTTTTATTTTGCTATGTGCATAAAGGAGACAAAAGGCAAAGCTGCCTGTAACAAGTGTTCCCCTCAAAGTTGAAAGAGTGATAGACAACCAAAATCAAGATACGTTAGAGGTAATTTAGATGTGTTGGAAAGAAGTGTGGTCACCTAAGGTCCTAAGGTTACCTATGGTTGTGTTCGCCACTCTTCTAGTGGCACCGAGGAGCGCGCCGCCCCTCGTTCTGGTATGCTTGTTAAATGTATTGAAATGAATAGGAGGAAGTGGTGTTTGTGAAAATTAGCTGGATTACTCTCTGTGTAGGTTAGGCACAAATAGAAACAGTGGGGGAAGCCAGGCAAATGAAACAGGAGTTCCAGCAACCCCTTTTCATATGCCTATATGGCCTCCCCTGGGTACTGCCTAAGTTAAAATGTGGGGTAGTAGTTAGCACATTATCCTGGTGATCTTGGAGTCCAAAATATAGATATATATACAGTATATACAGGGTGTCCCAGGCGGAAAGGGCATAACTTCGGGAAATGATAAAACAAGGTATTCTAAGCATAAAATGTTTTATAACAAAAATGCCAAATCTCAACCGTTAAACAGATATTGAAGGTATAATTTAGTGTCCTCCCCCGCATCACTGTAATGGACTCTTCCATGTCAAATAGTTTCCAACTGGTCCAAAGTGAGCTAATATGTCTATAATCATTTTGAAACTTATAGAAATATAGTATCTTTATTATAACATAGTAAAATATTTGCAGAAAGATGGAGGTGTACTAGGCAGTAGGCCAGCTGGGCCACCCTTATGGGGAATTGCTGAAGAAAATACCATTTTCAACATGCAATATCTCTATACTGGTCGAGATTTGGAATATTTCTTATAGAATATTTTAGGCTTAGAATACCTTGTTCTATCATTTCCCAAAGTTATGCCCTTTCCTCCTGGGACACCCTATATATATATACGTACTACACATATATATAAATATATATATATATATATATATATATATATATATATATATATATATATATATATATATATATAAAGAAGTATACATACTGTATATATTTTGCAACAAATAATGAAATGTTTGTATAGTTCAAAATTTAGACAACTTTGAAAGTCAGTAGTGGCGACATACAATATGAGTTGATTTAAAGGTTATCAAAAAGTTAAATACCCATTAACTCTGTTTCAGTTTGTTGTCTGTACTCTCTGACCCACCCACTGCCCTCTCTCTCTCTCTCTCTCCCACGACCCCCCCCCCCCCCCCCCCCCCCCCCCCCCACACACACCACCGCCACCACACACCCCCACGCCCACACCCACACCCCACCTACACCCCCTCTCCCCCACACCCACCCATCGTTTACTTCCCGGTTCCCCCGAGACTGTAACCCGACCCTCACATTACATAACCCGGGTATAGTGATGAATGGAAGGAAGGGAAGGGGTGAGAGGCAATAGGTGGAGAGAGAGAGAGAGAGAGAGGTGGAGAGAGAGAGAGAGAGAGAGAGAGAGAGAGAGAGAGAGAGAGAGAGAGAGAGAGAGAGAGAGAGAGAGAGAGAGAGAGAGTATGTGAGTGAGTGAGAGAGTGAGTGAGTGAGTGAGTGAGTGAGTGAGTGAGAGTGTGAGTGTGTGAGTGAGTGAGAGAGAGAGCGAGAGAGTGTGAGTGAGTGAGTGTGAGTGAGTGTGAGAGAGAGTGTGAGTGAGAGAGTGTGAGTGTGAGTGAGAGAGAGAGAGAGAGTGAGAGAGAGAGAGAGAGAGAGAGAGAGAGAGAGAGAGAGAGAGAGAGAGAGAGAGAGAGAGAGACAGTCAGAGAGAGAGAGAGAGTTATATACAAGTAGATACGTAGCCACTCAGGAATATATAGCCAATCAATTTACTAGCCTAATTTGATTGATAGTTACTAATTCAGATTGCACGTAAATACCAATAGTAGCTGAAATACTAGGAGCAAGGCTGATCTATTACCATCCTAGAAAATATCTGCCTCCCTCCATAAGCACCCACAGCCCCACACCCTACCTGATTATAAAGTACCTTAAGGGGCTAGTGGCTGTTAGGCTATAATTAGTTTATTAATTCAGTTATTAATTTATTTTTACATTTCCTCGCTAGACCTTCATCAAACTTAAAAAAAAACACCCCCTTGATGATAAATGTGTACATTTTTCGGTAGAAAAATTTCCCGGCCGAAGGCCGATTCTTGAAAATAATCGACACCTAAATAGCACGAAAGGTCCTAAAATTGACAACGAAATGGGGCGAAAGGTCTTAAAATTGCCAAACTAATGAGCCGAACGTCATACAATCTGAAAACTAATGGGACTAAACATGAGGAAGAAGGGGGCTCAGAAAAACGACCCACCTCCCCTAAGTTATGCGGTAACCCAGATACCTTATCTGATGGTATAGTTATTGTAGAATACATCCTACCATAAGCTATAACCCTGATACCTTACCTGATCTTACAGTCAGTAATGGTAAAGTTAGGGGGCTTACGTTAGGGGGCTTACGCTAGGCCGTGCTTGGCAGCGGCGTTCATCTCCGTATATTTGTTCTTTTGAGCCAGTGGTGGGTAACTCAGGTAATTTATCCAGCCTGGTTACCACAGTTTACCTTCCTGGTCGAGACGTCACAAATACCTACTACCTTCAGGTTCTTATTTACTGCTAGGTGAACAGTGGCTTCGGGTGTTACGAGACTTGCCCAAATAGCCTCGTTCTGCAAGAGAATCGAACCCAGGGTTTCTTGTCTTTGAACCGAACGAGCTAACTATAGCTACCCGAGAACACCTTCCACCTTTTTAACTAGCCCCCACACCTTACCATATCCTATAGTTATATTTGAGTATTGTACCTCCATTACCTGCTCGTAACTCTATGCTACGAGAGACCTGTTGATAAAATCGCATGTTGCTACTCAGAATTCACGAAAACAAGGAATCATTGTACTGAAGGACCTACTCCAGATATCATTAAACCACTTGGCTAGGAGGTGTCTTTCTTAAAATGAATACAATTGTCTAATGTTAACCAGCACAAAACAAAAGGAAGAAGAAGGAGGGATTCAAATGATCCTAGAGTGTCAGGGTAAAAAGGAGACACCATTATATTTGTCAGTCACAGTCAGCCAGTCACGGTCAGCCAGTCACAGCCAGTCAGTCACAGTAACTAGGTAGGCACATCCGGATCATATATAATTCACCATGGGTAATCTCTTCATTCATCTTCCTGTGATTGGCCTATTTTGGTGAAGGGAGTGGGTGGGTTGGGGAGAGGATAGAAGAGTTAGTGGATAGGTAAGCTGTGCTGAGGTGAGCGAGATGAGTAACGTGAGGTGAGTGAGGTGAGGTGAGCGAGATGAGTAACGTGAGGTGAGGTGAGGTGAGGTGAGGTGAGGTGAGATGAGGTGAGCGAGGTGAGTAAGGTGAGGTGAGTGAGGCAAGGTGAGTGAAATTATGTGTGAGATGAGGTGAGGTGAGTGAAATATGTGAAATAACAATAACAAGGGATATAGAAATAACGTAATACCGTCCTTCAATAACGTAATACCGTCCTTCAATAACGTAATACCGTCCTTCAATAACGTAATACCGTCCTTCAATAACGTAATACCGTCCTTCAATAACGTAATACCGTCCTTCAATAACGTAATACCGTCCTTCAATAACGTAATACCGTCCTTCAATAACGTAATACCGTCCTTCAATAACGTAATACCGTCCTTCAATAACGTAATACCGTCCTTCAATAACGTAATACCGTCCTTCAATAACGTAACACCGTCCTTCAATAACGTAATACCGTCCTTCAATAAGAACAAAACAGGAGAATATACAGTATATAATTATATACTGTATATTGTATATATAATAAAGGGAGAAATGAGAGTGCAATACCGCAATAATTCACCTAGGATGATTTTTGTAATTACTAAGAAGATGCCAAAAGGAAAACAAATGAATAATATCGTAATTCAGAACGGAAATAGTTAGAAAAAGTTAAATGAAAAAAAAAGACTCGAGTGCAATACCGCGCTGCAACCCTAACCCCCGCATGACATACCCCTCACTGGACACGCCCTGACAAAATCTATTCATTTATTTTTTAGTTTCCTTGCTAGACTTCCATCAATCTTAGAACAAAATCCTTAGACCCCCCTTCAAGATAGATTTGTACATTTTTCGGTAGAAAAATTTCCCGGCTCCTCTTAAAATTACAGGCTCGCTATCGCTCGCCAGGAAAAAATCGACACGTAAAATGCACGAAAGGTCTTGATATTGATATAGAAATAGGACGAACGTTTTTGAAATCGCCAAAGTAATGGGCCGAACGTCCTAAATACCGCGCTGCAACCGTAACCCCAGCCTGACATTCCTCCCGCCGGACACGCCCTGACAACAGACGACCATACATACCTTCACGATACACTGGGTTCTTAATGGTGCTTGCAAGACCTTCATCACTACATCACTACTACTGCCAGAGAACCGGTCCATGATAACCCCCCCCCCCCCCACACTGACGGTACACACATAACGGTACACCTTATACCTAATTATACATACTGCAGGTACAACTGAATACGTGAGCGACAGAGATTTAATAGCAATACATATGGATAGGTAGGAGATGGTGATTCAATGACTTAATATGTGAATAGGTAGGACACAGCGATTAAATAACAAACACATAATTATGAATAGGTAGGAGAGGGCGAGTTAATGACGCAATAGATGCATAGGTAGCACACAGCGATTTAATAACATTGCAGAAGGATAGTTAGGAGAGGGCGATTCAATGATGCAATAGATGGGACAGGGTGATATAATAACATTATTATATGGATTAGTAGAAGATGACGTTTCAATGGCGTAATATATGAATAGGTAGGAGGTGGCGATTAGTAACATACATATGGATAGGTAGAATATAGCGATTCAATTACGTAATACATGCATAGGTAGGAGAGCAATTTAATAACACTACACATATAGATAGATATTATATGGCGATTCAATGACATAATTACTCCTTGTATAGGTTAATAGACAGCAGACTATAAATTTAATAATATAATTTACACTGGCTGCAACTAACATAAGTGTCGAATGGAGAATCGATATAATACCTATGATATGTAATATGGATGTGCACAGAACGACAACAACACAACTTTAATATACACATAGTATGTACATATGTAAATAAGTATCCATCATCATCATTTAGCGTTCAAAGTATGCATGTGTGGGTATTATTGATGCATCTGGCTTGTGTCTGTCACTCTAATTCAACCTGTATCAATCAAATTACATATCCCTTCACTACATTACTACTACTGTCATCACCACTCCCTCCCTCAATCATCTCCCTTCACCACATTACTGCTCTGTCATCACCACTCACTCTCTCATCACCATACACTCCCTCACCTCATAACCTATCATCTCCCTTCACCACATTACTGCTCTGTCATCACCACTCACTCCCTCGTCACCATACACACCCTCACCTCATAACCTATCATCTCCCTTCACCACATTACTGCTCTGTCATCACCACTCACTCCCTCATCACCATACACTCCCCCCCTCATAACCTATCATCTCCCTTCACCACTATTGTCATCACCACTCCCCCCTTCACTCACCGATCACCACACTCCCTTTACTATTATGTCATCACCATACACCCCTCACCTCATAACCTATCATCTCCCTTCACCACTATTGTCATCACCACTCCCCCCTTCACTCACCGATCACCACACTCCCTTTACTATTATACCATACACTCCTTCACCTCATAACCTATCATCTCCCTTCACCACATTACTACTCTGTCATCACTACACTCCCTCCCTCCCCTCATAACCTCTTGTGTCCTTTCACTATGTAGGACTCACATATCACCATCTCTCTCTCTCTCTCTCTCTCCTATCACCATTCCCATTCACCTCTTTTTTTCCTCCTGTCATCATCATCATCATCTCTCTCTGTCTCTCTCTCTCTCTCAGGTAGGCATCCCAGGACTGCAAGTGTAACAGACCGTGCAGAATTAAGAGGGGGAGGTAGTTGCTTTTCCGGGACCCCCTTCTCCCACATGTTTAGCCCATTAGTTTGAGATTTACAGTAAGTCATGTAGGATATAATAACAACACAATTATTACCATTTTAGTTTTGTGTTGCCAAATTAATGTATAATTTCTCTTCAGCCAATATTATTACTATTCATCTCTCTCGCTATTCTATCGCTACTACAATAATCAGTGTTCCTCGGAGCTTTCCCAGTGTATACCACCTCCTCTACGTAGGGTACGTAGTACCCGTCTTGCAACACAATCCCACCCTTACTCTGTGCAAGTGTCCAACCCAAGAGTGAAACGCTATTCTCAGACTTTCTTCTATTCAACTGCTGAGCTCTGGAACTCTCTCCCAGAATCAGTCTTTCCCTCTAACTATGACTTAGCTCTTTCACGCTTTTATGACGCAGAGGTTGCCAGATTAGCAATAATAAATAGAGTTCTCTCACTCTTATAATTACCTCTCCAAAATTAGCTTTCTGCCCACAGCTAACTCAAAAACAACTGCAGAGGTTGAAGTAACTAAACTAAAGGTTTCTAAATACCCCTGATGGTAACAAAGGCTTTAAAGTATCCCCAATAGTCTCAGAATCGCGTCATGTGCGTGAAAGGGTTAAATTGCTTCAAACTCCGTGTGTCCAGGCATTTTAGCTCGAACGTCCCTTGATTTTGGCCCTGTCGCTCTTTGAAATTTGGGGGAGGCACTCGCTGCAGGCAGTTATGCCTTTTGTATCCCTCATTCACATAGAAAAAAACAAAAAAAACATTATGTAGTACACAAAGAAATACAGATAGAATCGCGACTGGGCCCGCGCTAGCACACACGCCTGTAACGTATACAGTAGTCGGCAACCACGAACTGTAACGTATACAGTATACAGTAGTCGGCAACCACGAACTGTAACGTATACAGTAGTCGGCAACCACGAACTGTAACGTATACAGTAGTCGGCAACCACGAACTGTAACGTATACAGTAGTCGGCAACCACGAACTGTAACGTATACAGTAGTCGGCAACCACGAACTGTAACGTATACAGTAGTCGGCAACCACGAACTGTAACGTATACAGTAGTCGGCAACCACGAACTGTAACGTATACAGTAGTCGGCACACACGCCTGTAACGTATACAGTAGTCGGCAACCACGAACTGTAACGTATACAGTAGTCGGCAACCACGAACTGTAACGTATACAGTAGTCGGCAACCACGAACTGTAACGTATACAGTAGTCGGCAACCACGAACTGTAACGTATACAGTAGTCGGCAACCACGAACTGTAACGTATACAGTATACAGTAGTCGGCAACCACGAACTGTAACGTATACAGTAGTCGGCAACCACGAACTGTAACGTATACAGTATACAGTAGTCGGCAACCACGAACTGTAACGTATACAGTAGTCGGCAACCACGCCTGTAACGTATACAGTAGTCGGCACACACGCCTGTAACGTATACAGTAGTCGGCAACCACGCCTGTAACGTATACAGTAGTCGGCAACCACGAACTGTAACGTATACAGTATACAGTAGTCGGCAACCACGAACTGTAACGTATACAGTAGTCGGCAACCACGAACTGTAACGTATACAGTAGTCGGCAACCACGAACTGTAACGTATACAGTAGTCGGCAACCACGCCTGTAACGTATACAGTAGTCGGCAACCACGAACTGTAACGTATACAGTAGTCGGCAACCACGAACTGTAACGTATACAGTAGTCGGCAACCACGAACTGTAACGTATACAGTAGTCGGCAACCACGAACTGTAACGTATACAGTAGTCGGCAACCACGAACTGTAACGTATACAGTAGTCGGCAACCACGAACTGTAACGTATACAGTATACAGTAGTCGGCAACCACGAACTGTAACGTATACAGTAGTCGGCAACCACGAACTGTAACGTATACAGTAGTCGGCAACCACGCCTGTAACGTATACAGTAGTCGGCAACCACGAACTTCTATATAAAACACAGTACAAGAAAACTCTAACTGAAAAACACACACAGAAAAAAATAGTTCTATGGGAAAATTCTATGACTCTTAACAAAAAGCTTAGTACAGAATGTAATAAAAAACAATCCCCGGAAGTAATCTCATGTTCCTCGTGTCGTGTTTTTGTTGGCGGTGTTGAAGGGAAGTGTGTGTCAATATTGTGATGAGGTTTGGGTATTAGGGAGGCTTATCTCTTCATCCTAGTAACTCCTCCATTACTTCTTGTTTACACTTTACTGTAATTAAGTCTCTCTCTCTCTCTCTCTCTCGTAAATCACTTAGAGGAAAATAACATACTTAAAGATACTCAACACGGCTTTCGTAAAAAACGTTCCTGTTTAACAAACCTCTTAGACTTCTTCCACGATATCCTCAACCTCTACGATGAGAGTAAAGCTGTAGATATTATATACCTTGATTTTCAAAAGGCCTTTGACAAAGTTCCCCACAAACGTTTACTGCTAAAACTAAAAGCGCATGGAATACAAGACGGTGTGTTGAAATGGATAGAAAATTGGCTCAGCAACAGAAAGCAAAGGGTAGTCATAAACGGTAAGGCATCTAAATGGACCAATGTAGTAGCGGGGTACCCCAGGGTTCGGTACTAGGACCAATTCTCTTTCTAATTTACATCAACGACATAGATGAGGGTCTCACCTGCACAATCTCAAAATTTGCTGACGATACAAAAATTGCAAATAGCGTACTCTCAAAAGAACAAGTTGACGATATGCAACACAATCTAGATAAATTGTCATGTTGGGCCCAAATTTGGCAAATGAGTTTCAATGCGGATAAATGTAAAGTACTACATGTCGGATACCTAAATGAGAAAGCAAACTATTCGATGAATGGCACTCAGCTTAAGAATGTAAACAGAGAAACTGATCTGGGAGTAACAATATCGAGTAACCTAAAACCGAGTCAACAATGTTCAGAAGTTGTTAAGAAGGCAAACAAAATAATTGGCTTTATAGGCAGGTCATTTGAGCATAAATCCAAAGAAGTTATCCTAACCTTTTACAATTCCTTAGTCCGCCCTCTTCTGGAATACTGCGTTCAATCCTGGTGCCCTTATTACCAAAAAGATATAAACAAGCTAGAACGAGTTCAACGTAGAGTTACCAAAATGATACCTAGCCTAAAGAACAAACCATACGAAGAGCGTCTTAGAGAATTAAATCTATTTCCTTTAACCCAGCGCAGATTAAGAGGCGACTTAATTCAAGTGTTCAAAATCATCAAAGGCATCGACAATATGAACTGTAGTAAGTACTTCACTATCGACCAATCTAATTACACGCGGGGAAACGGTTGCAAAATTATTGGTAAATCTTTTAACTCGCACGAATCTAAGAATTTCTTCTTCAATCGAGTTGTCAACTTGTGGAATGGGCTTCCCCGAGACGTTATAGACTGCAGCACCGTTGATTCATTTAAATTCCGCCTAGACAAATATCTCGCATCAAACCCGCGACTGACTGCGTTTGTAAATGAATAACTTTATCCTCCCCTCAGTTACTAACCCATATGTCCCCTACTAACTTCCTAGTCCTGCCACGTTAGTGGCAGGGCAGTAGTTCCCTTTCCAATGTTCCCTTACCCACTCTAAACCACTGTTTGGACACTTGATCCTCAGTGTTTTGGAGGACAAGCAACCTAGAAGGGTCACTAGACCTGTTGTTGCTTGATTTCCTTTGTACTCCTTTGTACTCTCTCTCTCTCTCTCTCTCTCTCTCTCTCTCTCTCTCTCTCTCTCTCTCTCTCTCTCTCTCTCTCTCTTTACTGTACATTCACTCGCTCTCTCCCATCTGCCTCCGTGATTCTTCTATCGTTCGCATGATCAACCAATATTTCTGCTCTCCCGTCTGACATATACTGTACCTGTAGAGTGGGTTAATGAGGTAGAGTGGGTTAATGAGGTAGAGTGGGTTAATGAGGTAGAGTGGTTTCAGGTGTTATAAAGTGTTCACAATGATAAGGGTGATCGTGATATAAAGGTGACAGTGGGCGTGAACGTCATATATATGGAATCATGGATGACTGTGTTATATGTCACTCTTACAATGGCATCATCAGGAAAAGTAGTTTCTTAATAATAAAATTCAATACATAGGTTATTAACCTTGGATACAAGTGGTGACACACACAATTTGGTGATGGATTTTAATATAATTCTGTTTAACAATAGTACAGTTTTGCGTAGTATAGGATTTTAGCAGAAACCTCTTTTCATTAGAAGTATTAAAAATGAAAATAAACTCAAAACAAATTTCCCTGTGTTGACTCACCGCCGAGACCCGGGAAGCCAAGGGAAGAAGGGGAGAGCACCTGTGACGTACCTGAGGGAGAGAGAGAGAAGGAAGGTTGTTACTGGCAGGTATTTATTATATTATATATATGGTTAGTTGTTAGAGTCAGGGTAAATTTGCGTACACTTAATCTAGTAGCTTAACCTAAACTAAATATAACATAGCATTACCCTAACCTAACTAAGAGAGAGAGAGAGAGAGAGAGAGAGAGAGAGAGAGAGAGAGAGAGAGAGAGAGAGAGAGAGAGAGAGAGAGAGAGAGAGGAATGTTATTAGAGGCACTTTTCAGCAAAGCAACAATTTTATGGTTATTTCGTTCCCAATGACTTCGTCCACACTCAACAGTCAGTATGGATTTGTCCACACCTAAGCTAACCTATCCTATCTTAGCTTAGCCTAACCTAACCTAACTTTAACTTAGCTTAGCTTAAAACTAATGTAACCCATGCTCACCTCTATTCTTACTTAAGCGCTATGCAACCTGAGATAACGTAATCCTAAACTAATTTGACCGAAACGAATCGAATGTAAGAAAGAAATGCCAGGTAGGTGAAAAAGACGAAATACCTGGCTGAAGCTGCAAAGGTCTGACAACATACTTTCCTAAAGACGTCATATTGGAGACTCGAGCACCTACAATACAAGGCTAATACGACAGTCTAAATACCACAGTAATTTAAACTGTGGCTAATACGACACTATGCTGAACATTAACCCGACTGTCCATATCATCACTACCGGTTAGCTCAGTCAGTCAGTCAGTAGCCAGCCCTTACTCCCACAAGGGGTTGTTGTTGTTGTTGTTCCCTAAGCTGCCTGGCCGAACAGCCCCGAGTCCCTAAGGAAGGCCATGGCCACGGTCGGGCTTTCCCACAGAGCTCTCAAAGAGTGTAAATTGTGTTGTTGGCGTAAGTGGTTGTGTGAAATGCAGTCTTATATGATGTGTTCAATGGTATGGGGTGCTGTGTTACAACCCGGGCAGGTGTCGACGACGGAGTCATCCAGTCTCTTCTGATAGCTCAGAAGAGCCGGATGGTGTCCGCATCTCAGCCTGGCCAGGTGGACTCTGTCCTCGCGAGGAAGGGAGGATTCAGAAGGATGGATTTCGGGAGATCGTGCTTGCAGCTGCGTGTTGTCTATGAGTGAGTGGATGGAACGGCGAGTGATATGAGTATGGATGTGCTTCCGGAAGTTGGTTTGGGGTGGGCAGGGAGGGAGAGAAGACAGTGTTTGTGTGTGATAGCGTGTGCTGGGTGTTGTTTTGATATTTCTTGGTGTCTGTGGGTGTGTAGCCATGTAGCGTAGTGGGTGGTGTTGATTCGTGGAGGCTGCTGCCAGGAATTGTGTGCCTCTCATGTCAAGATGATCTTTGACTTTGAGGACTTTGGTTTCTTGATGTAGGTGATCTGTGGGTGTCGTAGCTGTGCATCCTGTGATGATTTTCATGGCTTTATTTTGGATGGTCTGTAAGGTCTTATGATGTGTTTCAGCTAGGTTGGAAGCCCAGGCCGGGCTTGCGTATTCCATAACTGATCTTATGTATTGTTTGTAGACTGTGGTGGTGGTTTCTTTGTTGTGTCCAAATTTCGTGTGAGCAAGTGATCTGAGGGCGTTAAGTCTGGGTGTCAGTTTCTTTTTCGTGCTTGTGGTGTGCTGTTTGAATGTCATTTGGGTGTCGTATGTTACTCCTAGGATTTTGGGTGTGTGTGTGTTTACAAAAAAAAAAAAAAAAAAAAAATTGTTAGGGGTGTGTTGTTCTACCCACAAGGGGTAGGGAGGATCAGCAAGATACACAAGTGAGGAAGAAGAGGTGACTTACCGGTTAGCTAAGTTGTATTGGGAATATTGGCAAAACAAAATTCGAGTGATATACAGTATGTGGTTAATGAGGTTACTCCTGAGCGATCTAGATGTGACTATTTTTTTGCTGTTCGGGCTCTGTCTTGAGACGGCCACCCCCAGCTATGGGGTATGTGCCTGAGTATATACATACATACATACTGAGTATATCCCACCCCTACTCTGTGCAACTCTCCAACCCAAGAGTGAAACGTTACTCTCAAACTTTTTTCTACTCAACAGCTGAGCTCTGGAACTCTCTCCCAGAATCAGTCTTTCCCTCTTCCTATGACTTAAATTGCTTCAAACTCCGTGTGTCCAGGCATTTTGGCTCGAACGTCCCTTGATTTTGGCCCTGTCACTCTTTCAATTATGGGGGAGGCACTCGCTAAAGGCAGTTCTTCCTTTTGCCTCCCTGAATCACATAGAAAAAAAAAATACATACTGTACATTAAGGCTACACAATGGAGTGAGTTGTCCACTATCTGTATACTAAAGTCTCGCTCCCCTTCCCCCAAACTGCACCCTAAGATAAACCACTAGTACACTGTCTACAATCTTAATGTACACCCTTATTTTACACCCGGGAGGCCACACAACAATTGCCACACACTTACACACCCTTGCCAAGACGTGTACGGCCACATGCAATAGTCCGCCCTAAATCAGTGTTCAGAAAAGGTTGAATGTCGTGAGAGATGGATATATAATTTGCTCTTCTATATACTGTATACGTTGTTAAGTATATACTGTTACTCATGGACAATCTGAAAAAAGTATATATATATATAAACATAAATGAGGACCACCATGGAGAAGTTCCATACACGTATATCACCACTTTTCATCAAGAACGCCGTCGAACTTTAGAAGGTGACTGCATTTTACCCGGCTAATAATAATAATAATGATAATAATAATAATAATAATAATAATAATAATAATAATAATAAATAATAAAAATAATAATAATAATAATAATAATAATAATAATAATAATAATAATAATAATACTTGTCTGGAGATTATATCACAAATATGTGTGATCAAATTATATAGTAAAACTCGTAGGAATAGTGAAACAATGGAGCACCAAGTTTTCGTCTATTCTCTCAAGACATCTTCGGGGTGTTCAGAGTTTTACTACAATACCACTTGTCTGTTTACACGGTGTTTGTGGACTCGCTAACAGGGTGTGGGCGATGGCTGCTAACGGGGGTGAAAATGGTTCCCTGTAATACTGTAGGCATGTCGTGGGCGGGCTAAATTACTACCCCAGATTAAGATAGTACCGTACCCAGACTCGAGCCCTTCAGCTATTTTGGTAAAATATATATTATAATTCCAAGTACCTTTTATTACGAGAATGCCATCCATTCTCTTAGTAATTCTTTCGCTTCCCATACGTGCCACATGGACTTTAACCCTTTCAGACTCATATGACGCAGAGTTTTCCAGATTAGAAATAGAGTTCTCTCACTCTTATAATTACCTCTCCAAAATTAGTTTTCTGCCCACAGCTAACTCAAAGACAACTGCAGGGGTTGAAGTAACTAAACTAAAGGTTTCTAAATACCCCTGATGGTAACAAAGGCTTTAAAGTATCCCTAATAGGCTCAAAATCGCGTCATATATCGGAGAGGGTTAAAGTCAATTAGCTGAAATCAATATACAATTTGATTAGCTTTTAACATATAACTAATTATCTAACAACTTCATCCCCTCAAAGCACAACCTGCATCATCAAGCAAACCACCAGGAAATAACCAACATATAATTAACCCTCTCCGATATATGACGCGATTTTGAGCCTATTAGGGATACTTTAAAGCCTTTGTTACCATCAGGGGTATTTAGAAACCTTTAGTTTAGTTACTTCAACCTCTGCAGTTGTCTTTGAGTTAGCTGTGGGCAGAAAACTAATTTTGAAGAGGTAATTGTAAGAGTGAGAACTATTTATTATTGCTAATCTGGCAACTTCTGCGTCATATGTGCGTGAAAGGGTTAAAATACAGTTTGGGAAGGGTGGAGCCGTCACGAGTTGTACCGGAATATTTGGGCAATAAAAGCCATTAAAGAAAATTGAGACAAAGCTTGCACAGTGGTGGTGGGGGGGGGGGTTATCTGATCAACTCAACGGGCTACTGTCAACAGGTGGGTGGGGAGAGAGCCAGATGGGAGGGAGAGGAGGAGAGTGAGGGGGGGGGGGGAGTGGGGGGGGGGGAAAGGTGTTGGTCGATGTTGATGTGTATGTGGAGAGAGAGCGAGAGAAAGAGAAGGATAGGGTGTGCAAGTGCAAAACTGAAGGAGAGATAAGAGGAATTGGTTGAACACAGAAAGTTAGAATAGGATATAGGAACTCGAGTAAGGTATGCTGTAAATTTCATGTTAGAGAGAGAGAGAGAGAGAGAGAGAGAGAGAGAGAGAGAGACAGAGAGAGAGACAGAGAGACAGAGAGAGAGAGAGAGAGAGAGAGAGAGAGAGAGAGAGAGAGAGAGAGAGAGAGGTGACAGGTGACACAGTGTAGTCTTGTTCTTACACTCACTACACTACTACCACCATTGTCACCCTACACTCACTACACTACTACCACCACTACCACCATTGTCACCCTACACACACTACACCACTACCACCATTGTCACCCTACACACACTACACCACTACCATTGCCACCACTACCACCATTGTCACCCTACACTCACTACACTACTACCACCACTACCACCATTGTCACCCTACACACACTACACCACTACCATCATTGTCACCCTACACACACTACACCACTACCATTGCCACCACTATCACCACTACCACCATTGTCACCCTACACTCACTACACCACTACCACCATTGTCACCCTACACTCACTACACCACTACTACCATTGCCACCACTACCACCATTGTCACCCTACACTCACTACACCACTACCACCATTGCCACCACTACCACCAATGCCACCATTGTCACCACTACCATCTCTTTCTCTTGCTATCTCTCTCCGACACATACACGTAAATAAGAGAAGGATGGACATTACTAGATGGCTTAAGGGCAGATTTCCACTTGAGGGACTTTTTTCTTGATCCCCTTTCTCCCTCATGTCTAGCCCCATTGCTTTTGAGATTTTAAGACGTTTGCCCCATTAGTTTGGCGATTTTTAAGAATTTCCGCCCCATTCTGTCAATTTTAAGACCTTTCGTGCCATTTAGGTGTCGATTTTATCCTGGCGAGCGATAGCGAGCCTGTAATTTAAGAGTAATCGGCCTTCGGCCGGGACATTTTTCTACCGAAAAATGTACAAATTTATCTTGAAAGGGGGGTCAAGGGGGTGAAATTTTAAGATTGCTGGAGGAGTAGGAAACAAACTAGAAACCTCCCCTTAAGGGGAGGTTTTTAGTTTGGTCTCTAGATATCCATCAAGCTAAAGATTACACCCCCTTGAGCCTCTTTCAAGATAAATTTGTACATTTTTCGGTAGAAAAATTTCCCGGCTGAAAGCCGGTTCCTCTTAAATTACAGGCTCGCTATCGCTCGCCAGGATAAAATCGACACCTAAATTGCACGAAAGGTCTTAAAATTGACAGAAATGGGTTGAAAGTTCTTAAAATCATCAATATAATGGGGCGAACGTCTTAAAATTAGAAAAGCAATGGGGCTAAACATGAGGGAGAAAGGAGTCAAGAAAAAAACTCCCCTCAAGTGGAAATCCCCCCTTAAGTAAACAGGAAAGAATAAGATGAGCAATATTTATGCGAGGCTTAACCCTTTGAGTACCAGCGACGTGTGATGTATTTTATTCTAGCTATATTTTGACGATCTTAATACAGCTGAGGAAGGATCTGTGGTAGTGAAAAGGGTTGGTTGGGCTAGTTGGCAGCCCTATTATGGCTAGAGGTCCTTCCCAAGCTGAATAAAATCGTCTAATAGTTGCCAGAATATGATGAAAAAGACGTCCCTGGTACTGAACGGGTTAAAGAGGAAGGAATGATGTATTTAGAAGGCAATAAAGCGAACAGGAAACTGGCAATACGAAATACGATTCCCGAAGAAAATGGAATCACTACGAAAATCGGAAAATAAGAACTGAAACGAGAGTATTGAGATGGGTGACTAAAAGAAAAGAAGATAACTAAAAAAAATAAACTAAGGTAAAAAAGAAAGTCAGAACGAGAGAGAGTAGAACACACACAAACACCTACGCACACACACAGACCTACACACACACACACACACAGACCTACGCACATATACATACATACATGCATACACACGTGGCTGACATCCAAGGAAGGTAACAGAGTAAATTTAACTTCCTCAACTAAGTCGCTACTTCTGTCTCCCCTTCTCTCCCTCCCTCCCTCTCTTTTGTTCTCCCTCCCCCCCCCCCCTCCCATCTCTCTCTCTCTTCTCTCTCAGAACAGGAAATTATTATTTTGTTTTCGTATGAACAATTTAAACAAAATAATAGAGAAAATCTAGAGAAACTGAAGGGGAAACTATGCCAAATTATACTTATACAGTACTGAGAAATAGACTTACAAAGAACATTTAGATGAGCCGTTTTAGATTGATGAACAAAAATTGATTTGATATGGTTATTAGGCACCCAATATACATTACAGAGGCACATAAAGGATCACGAACTGGCCCACATGAGATAATAAATACAAACAGTTACAATCAATAAGACATATTAGATTAATTTGGGATCTTAATTGCATGATAACATAATTATACCAAATTCAGATTATACCAAATGAAGTGATTATAAGCACAAGGTAAAACTCTTAAGCTTAATCATAAGTAGCCTCCCAAGGATCAAAGGACTGCTTTCATTTACATTATTTTGTATTAATCTCTCTCTCTCTCTCTCCCTATGTCAGACAAACAACTTAGGGGCAGACGAGATCTCCTCTATGTTTATTTGGCATTAGACACTGGGGAAAGAAAGAGAGAGAGAGAGAGAGAGAGAGAGAGAGAGAGAGAGAGAGAGAGAGAGAGAGAGAGAGAGAGAGAGAGAGAGAGAGAGAGAGAGAGAGAGAGAGAGAGAGAGACTTAATCTAATAACCTTTATTTATCACTCCCCAGTGTGGAAGCGGGCAGACAAGTAAACATTTCGATACAATAATTGTTTTCGATACAATAATTGTTTTCGATACAATAATTGTTTTCGATACAATAATTGTTTTCGATACAATAATTGTTTTTGATACAATAATTGTTTTTGATACAATAATTGTTTTTGATACAATAATTGTTTTTGATACAATAATTGTTTTCGATACAATAATTGTTTTTGATACAATAATTGTTTTTGATACAATAATTGTTTTTGATACAATAATTGTTTTCGATACAATAATTGTTTTTGATACAATAATTCAGTTACAATTGGGCACAGAATACCTATGTATGTCGTGGTCATGTGCAACATGACCACGACTTCTTATGTGTGGACTAGAGGCTATAATTATGGTATCCGAGTGTACCTGCAGTGTTTCTTTGCCTCATTAATTATCACTCGTTCTTCCATCCAAGATACATTCATCATCTACCCTGGCGTCGCTCTTTTCTTTCGCTCATCATTCTTTCGTATCTGTGCAAAGCTACTCTTCCCCATTTATATACCTTTAATCATGTGTTAAAGTTTCCTCCTTAGACCTCCATCAAGCTTATCAAACAAAAATCCAAGACCCTCCTTCAAGATAAATGTGTACATTTGTCGATAGAAATATGCCGGTTCCTCTTAAATTACAGGCTCGCTATCGCTCGCCAGGAAAAAATCGACACCTGAATGGCACGAAGTCTTAATATTGACAAATAAATGGGGCGAAACGTCTTAAAATCACCAAACGAATAGGGCGGACATCTTAAAATCTCAAAATCAATGGGGCTAACTAAACATGCGGGAAAAATGGGCCAAGAAAACAAAAATCCCTAGTGGAAATCTCCGTGTGACTTCTGTGCACTAATCATGAGAAGAAAGTACTAATCTGCTATTAATTATATACCTTTCTAAAGTATTTAATATTAAGGGGGGGATGGGATGGTTTTTCTGGCCCTCCCCTTCCCTCGTGTTTAGCCCCATTGGTTTTTAAACTTTAAGACGTTCGGCTCATTAGTTTGGCGATTTTAAGACTTTACACTCCATTTCTTTGTCAATATTAAGACTTTTCGTACCATAGGGGAGGTGTGGCGGAGTGGTCTTGCCACTGGACTGGTAATCCAATGGACCCGGGTTCCAATCCCAATATGTCAATGGGAAGATATTATTGGGATGGAATTTGTGCTGTACCTAGTATCAGTGCATTGCCACAGCACACCGAAATGCCAAATAAATACCCTCATTGTTCCCTGATTAAATAGCATTGTATGAATATTCCCATATTCAAAAATATGCTACAGGGGGGCAATGCCTAGTGAGTTAATTGCTCAATAGGTGGCGTTCTGAGAGTGAGGGCCCAAACCTGGGGGATGAGACTGTGAAGCACAGAGGCGGAGCAGCTTCAGAGATGGAGTTGCTTCGAGCCGTGAAGCTTCGCATGTCTCACTCCCTAGCCTGGAGCAAGACCTCACGGGCCTCACCGTGTTCAGCGGTAGCGTGTAAAGGCTATCAGCCTATGCCCGAGAGGAAGTAGTTAGAATATAGAAAAAGAAAAACAAAAATACGATTTTTTCCTGGCGAGCGATAGCGAGTTTGTAATTTTAAGAGTAACCAGCCTTCGGCCGTAACATTTTTCTACCGAAAAATGCACAAATCTATCTTGAAGAGGGGTCTAGGGTTTATTTTACAGCTTGATGGAGGTCTGGGGTTAAAACTAAAACAAATAATAAAGATAAAACAATAATAAAGATAAAACAATAATAAAGATAAAACAATGATAAAGATAAAACAATAATAAAGATAAAACAATAATAAAGATAAAACAAATAATAAAGATAAAACAATAATAAAGATAAAACAATAATAAAGATAAAACAATAATAAAGATAAAACAATAATAAAGATAAAATAATAAAGATAAAACAATAATAAAGATAAAACAATAATAAAGATAAAACAAATAATAAAGATAAAACAAATAATAAAGATAAAACAATAATAAAGATAAAACAATAATAAAGATAAAACAAATAATAAAGATAAAACAATAATAAAGATAAAACAAATAATAAAGATAAAACAAAAATAAAGATAAAACAATAATAAAGATAAAACAATAAACCAATAATTACGCCCATCTCCCCTTAACCGGTTTACTGAGATAGCTATTTTATTATAACGTAAAACCATATATACTCTTTTTTGGCAAGCAAATTATCTCCAAAAATCAATTGAGATGGTTATAATTGCATACAGAAAAACATAGGGGATTCACACATTCTTATGGGTGGGCTGGAGAACACTATGGTATCCGAGCGTACCTAGCCAAAATTATGGCTATATTTTTTGTAAAGAAGCTTCCACACGCCAACATAATATTTATATGTATATATATATTATAAAAGAACAAAGAGTGTTTCAGTGTTGAGGGTCTGAGTGTCATTGTAGTAACAGTAACCTTTTGTCTACACCTGACAGTCGTGGGAAATGTGGTAGACTATATATATTGGTGTGTGTGTGTGTGTGTGTGTGTGTGTGTGTGTGTGTGTGTGTGTGTGTGTGTGTGTGTTTGTTTTGTGTTGTGTGTGTGTGTGTGTGTGTGTGTGTGTGTGTGTGTGTGAAGTGGTCGTAGTAAAACAAAATAAATGTGTTCCCGCGATCTTACGTTCTTATGTTGTGTTGTTAGGTACAGTAGGTGTTAATTAGGGTATTGTTTAAAGTGCAGCAACCACCCTCCTCTCTTTGGATAATAACAATGGAACGTGAGGCCATGGTTACACGGGAGTCTATTAAGGGGGGATGCTTCACTTTTTGGTCGATTTCTTCCATTTATTAATTATTTTTCTAGTTTCCTCCCTAGACCTCCATCAATTCACAGCAATTGTTCCAAGGAACTTGCTTCAATTGTGCCGCCTCTCCACATCTTTCCCCGTAGAACTAGGGCAGCTGAGAGCGCCCATGAATTTACACTTTCTCCTCCACAATGCAGAACTTCTGCTTATCAAAATTCATTTATCCCTAGAACTACTACTCTTTGGAATTCACTTCCCTCGAGTTGCTTTCCACAAACATACAATCTACAAAAGTTTAAATCCAGTTGTTACAAACATTTTATGAATGGAGGATGCCTTTAGGCACATGGACTTTTTTTGTTTTATCTGTGTTTTTCCTTCCTCCGTTTATTGTCTCTTTAAAAAAAACATCCAATAGATCCTCCTTGTAGATTAATTTGTACATTTTTCGGTAGAAAAATATCCCGGCCGAAGACCGGTTCTTCCAATTTTTAGGCTCACTATCGTTCGCCAGGAACAAAATCGACACCTAAAGAGCACGAAATGTTTTAATATTGACAAATAAATGGGGCGAAAGGTCTTAAAATCGACAAACTAATGGGGCAAACATATTCTAAATCTGAAAACTAATGGGGCTAAACATGAGGGAGAAGGAGGTCCAGAAAAACGACCCATCTCCTCTTAAAGGTGTTAATGAGGGTATTGTTCAAAGTGCAGCAACCATCCTCCTCTCTTTGGATAATAACAAGGGTACGTGAGTCCACGGGTACACGGGAGTCTGTTAAGGTACACACAATGCTGGGTTCAAGATTCAGGATACAAGATTTACTTATATTGGACAAGGGTTCGAATCAGTGAAGGTCTGCAGGAGGACATACGATTTTCTATCTATTGTATCTATTGTAGAGTTCAATACCTGCACGATTATCTATCTATTGTATCTATTGTAGAGTTCAATACCTGCACGATTATCTATCTATTGTAGAGTTCAATACCTGCACGATTATCTATCTATTGTATCTGTTGTAGAGTTCAATACCTGCACGATTATCTATCTATTGTATCTATTGTAGAGTTCAATACCTGCACGATTATCTATCTATTGTATCTATTGTAGACTTCAATACCTGCACGATTTTCTATCTATTGTATCTATTGTAGAGTTCAATACCTGCACGATTTTCTATCTATTGTATCTATTGTAGAGTTCAATACCTGCAAGTGACACCGATGAGCGAGCCACCCTTGGTATTTTGTATGAGGTTGACGAGTCCAAACAAATAGAGTGATTAAAACTTGAAAGATTATTTGCTTATAATATTAAGTCGATATTTTTACGAGGTGTATCAAATAGCACTACTACCCCGATAGTCATGATAGGAGAGGCTGGGAATCCGATATCCTGGTTATCACAAAGAGGACCACGTCTCTTCAACAAACTCCCACGGCGAGTAAGAGACATGAGAGGCGTCTCGTTAGACAACTTCCAAAAGAGCCCTCGATGTCGAACTACAAAAAAATGCCAGACGAACCCATCTTCGCAGGGGAGCGTGCTGCCCCTTCGAACAGTTTGCTGCACCAAATCACAACCCCGGATGAGGGGCGGCGCGCTCCTCGGTGCCACTAGGAGAGTGGCGAACACAACCTTAGGTGACCTTAGGTGGTGACTACAGTCACGTCCTATCAGAGACGCAGGAGGACTGTAAAGGAAAATAATAATTACTTAATATAAGAAGTTAATAAGTCATATTTTCGGGGAATTATTAATTGTACTGTATATAATACAGAATGTCTGGATGAGCATATAAACGAATCAGGGCAGGTGGTTCAGATGGTTTGGGGGAAGTTTAAACATTCCCTCAACCAATGATGTTAAGGGGAGATTCTTAGTTTGATTCCTAAAGCTTTGAAAAAATACCCCCAAGACCCCCCCCCCCCCCCCTTCTATATAAATTTGTACATTTTTCGGTAGATAAATGTCCTGGCCGAAGGCTGGTTTCTCCTAAATTACAGGATCGCTCACAAGGAAAAAATCGACACCTAAATGACACGAATGACAAAAAAAAGGGACGAAAGGTCTTAAAATCGCTAAACTAATGGGACTAAGGTCTTAAAATCTGAAAACTAATGAGGCTAAACATGAGGGAGAAAGGTGTCCAGAAAAATGGGCCATCTCCTCTTAAGCAACTAATACTAACAATAACGATAACAAGGCTTCCTTTCTCTCTTACAAATATTTATGGTCTTGTGTTAAGGGGAGGTATTTAGTTTGTTCCCTAGACCTCCAGCAAGCTTAAAATTACACCCCCTTGAGTCCCTTTCAAGATTAATTTGTAAATTCTTCGGTAGAAAAATGTCCTGGCCGAAGGCGGTTTCCTCTTAAGTTACAGGCTCGCTATCGCTCGCCAGGATAAAATCGACACCTGAATGGCACGAAAGGTCTTACAATGGGGTGAAAGTTCTTAAAATCGCCAAACTAACGGGGCGAACGTTTTATAATATCAAAAGCAATGAGGGAGAAAGGGGTCAAGAAAAAAATCCCTCAAGTGGAGATCTCCCCTTAAGACTTGCACCCTTTACCTTCCCAACCCTTGTGTTTCTTCAATGTATAAAATAATAGTATGTATCTTCTCATATCACGTTTTTTTAAATTTAACATATAAAGGTTAATTTCATCTAAACTTAAGGACTTGTTTTATGTGCTCAATATGATAGGACATTAGAAAGGCCTGCCTTTTTAACTCTGCTGTACTCCCACACCCACCTCCCACACCTCCCTCTCTCTCTCTCTCTCTCTCTCTCTCTCTCTCTCTCTCTCTCTCAAACAGTTGAAGATAAAATTAAAACAAAATGTTCCGCACCTGGAAAAAGTGGAGTAGGTTGTACAGTCTCTCTTGACTTTCATTTATAGAGTATCTCACGGGAATAGGTGGCAAAGTATTTAAATTGCGAACTGTTCCTTGTGACTATCTGTCTCTCCTGAGTTTCACGGCTTTCACTCTTCATACTTTCTTACCTATCCTCACTTTATTCTGTTAATGCTCGTTCCGTTATGGTAAGCTTTTCCTTACTCGCTGTCTCTCTCTCTCTCTCGTTCTCTTTAATGCTCGTTCTGCGCTCTCTCTTTCTCTCTCTCTCTTTCTCCCCCCTTTGCCCTTCCACCTGCCACTACAAACAGTGTTGTCCCCAAGGACCTATCGTTGAGTTAAGAAACACGGGAGGCTCAACCATTAATTTTTTAGGCTTCTTCTTCTTCTTCTTCTTTCTCCAGCATCTATTCTTCTGTTCGTTTTGTTGCTGTTATTATAAGTCTCCTTTTTCTTCTTCCTCTCCTCTTCTTTCTCTTCTGCTTCTCTTCGTTTTGTTGTTGCTGTTGTTTGTATTGTCTTCTTCTTCTCCTTCTACTACTACTTCTTCTTCTTCCTCCTCCTCCTCCCCCTCTTCTTTCTCCAGCATCTACTCTTCTGCTTCTCTGTTCGTTTTGTTGTTGCTGTTGTTGTCTTTCTTCTTCTTCTTCTTCTTCTTCTTCTTCTTCTTCTTCTTCTTCTTCTTCTTCCTCCTCCTCCTCCCCTTCCTCTTCTTTCTTTTTCTTCGTCTTTTTCTTATTATCTTCTTCTTCTTCTTCTTTGTCTTTCATTTCCTCTTTGTCTTGTTTTCGCCTCTCTCCTTGACTTTCATTTTTCTCTGTCTTCCTCTTTCCTTTCGTATCTCCTTTCGTGTCTGTCTTTCTCTTTAATTTTCTCATATATTTTTTCTGGGCAAATAATGTCTGGATAATATGCATTCAGTAGGTTATGAAAAGGTGTGCCTGTGTTCGTTAGTGTGTCTATCTATATGTCTGTCTATCTATCTATCTATCTTTCTATCCATCCATCCATCCATCCATTTATCCAACCATCTATCAATCCATCCAACCAACATCCATCCATCCATCTATCCACTCACCCACCCATCTATCTATCTATGCATCTATCTATCTATCCATCCATCTATCTATCCATCCATCCATCTATCCATCCATCTAAAGGAAGGGGGGTGGGGGGGGGGGGGGGTTAAAGTGTTGAGTGTGTTGTGGTCAGAGGGTGATGAATGGTTCGGTACAATCATTAATTCACAACCTGTCACGGGGAAGGACACTGCCTAAATAAAGACACACACAAGTATATATACACCCGAAAAATGTACCAACGAGGGAGAGAAGGGGAAATGGGTAATGAGAAAATGTTTACGAAGGAAGGAGAAAGGGAAAATATGCGATGGGAGAATGTTTACGAAGGAGGGAGAAAGAGGAGACATACAATGAGAGAACATTAACGAAGGTGGGAGCAAGGAATAATAGATAGCCTAATGAGATAACATTAACGAAGGAGGGAGCAAGGAATAATAGATAATGAGATAACATGAACGAAGGAGGGAGCAAGGAATAATAGATAATGAGATAACATTAACGAAGGAGGGAGCAAGGAATAATAGATAATGAGATAACATTAACGAAGGAGGGAGCAAGGAATAATAGATAATGAGATAACATGAACGAAGGAGGGAGCAAGGAATAATAGATAATGAGATAACATTAACGAAGGAGGGAGCAAGGAATAATAGATAATGAGATAACATTAACGAAGGAGGGAGCAAGGAATAATAGATAATGAGATAACATTAACGAAGGAGGGAGCAAGGAATAATAGATAATGAGATAACATTAACGAAGGAGGAGCAAGGAATAATAGATAATGAGATAACATTAACGAAGGAGGGAGCAAGGAATAATAGATAATGAGATAACATTAACGAAGGAGGGAGCAAGGAATAATAGATAATGAGATAACATTAACGAAGGAAGGAGAAAGGGGAAATTATCAATACCAATATACTCAATGATTAAATACACCTTTTTATGCACTTTAGTTTTACAGTCCAGATGAATAATAAAGTTACCGAAAATTACATAGAAACCGAAGGAACTTGAAGAATAATATTGTTTTCTCAACTTCATAGACAAACTTACATGGATACAACTTGTGAAGGATCTCTGAAGCTCAAAGGTTATATATAGACCTAAAACTTGATATACGGTTATTATAATTTGAAGAATGGAATAACAAACAACAACAACAACAAGTGTAGGTTTATTAAACTTACTTGGAAATGCAAACAAGAGGACGAGCATCAAAGAAGAAGAAGAAGAAGAAGAAGAAGAAGAACCAAAGAAAGAAACACATGAAGAAAAGACGAAGAGAAATACGAAATACAAGAATACGAGAATCTACAGGCGGCCTCTAGAAACACACACTTGGCAGATACCTAGCCTGATCTTATACCTACATTTACAAGTTGGTGTATGCATAATATAACACATGGACTATAGCACAACTAATACTCAATTAAAATTATAATGTAAAACTTGCAAATCAGTCAAACCGAATATAGGCACCGCACAATGTAAAGACAAAAAGAACTTACCAAAATGTGAGAGTATTTTAATTTGAACACTTATTTTTAGAAAACTTAAATACTATGCCATACGTTCCTAAAACATCTGTAATAAGTCTCAGAAATGTGTGTAAAACGCCTAAAAAAAGTGGTCAAATTATTATGCAAGAAGCTTCCCACAAACTGGTTATCAACGAGTACCTCTTCACATGTCTCACTCCCTAGACTGGAACAAGACCTCACGGGCTTCACCGTTCATTGTAAAGCGGTGAATGTTAAGGCTCTCAGCCTATGCCCGAGAGGAAGTAAGTTGGAATATAGAGAAAAAAAAAAAAACAAAAAAAAAAAAACTCTTCCGTTACAGTGTTATGTGTACTGTATTTCACTCTCAAATTATACAGTGCAACCCAGAATCCGAGCTAAATTGAGGGGAAAATTCCGCGGTGAAGTTGACCATAGGATTGTTTAGCAAATTGTGAGTAGAGGCTGAGGAGGTGAGGAAGAGGTCTATGGGATGAGTTGCTGAGGGAGGTAGAGGAGGGATTGGGTAGTGGTGAGTGAGAGAGAGAGAGAGAGAGAGAGAGAGAGAGAGAGAGAGAGAGAGAGAGAGAGAAGCGAGAGAGAGAGAGAGAGAGAGAAGGAGAGAGAGAGAGAGAGAGAGAGAGAGAGAGAGAGAGAGAGAGAGAGAGAGAGAGAGAGAGAGAGAGAGAGAGAGAGAGAGAGAGAGAGAGATAGCGGAGAGAGAGAAGGAGAGAGAGAGAGAGAGAGAGAGAGAGAGAGAGAGAGAGAGAGAGAGAGAGAGAGAGAGAGAGAGAGAGAGAGAGAGAGAGAGAGAGAGAGAGAGAGAGAGAGAGAGAACAAGTATATGTGTGTGCAAATGTATGATGTTATATTTAAACGTATTTCCTGTACAGTATGTGTGTGTATGTGCCTCCCGATCGTGTATGTGTGTGCATGTGCCTCCCGCTCGTGTGTGTGTGTGTGTGTGTGTGTGTATGTGCCTCCCGCTCGTGTGTGTGTGTGTGTGTGTGTGTGTGTATGTATGTGTTTGTTTACTAGTTGAAGTTGAGTAATGAAGTGACTGTACGACCCAGTAAATAAACCCTTCATCCCCTAACACAAAGTGGGGCATATGGTGTGTGTGTATCCAGCGACATTGAGTATTATATTATCAGCCAAGAAACAATATGAACCAGTAATATATATATATGTCTGTGTATCATGTAATGGTGAATTATGAACGTTGCTATAGTGTAGTAAGCTGGGTGATGTGATTGTTCTCGTGCGGTAAATATCCATGACAGATTGCTTGTGCTCTGTGATGGTGTATGGCTATATTATGTGATGTATCCAAGTTTGTAGGTTGTGATGGTGTGGTAGAGTGGTATAATAGTGACGAAAGTGTGGTATTGTGTTAAGGGGGGATATCCACTTGAGGGATTTTTTTCTGGATTCCTTTCTCCCTCATGGTTAGCCCCATTGTTTTTTTAATTTTAAGACGTTTGCCCCATTATTTTGACGATTTTAAGAACTTTCAACCCATTTCTGTCAATTTTAAGACCTTTCGTACCATTTAGGTGTCGAGTTTATCCTGACGAGCGATAGCGAGCCTGTAATTTAAGTGGAACCGGCTTTCAGCCGGGACATTTTTCTACCGAAAAATGTACAAATTTATCTTGAAAGGGGGTCAAGGGAGTGAAATTTTAAGATTGCTGGAGGAGTAGGAAACGAACTAAAAACCTCCCCTTAATGTAGTACAGTAAGTATGTACTATGGCGGTATATAGGGAGATTATTTTAGTTTCCTCCGTAGACCTCCATCAAGCATAAAAACATGTCCTTAAGAACCCACCTTCCAGATAAATCAGAGCAGAAGCTTCCTTCAGTGCAGCAGCATCGCTATCGCTCGTCAAGAACAAAGATCGATACTTAAATTGCACGAAAGTTCTTTAGATTGACAAGAAAATGGGGCGAAAGGCCTCAACGTATGTAAACTAATGGCGCGAACATCTTAAAATCTGAAAACTAAAAGGGCTTAAACATTTGGGAGAAGGGTGGGCTAGAAATACCCCCCCCCCCACCCCCTTAAGTTAACATCTCCCTCTAACCCCCTTCAGCACGATGCCACCTCTTTATAATTTATTTCTGGTTAAAAGTAGATGATTTTAATCCGTTTTAGAAGGACCTATGTTGGTCAGAGGGTTTATAGAGATCATATTAACCCCTTTGAATCCTAAAGGTAGATTAGAAGCTAAAGAAAATCGTCTAATGGTAACCAGAATATGATGAAAAGTAAGTCATCGTGTTGAAGGGGTTAAACGATGTGATGGTGTACTAGAGTGCTTATCTTGGGTGATGATGTGCGGGGTTTATGCTATGTGATGGTGTGATGCAGATTATGCTATGTGGTGTGGTAGAATGGTAGTTATGTAGTGTGGTAGAATATATATTATGATGTGTGGGGTTTATGCTATGTGATGGTGTGATGCAGATTATGCTATGTGGTGTGGTAGAATGGTAGTTATGTAGTGTGGTAGAATATATATTATGATGTGTGGGGTTTATGGTATGAGATGGTGTGATGCAGATTATGCTATGTGGTGTGGTAGAATGGTAGTTATGTAGTGTGGTAGAATATATATCATGTGGTGTGCTAGAATATTTAAGATATTTGTTGCAATAGAATGTTTAATGCTATGTGGTATGAAAGAGTATGTTATGTGCTGATGTTGTAGAATGTGTCTATTAGATTTCAAAGAGCATGTAAACCAGATAGTTAAAAGTTGTTACTTGCACATCAGAAATCTCTATTTGGTGAAGCCGTTTATAACCAGACGTTGCCTCCTGACGTTGGTTCACTCATTGGTCTTCTCTCCTGTTGATTATTGCAATGCCCTGTTGGTGGGTCTTCCAAATTATATTTTGAAGAAAGTTCAGTCTGTTCTTAACAGGGCCGCAAGACTAATTTTTGGTGTTCCACCTAGAACTCCTACTACATCTCTTCACATAGAACTGCACTGGCTGCCAGTAAGAGCAAGAATAGAATTTAAGTTGTGTTTGGTGACTTTTAAGGTTCTCAAATTTGGTGAGCCTAGGTACCTTGCGGAGCTGCTCAGGCGCCCACCGGCACACCATGGTGTAGTTGTGCGTCATGACACTGACCCTTTTCGTCTTGATGAACCAAGGGCTTTCCAGCAGTCTTCTTTCTTTGAGAGGTCATTCTCCTACATGGCTCCGAGGTTGTATAACAGGTTGCCGCTGTCGATGAGACAACTGAGTTCTGTTGAATGCTTCAAGAGACAACTTAAGACTTTTCTCTTTGAGAGAAGCTATGATCTTGAGAGAGGTGTCATGACAGATGGCTATAGAGTTTAGGCTATTTTGCCACTGCTGGTGATTGTTAAATGTGTGTTGTATATGAGCCTTCTTTTGATGCATTTATTTTTGTTCTTTTTTCTTTCTCTTTTCGAGCGCTAGTGAATTCTTCGGAAAAATTGGCGCTTATGAAAAATAAGTAACATGCTTATTATTATTTATTATTATGTGGTGTGATGGAATGTTTATAATAACGGCAGCAGAGATGTGCTAGAATGTATAAGCTATGTAATTGATCTAGAATGTTTATGCTATATGGTATGAAAGAGTGTTATGTTATGTGCTGGATATATCAAAGGCATTTGATAGAGTCTGGCATCAATCCTTATTGTCGAATATGTCACACTACGGCCTTGCATCATTAGTTCCACTAATTTCTTCTTATCTTCATAACAGAAAAATACGTGTAATGGTAGATGGCCTTTATTCTCAATTTCACTCAATAAATGCTGGTGTTCCCCAGGGATCAGTTTTGGCCCCAACTCTGTTCCTCATTCATATCAATGATCTCATATCTACCACTCATAATCCAATACATTCCTACGCAGATGACTCAACACTCCACAGTTCCTTCACATTTACCAATTCTTTCACCCAACCCGATCTTATAAATTCAAAAATAACACTGCAATTTCTCTGAACCGGGACCTTTCTAGAATTAATGAATGGGGACAAGAGAATCTAGTTTCCTTTAATGCACAGAAAACCAAGTACATTCAATTTTCTAACCGACAGAATCTCACTGACTCCCATATATTTTTTAATGATGTAAATATTCCCACTTCCCCTAGTATTGACATTCTCGGTGTAACATTAACTACTAACTTGAGCTGGACACATTATGTTAGAAGCATTGCTAAGAATGCCTCTAAAAAACTGGGACTCCTGTACAGAGTTCGAGAATTCTTCACTGACGAGCAGTTGGCCGTAATATATAAAAGTCATGTGCGCTCTCAGAGGGATTACTGTTCACCTCTGTGGGGTGGAAGTGGAGTGGTTGCATTGAGGCAGTTGGACAAAATTCAAAATAAAGCTATTAGATTAATCAATAACCCTGCAATCACACAGGACCTTCCTACATTAGCCATACGAAGAAACGTTGCATCCCTTGCATTATTATACAGATATTTTCACAGCAATTGTTCCGAGGAACTTGCTTCAATTGTGCCGCCTCTCCACATCTTTCCCCGTAGAACTAGGGCAGCTGAGAGCGCCCATGAATTTACACTTTCTCCTCCACAATGCAGAACTTCTGCTTATCAGAATTCATTTATCCCCAGAGCTACTACTCTTTGGAATTCACTTCCCTCGAATTGCTTTCCACAAACTTACAATCAACAAATGTTTAAATCCAGTTGTTACAAACATTTTATGAATGGAGGATGCCTTTAGGCACATGGACCTTTTTGTTTTATCTGTGTTTTTCCTTCCTCCGTTCATTGTCTCTTAAAAAAAAAAAAAAAAAAAAAATGTGCTAATGTTGTAGAATGTGTCTATGTGGTATGATAGAATGCTTAAGGGGGGTCACCTGCTGTTTTTTATCTTTCTCTCATTTTCTTTCTTTCTCTGGCTTGTATCCATTCGGCCCCATTCAGCCAACTGTTTTAAGAAGTTTATCCCCATCCATGTGTCGATATCTTCCTGGCGAGCGATAGCGAGCCAGCATTGTATGGAGAAATCCGGCTTCGCCGGAGAAATTTTTCTATCGAAAAAGGTACAAATTTAGCTTGCTCTCAAAACAAAAATATATATATGTTGGCTCGCTACCGCTCACCATGAAAATATTGACACCTGGATGGGGGTAAACGTCTTAAAACAGTAGGCTGAATGGGACTGCATGGATACAAGCCAAAGAGAGAGGGTGAGAAAGAGAAAAAAATCTAAATGGGGGCCCCACCTCGCTTTTTTTTCTCTTTCTCTCCTAACCTAATGTGATATGGTATGAAAGAGTGTTATGTTATGTGGTGATGTGGTAGAATGTGCCTGCTATGTGGTGTGATAGAATGTATATAATAGCGGCAGCAGACATATGGTAGAATGTTTACAATAGCGGCGACGGTATGGTGGAATTGTTTACGTGTGGTGGTGGTGTGGAGGCAAGGGAGCGTGGCGGCCATTTTGTGGTTACTCACTGGGGCGTGTCGCTTTCCGTACCCTCCCACGCTATAGATACCCCTCTTCCATCCTCCCCATTCCTGACGTTTGAGGGGTAGAGAACGAAAACGCGCGCGCGCACGCACACACACACACACACATACATAACGAGTATGGTACGGGTATACATTAGAGTCTCGGCCAAACATTCTGATATCAAACGTGATTAGATACGCATCAAAGGTTTTCCATAGAACAGTTCGTGAATTTTAAAATATCTATCTATCTATCTATCTATATGCTCAGGCCCAATCCCCACTTTTCCCATTTTTTTTTTTTTGTATTTTCCTTTTAAAATATGACTTACATTAAGGGGAGATTTCCACTTGAGGGATATTTTTCTTGACCCCTTTCTCCCTCATGGTTAGCCCCATGCTCTTGATATCTTAAGACGTTCGCCCCATTATTTTGGCGATTTTAAGAACTTTTGCCCCATTTCTGTCAATTTTAAGACTTTTCGTGCCATTTAGTTGTTGGTTTTTTTCCTGGCGAGCGATAGCGAGCCTGTAATTTAGGAGGAATCGGCCTTCGGCCGGGACATTTTTCTACCGAAAAATGTACAAATTTATCTTGAAAGGGGGTCTAGGGGCTGTAATGTTTAGCTTGATAGAGGTCTAGCGAACTAACTAAAAACCTCCCCTTAACTTGCGAGTCCAATGCTAAAGTAATTTAGATCTCTCGACTGTGACTATGCACAAGTTAGTGCGTCAAAATAATCTCGAACAAAATTACAAACTAGACCAATGTCCTATTTCCACATAGCGTATAATTATGGCGTAATGTAAATACAATATGTAATTACCAACATTCTAATTATATCGCAAAGGCATTCCAAATATTAAGTTTCATGTAGCAAATGACTGTCATTACGAAACATATACATTCTAAATATGTATAGAAAACGATTGTGCGAAACTATTGGAAGTAATTAGAAAACGAAACGCATAGAGTGCAGCGATGTCACATGAATGGACGGAAAGACAAAAACGGTATCATTAAGGGAGGGTGACCTGTTTTGGTTCTGTCCTTTTCTATCTTTCTCTGGCTTGTATCCTTTTGGCCCCATTCAGCCTTCTGTTTTAAGACGTTTATCCCCATCCAGGTGTCAATTTTTTACTGGTGAGCGGTAGCGAGCCAGCATATTTTTTATTTTTATTTGACAGCAGGCTAAATTTGTACATTTTTCGATAGAAAAATGTCTCCGGCGAAGCCGGATTCCTTCATATAATGCTGGCTCGCTATCGCTCGCCAGGAAGAAATCGACACCTAGATGGGGATAAACGTCTTAAAGGTGGGGGTGCATGGGCTGAGGTAACCATGGAAAAATAATCGACAACCTGCTTATCATTATCTTGTAAAATGCAATGTCACTGAAATAATTATTAACAATGGTATAAAGGATTTTGTGGATCGTCTATACCGGGCCTGTGACGTCATAGTGACGTCACACCAGTATCCTTAGCCTAGACTGGATGGAGGACTTGCACTCTTGTGACATCACAGGCCCGGAATAGACGATCCACAAAATGATTATTTCAGTGCCATTGCATTTTGCAAGATTATTATGTGCAGCTTGTTAAGATAGTTGGCTGAATGGGGCCGAATGGATACAAGCCAGAGAAAGAGAGACATGGACAGAAATAACAAAAAGCAGGTCACCCCCCCTAAATAAAGGTACTCTCCATTAGTAGTCCAAAGCTCTGTACTGTAATTATTATGTGGAGTTACAAGGTTGTGTGGGGAGGTGTTCATTACGTTTGGCTCGCTCTGTGCTGTATTAATGTCTGTCAGATGTTGAATAGGGTGGGTAAGTGTAGGAACATGTTTGTATATTTCACTCGATATGAACAAAATGAAGCTTAGATATTGCTGATACCAATTATTGATCAGACAATACTTGGTCCCCGAGACATCACTTATTAGCGCGATTGTACATAAAACCACACTACATCAAGACAAACCACACTACATCAAGACAAACCACACTACATCAAGACAAACCACACTACATCAAGACAAACCACACTACATCAAGACAAACCACACTACATCAAGACAAACCACACTACATCAAGACAAACCACACTACATCAAGACAAACCACACTACATCAAGACAAACCACACTACATCAAGACAAACCACACTACATCAAGACAAACCACACTACATCAAGACAAACCACACTACATCAAGACAAACCACACTACATCAAGACAAACCACACTACATCAAGACAAACCACACTACATCAAGACAAACCACACTACATCAAGACGAACCACACTACATCAAGACGAACCACACTACATCAGGACAAACCACACTACATCAAGACGAACCACACTACATCAGGACAAACCACACTACATCAAGACAAACCCCACTACATCAAGACAAACCACACTACATCAAGACAAACCACACTACATCAAGACAAACCCCACTACATCAAGACAAACCACACTACATCAAACAAACCACACTACATCAAGACAAACCACACTACACATCAAGACATAACCACTACCTGCATCAAGACAAACCACACTACATCAAGACAAACCACACTGCATCAAGACGAACCACACTGCATCAAGACGAACCACACTACATCAAGACAAACCACACTACATCAAGACAAACCAACTACATCAAGACGAACCACACTACATCAGGACAAACCACACTACATCAGGACAAACCACACTACATCAAGACAAACCACACTACATCAAGACAAACCCCACTACATCAAGACAAACCCCACTACATCAAGACAAACCACACTACATCAAGACAAACCCCACTACATCAAGACAAACCCCACTACATCAAGACAAACCCCACTACATCAAGACAAACCACACTACATCAAGACAAACCACACTACATCAAGACAAACCACACTACATCAAGACAAACCACACTACATCAAGACAAACCACACTACATCAAGACAAAAAACCACACTACATCAAGACAACCACACTACATCAAGACAAACCACAGCTACATCATACAAACCACACTACATGAGGACAAACCCCACTACATCAACACAAACCACACTAGAATTAAAACATCAAGACAACCCCCACTACATCAAGACAAACCCCCCTATACATCAAGACTAAATCAAGACAAACCACACTACAGCAAGACCACCCACACTACATCAAGACCAACCACACTACATCAAGACCAACCACACTACATCAAGACCAACCACACTACATCAAGACCAACCACACTACATCAAGACCAACCACACTACATCAAGACCAACCACACTACATCAAGACAAACCACACTACATCAAGACAAACCACACTACATCAAGACAAAACATACTACATCAAGACAAACTGGTAAACATTGTATGACAAAATATTGAACACATTGTATAAAGCTTCAATAGTTTGGCATATATTATGCAACACATTTATTTTATACACCATAAATGCGTAAACAAATTAAGGGGAGGTTTTTAGTTGGTTCCCTAGACCTCCATCAAGCTTAAAATTACACCCCCTTGAGTCCCTTTCAAGATAAATCTGTACATTTTTCGGTAGAAAAATGTCCCGGCCAAAGGCCGGTTCCTCTTTAATTACAGGCTCGCTATCGCTCGCCAGGATAAAATCGACACCTGAATTGCACGAAAGGTCTTAATATGGGACGAAAGTTCTTAAAATCGCTAAACTAATGGGGCAAACGTTTTATAATATCAAAAGCAATGGGGATAAACATGAGAGAGAAAGGGGTCAAGAAAAAAATCCCTCAAGTGGAAATCTCCCCTTAAAACAAAACATTAAAATACTTATACAAAACTTTACTATACACTGATTGTTATATGTATCACTATTGTTATATGTAGCACTATTGTTAAGAGTCTTTTGTGATCTGTATTAAGCCGGTATCACACGAGAGCTTTTTATAGTCAACATTCGATGATCAACATTTTTCTGGCAACATTTCTGGACTATTTTGCACGGGTATCGGAAACTAGACTGATGGTTGGTGAATTTAGGTGACAGAACAAATATAAATGTTGATCTCATGAGCTGCCAGACCAGTGTTGAGGATAAATGCTGAGGGAAAAAGCGCTCGTGTGATACCGGCTTTACACTCACAAATATTGCAGTGTACGTCGGCCACCTGTTCTGTGGACAATATTACCTCACGTACCATTTGTCAGAGGCCATTTTGTTAACTTTGACTTTTTAGACTTCTCCCTGTAAGTCTTGCAAGTTAATTTTCCATATTTATCAGTATTGTCATTCCTCAATTTTCTCCTATTGACATCCTGAGTTCCCTACAATCTCTTTCTAAACGCGGCAATGTGACATTTGTTTCACTCTTCTATCGCTATTACAAAAATCAGTGTTCTTAAGAGCTCTCTCAGTGCATAGTGGCATACCCTCTCTCTTTTAACCCGGTTCCATTCCTATTCTGTCCAGTTCTCCAACCAAAGAATTGGCAAATTTTCTCAGTCTTTCTTCTGCTCAACAAGTGAACTCTGGAACTCTCTCCCTCAATCAATATTTCCTTAATCCTATGACTTAAACTGCTTTCAATTTCGTGTGTCAAGGCATTTTGACCCCATCATCCCTTGAATTTGGCTCTGTCACTCTTTTGGCCTTGAGGGAGACACTCGTTACAGGCAATCTGCCTTCGGTCTCCTTCTTACAAGTAGAATATAACAATATATATAAGGAGCCAACAATACACTAATGGTTTTGCACATCTTCCTGATATCATATTTTATTCATATTGTTCTTCGATATTCTTTTGTTTGCATGCATCGTGTAATATAAATATATCATACTTTATAAGTACCGGTACTCAGTTTATTGAATTTTACAACGTTAATTGATATATATTACACACACACACACACACACACACACACACACACACACACACACACACACACACACACACACACACACACTCTCTCTCTCCCCCGGCCCCCTGGACACCTCTGGGCCATGTCACTACATACCCTAGAGGCCTAGAGAGTGTGGTGGTGGTGGGCCTCCAACACACAAAGAGGCTCAGGGAGGCACCATCACACAGGACTACTATATCAAAGCATAAATCACGTGTAAAGTATAATTACCACAACGTAGAAAACCCTAAATTAACTGGAACATTTTGAAGACTTAACCCTTTGAAGCTTATGACGCATTTTGACAGTATATTCTTGCTATCATTATACGATTTTATACAGATTAGGAAGGATCTTTGGGAGTTATATGGGTCAAGACTATCTCAATTAACCCTCTGACTTCCACATACCCTTCGTAATTTGAATAAAATCTTTTAAAAATATACAGAAAACAGAAAAGAAGTGCGTCATCGGATCTTGAAAGGGTTAATTGTTACAATCTGACAATATATAATTGCATAACTACAATTGTTGCGACTTTGCAAATTAATCAAGTTTGGAAACTGTATCGCTTATATATTTCTGGATTCATAATTTTTGCATTTTGTGTATTGAACATTTATTCTATACATTAATTTGTAAGCTTCTAATAGCGCAATGGATAAATGCACTGAATTTCGGTGTGAGCATCCTAGGTTCGAATCCCTGGACTGCCACATGTATTTGTTGATTTCATTTATTGAGTTTAGGAGTAAAGTCGGTTGGTGAAGGTAACATAATAATTAAATCAGTCGCAAAATTACGAAATCTGTGGAGCAAGGTACTTTCAGAGCCAACTGTACATAATGTAAAGGAAAAGGTATATATTGAAGCTTAAGGGGGGTGACCTGCTTTATGTTATTTCTGTCTTTTTCTCTCTTTCTCTGGCTTGTATCCATTCGGCCCCATTCAGCCATCTATTTTAAGACGTTTATCCCCATCTAGGTGTCGATTTCTTCCTGGCGAGCGATAGCGAGCCAGCATTATATGAAGAAATCCGGCTTCGCCGGAGAAATTTTTCTATCGAAAAATTTACAAATTTAGCCTGCTGTCAAACAAAAATAAAAAATATGCTGGCTCGCTACCGCTCACCAGTAAAAAAATTGACACCTGGATGGGGATAAACGTCTTAAAACAGTAGGCTGAACGGGGCCAAATGGATACAAGCCAGAGAAAGAGAGAAAAGGACAGAAATAACAAAAAACAGGTCACCCCCCTTAACTGATCAAGAACCATGTCTAGCAGGTGGTCTAAAACTGTCCTTTCTCTTGAGACGTCCCATCTTTCCACATTGCATATACGGTACTAATAAATCAATGTATGCACACAATCAATGTATGCACACAATCAATGTATGCACACAATCAATGTATGCACACAATCAATGTATGCACACAATCAATGTATGCACACAATCAACGTATGCACACAATCAATGTATGCACACAATCAATGTATGCACACAATCAATGTATGCACACAATCTAATACAACTCCGCAGACGTCCACGGTATTGGGATGTCTTTGTATTATTCCTATGGTATAAACTATCTGTATTGTTTCTATCTCCAATCCCTTTTCTTTCTGTATTATTTCTGTATTATTTCTGTATTATTTATGTATTTCTGTATTATTTCTGTATTTCTCTATTATTTCTGTATTATTTCTGTATTTTTTCTGTATTATGTATTTCTGTATTATTTCTGTATTTTTTCTGTATTTCTGTATTATTTCTGTATTTGTATTATTTCTGTATTATTTCTGTATTTCTGTATTATTTCTGTATTATTTATGTATTTCTGTATTATTTCTGTATTATTTCTGTATTTCTGTATTATTTCTGTATTTCAGGATTATTTGTATTATTTCTGTATTATTTCTGTATTATTTCTGTATTTCTATATTATTTCTGTATTATTTCTGTATTATTTCTGTATTTCTGTATTATTTCTGTATTATTTATGTATTTCTGTATTATTTATGTATTTCTGTATTATTTATGTATTTCTGTATTATTTATGTATTTCTGTATTATTTCTGTATTATTTATGTATTTCTGTATTATTTATGTATTTCTGTATTATTTGTATTATTTATGTATTTATGTATTTCTGTATTATTTCTGTATTTCTGTATTATTTCTGTATTATTTCTATCTCTGTTCTTCCTCACTCCAGATGCTGAAGACATGTTAGTTTTCTTATGATTGTGGTTGAATTTATGTTTCGAAGGGATTGACTCCATATTTCATCGCCACTTTAACACTCTCTCTCTCTCTCTCTCTCTCTCTCTCTCTCTCTCTCTCTCATAGACCTGATTATATTTATTGGCGACTATAATTGGGACTACAGTTTCTATAATTATATCATGTATGAAAGCCGAAGACATGGTCATAATCTGAGTTTCTTGTGAGTTTCTTTTCTGTTTATTTCGGTATGTTTCCAGGAGGTTCACTCCATATTTCATCTCCACTTTAAAACACACACACACACACACACACACACACACACATACACACACACACACACACACACACACACATATACACTATTATTATTACACACACACAAAATCTCTCTCTCTCACGCTTACTCTTACACCCACCCACACACACACACACACTCTCTCTCTCTCTCACTCTCTAACCGTGGCGCCAAGAACTAATCACTGGAGGTATCAGGACCCCCCTCAACATGTAAACAACCCGGGTCTTTGTCCACCACTATCACGAAACGCGGGGGCCCTTTATACCTCACAGTCATCTACGAGGAACTTACTGACAACTCTTTATTTAAGGTGGTAGTACTTGCTTTTTCTGGACCCCCTTCTCCCTCATGCTTAACCTCATTAGTCTTGAGATTTTAAGACGTTCGTTTCTTTAGTTTGGCGATTATAACACCTTTCATCTAATTTCTTCGTCAATATTAGGGCCTTAAGTGCCATTTAGGTGTCGACTTTTTCCTGGCGAGCGATAGCGATCCTGTAACTTTAGGAGCATCCGGCCTTTGGCCGGGAAATTTTTCTACCGAAAAATGTACACATTTATCTCCAAGAGAGGGGGGGGGGGGGGTCTAGAGGGTGTTTTTTTAAAGCTTGATGGAGGTCTCGCGAGGTCACTAAAATGAATACATATATTAATAGACTAACAAATAAACCCTACCCCTTAATGTATCCTTCATATAATAAACCCTACCCCTTAATGTATCCTCCATATAATAAACCCTACCCCTTAATGTATCCTCCATATAATAAACCCTACCCCTTAATGTATCCTCCATATAATAAACCCTACCCCTTAATGTATCCTCCATATAATAAACCCTACCCCTTAATGTATCCTCCATATAATAAACCCTACCCCTTAATGTATCCTCCATATAATAAACCCTACCCCTTAATGTATCCTCCATATAATAAACCCTACCCCTTAATGTATCCTCCATATAATAAACCCTACCCCTTAATGTATCCTCCATATAATAAACCCTACCCCTTAATGTATCCTCCATATAATAAACCCTACCCCTTAATGTATCCTCCATATAATAAACCCTACCCCTTAATGTATCCTCCATATAATAAACCCTACCCTTAATGTATCCTCCATATAATAAACCCTACCCCTTAATGTATCCTCCATATAATAACCCTACCCCTTAATGTATCCTCCATATAATAAACCCTACCCCTTAATGTATCCTCCATATAATAAACCCTACCCCTTAATGTATCCTCCATATTATAAACCCTACCCCTTAATGTATCCTCCATATAATAAACCCTACCCCTTAATGTATCCTCCATATAATAAACCCTACCCCTTAATGTATCCTCCATATAATAAACCCTACCCCTTAATGTATCCTCCATATAATAAACCCTACCCCTTAATGTATCCTCCATATAATAAACCCTAACCCCTTAATGTATTCCCCATATAATAACCCCTACCCCTTAATGTATCCTCCATATAATAAACCCTACCCCTTAATGTATCCTCCATAATAAACCCTACCCCTTAATGTATCCTCCATATTATAATAAACCCTACCCCTTAATGTATCCTCCATATAATAAACCCTACCCCTTAATGTATCCTCCATATAATAAACCCTACCCCTTAATGTATCCTCCATATAATAAACCCTACCCCTTAATGTATCCTCCATATAATAAACCCTACCCCTTAATGTATCCTCCATATAATAAACCCTACCCCTTAATGTATCCTCCATATAATAAACCCTACCCCTTAATGTATCCTCCATATAATAAACCCTACCCCTTAATGTATCCTCCATATAATAAACCCTACCCCTTAATGTATCCTCCATATAATAAACCCTACCCCTTAATGTATCCTCCATATAATAAACCCTACCCCTTAATGTATCCTCCTATAATAAACCCTACCCCTTAATGTATCCTCCATATAATAAACCCTACCCCTTAATGTATCCTCCATATTATAAACCCTACCCCTTAATGTATCCTCCATATAATAAACCCTACCCCTTAATGTATCCTCCATATAATAAAACCCTACCCCTTAATGTATCCTCCATATAATAAACCCTAACCCCTTAATGTATCCTCCATATTAATAAACCCTACCCCTTAATGTATCCTCCATATAATAAACCCTACCCCTTAATGTATCCTCCATATAAAAACCCTACACCTTAATGTATCCTCCATATAATAAACCCTACCCCTTAATGTATCCTCCGTATAATAAACCCTACCCCTTAATGTATCCTCCGTATAATAAACCCTACCCCTTAATGTATCCTCCATATAATAAACCCTACCCCTTAATGTATCCTCCATATAATAAACCCTACCCCTTAATGTATCCTCCATATAATAAACCCTACCCCTTAATGTATCCTCCGTATAATAAACCCTACCCCTTAATGTATCCTCCGTATAATAAACCCTACCCCTTAATGTATCCTCCATATTCAATCCTTTATGTAATTGTCATCCAGCCATATTGTTAACCCCTTCAATATGGTGACGTGGGCTTTATCTTATTTTGGGTACCACTGGACTACTATTATATTAATTTATAATATGATGCGCGAGAGTCGTGGCAATAATGAATATATGTGTTGTTGTCGCCTTTATTACTAGAGACCCTTTCTAAGCTTGAGCAATTATATTAACGCTAGCCTGAATGACGTGTGATATCGGTCGGCCAAATAGGGGGCTGTCAAAGCTTCCAGTACCTTCTAAAAACTTGGAAATACAATGATGCACTTCCCAGTTTATTCTGGCTAACATTAAACGATTATACTCCGCTTTGGAAGGCCCTATAACAAGTGAAGGGGTAATGTCTACCTTAATTATACGCCGCTTTGGAAGGCCCTATAACAAGTGAAGGGGTAATGTCTACCTTAATTATACGCCGCTTTGGAAGGCCCTATAACAAGTGAAGGGGTAATGTCTACCTTAATTTACTCTCTGAATCCTAAAAATCCCTCTCTTAAGGGGAGGTTTCTAGTTTGTTTCCTACTCCTCCAGCAATCTAAAAATGTCACCCCCTTGACCCCCTTTCAAGATAAAATTTGTACATTTTTCGGTAGAAAAATGTCCCGGCCGAAGGCCGGTTACTCTTAAATTACAGGCTCGCTATCGCTCGCCAGGATAAAATAGACACCTAAATGGCACGAAAGGTCTTAAAATTGACAGAATGGGGCGTAAATTCTTAAAATCGCCAAACTAATGGGGCGAACGTCTTAAAATATCAAAAGCAATGGGGCTAGACATGAGGGAAAAAGAGGTTCAGAAAAAAAATCCTCCAGGTGGAAATCTCCCCTTAAGCTGCACATGATAATCCAATAATGATAGCCCAAATCGAAGAAAGACACGCGTCATCCGATACTGAAGAGCACACATAATAACACGATGTAATTATTACCTGCAATAATCGATTTAATTATGGCAAGGGGTAATTAATTTTAAAAGGTTTATATATTATTTATGAACCCTATTCAACAACAAATGCCATACCATACTATTCTGTTTGTTATCCATGCTAAAAACCCCAAAAACGAACCAAAAGGGCTGGAACAAATGGGCTGTACGTTCCCCACACCGCTAATATCCCGGTTGACGCTTGCCTATGGCGGTAGTAATGGCGGCTCAATGTGTGTAGTCCTCTATGAGTTATAAAAAGTTAGCGGTCAAGATTTCAGGCATAATTATAGTCGACACATTTAAGGGGAAGTTTTTAGTTAGTTCGCTAGACTTCCATCAAGCTTAACATTACAGCCCCTAAACCCCCTTTCAAGATAAATTTGTAAATTTTTCGGTAGAAAAATGTCCCGGCCGAAGGCCGATTCCTCTTAAATTACAGGCTCGCTATCGCTCGCCAGGAAAAAAATGGACACCTAATTGGCACGAAAATTCTTAAAATTGACAGAAATGGGGCGAAAGTTCTTAAAATCGCCAAACTAATGTGGCAAATGTCTTAAAATATCAAAAGCAATGGGGCTAAACCATGAGGGAGAAAGGGGTCAAGAAAATAATCCCTCAAGTGGAAATCTCCCCTTAAGGTATCAAAGCGACCCCCCCATATAACGATGTGGCCTATATACCCGGCTACCTCAATACAATATATTCAAGGATACAGACCGCATATCGAACACTAGCGTTCATCTCTGCCCTCGTCAACTGTTTAAGGGGCTAGGGGCAGTTTGTTTGGTCTATTAATTCATTTATTCATATATTATTTAGTTTCCTCGCTAGACCTCCATCAAGCTTAGAAAAATACCCACTAGATCCCCTTTCAAGATAAACTTGTACATTTTTCGGTAGAAATATTTCCCGGCCAAAGGCCGGTTACTCTTAAAATTACAGGCTCGCTATCGCTCGCCAGGAAAACATCGACACCTAAATGGCACGAAAGGTCTTAATATTGACAAAACAATGGGGCGAAAGGTCTTAAAATCGAAAAACTAATGGGTCAAACGTCTTAAAATCTCAAAACTAATGGGTCTAATAAACATGAGGGAGAAGGGGGCCAGAAAAACGGCTCATCTCCCCTTAAACACTAGCATTCATCTCTGCCCTCGTTGCCTGTATGAATATAATGGTCACACAGATTGGGTTTAATGATGGCAATGTAGGCTTTGTTTTTGTTGTGGATTTATCTGGACTTCCCCAATGCTAAATTAGAACTATTTGACCCACTGAGTAATGTACGTCGCTCCTTCCTTAGTGCGATTCTGGCCTATATTATTATTGCTTTTGTTACTTGACTTCCTTTGTTTACAGTATACTACATCTGTTAATTATGACTATTTTGCGCTATACATCTGTTAATTATGACTATTTTGCGCTATACATCTGTTAATTATGACTATTTTGCGCTATATATCTGTTAATTATGACTATTTTGCGCTATACATCTGTTAATTATGACTATTTTGCGCTATACATCTGTTAATTATGACTATTTTGCGCTATACATCTGTTAATTATGACTATTTTGCGCTATACATCTGTTAATTATGACTATTTTGCGCTATACATCTGTTAATTATGACTATTTTGCGCTATACATCTGTTAATTATGACTATTTTGCGCTATACATCTGTTAATTATGACTATTTTGCGCTATACATCTGTTAATTATGACTATTTTGCGCTATACATCTGTTAATTATGACTATTTTGCGCTATACATCTGTTAATTATGACTATTTTGCGCTATACATCTGTTAATTATGACTATTTTGCGCGCTATACATCTGTTAATTAGACGGTGTATCATATTTTTTAAATTCTACGCTATACATCTGTTAATTATGACTATTTTGCGCTATACATCTGTTAATTATGACTATTTTGCGCTATACATCTGTTAATTATGACTATTTTGCGCTATACATCTGTTAATTATGACTATTTTGCGCTATACATCTGTTAATTATGACTATTTTGCGCTATACATCTGTTAATTATGACTATTTTGCGCTATACATCTGTTAATTATGACTATTTTGCGCTATACATCTGTTAATTATGACTATTTCCTCGTGTAATCATACCAATATGATGACGCATTTCAGAATTAAAATGTGTCTAATATGAAACCTCCATAAAGCATTACAAATAAATACAATGTCTAATTATGAAACCTAATGGGGGCGACATCATAAAATCTAAAAAATTAATGGGTTTAAACATGAGGGAGAAGGGGGTCTAGAAAACGTCCTTAAACGTTTCTGGTGATGGTAAGGAATTTATATAAGATACGCCATTATACTCAAAGGATTATTTTTCCTGATAATTTGTTTGCTCTCTCTCTCTCTCTCTATTCTCCTCCTCCTCCTCCTTCTCTACCCCCCCCCCCCCCCCCTCCGCCCACTCCATCACTACCTTCACGTATTGACTTATTTACAAAGCTTGTGTCAGCGGCCGCCCATCTGTCCGTCTGTCTGTCTTAACTCTCTCTCTCTCTCTCTCTCTCTCTCTCTCTCTCTCTCTCTCTCTCTCTCTCTCTCTCCTGTTAACATATTTTGCTATAATGATTTATAATATTTCGGCCGTATTGCTTGATCGAAATGTTACAATGGTTAAATTAAATAAGGTATCGTGTCCTTTGAAACTTGAAGCCCTTGTATAAGCTCTTCCTCCACCAGGGTAATAGGAGGGGACTGTATTAACCCTTTCAAGCTCCAATACGCGTTTCTGTTCTGTTTTCTAGCTACTATTAGACGATATTATTCAGATTAGTAACAGTATACGGAAGTCAAAGGGTTGATTGAGATAGTATTTACCCTTTTATTACCCACAGATCCTTCCTAAGCTGCATAAAATCGTCCAATGATAGCCAAAATAAACTGCTAAAACGCATCAGAGCTTCAAGAGGTTAAGGAATATCTTGCCTGTTTGGTGAATCCCGTGACTTCAACTTATTTAATCCAACCAGTTTATTAAGGGGAGGTTTGTAGTTTGCTCCCTAGACTTCCATCACGCTTAAGAAAATACCCTCATGGCCCTCCTTCGAGATAAATACCCTCATGGCCCTCCTTCGAGATATATACCCTCATGGCCCTCCTTCGAGATATACCCTCATGGCCCTCCTTCGAGATATATACCCTCATGGCCCTCCTTCGAGATATATACCCTCATGGCCCTCCTTCGAGATATATACCCTCATGGCCCTCCTTCGAGATATACCCTCATGGCCCTCCTTCGAGATATATACCCTCATGGCCCTCCTTCGAGATATATACCCTCATGGCCCTCCTTCGAGATATATACCCTCATGGCCCTCCTTCGAGATATATACCCTCATGGCCCTCCTTCGAGATATATACCCTCATGGCCCTCCTTCGAGATAAATACCCTCATGGCCCTCCTTCGAGATATATACCCTCATGGCCCTCCTTCGAGATATATACCCTCATGGCCCTCCTTCGAGATATACCCTCATGGCCCTCCTTCGAGATATATACCCTCATGGCCCTCCTTCGAGATATATACCCTCATGGCCCTCCTTCGAGATATACCCTCATGGCCCTCCTTCGAGATATATACCCTCATGGCCCTCCTTCGAGATATATACCCTCATGGCCCTCCTTCGAGATATACCCTCATGGCCCTCCTTCGAGATATACCCTCATGGCCCTCCTTCGAGATATATACCCTCATGGCCCTCCTTCGAGATATATACCCTCATGGCCCTCCTTCGAGATATACCCTCATGGCCCTCCTTCGAGATATATATGTACATTTCTCGGTAACAAAAAATACCCCGCAAGTGGCGGTTTCGCTTTCGCTCGCCAGGAAAATGTCGACACCTAAATGGCACGAAAGGTCTTAATATTGACAGTAATTGTGTGAAAGGTCTTAACATCGCCAAACTAATGATGCGAACGTCTTGAAATCTCAAAACTAATGGGGCTAAACACGAGGTAGGAGGAAGTCCAGAATATAACAAAATCTACAGTGAATATCTTCCTTTAATGTTACAGATAGAGTATTTTACGCCATTTACTGATCACCTCTAGGAATGAAAATGGTGAGGAATATCTACATTAACCCTCTTAACTCTGACAGGTCCTTCCTAAGTTTATAAAATAGCCAGAACAAAACATAAATAGACTTCCATGATTGATCAAACAATCCCTCGGTCTAAGAAAAAAAAAATTATATATATTACATAAACCTTTGTAATCACTATACAAAAGGACGAAAGATACTAGATAGAATAAGGAAACAAGATTTTTATTTTTATTTTTTTACTAGGGTCTGATCGGGTCATTTCCTGCCAGTGTACTCCAGAAGGCCCTTGAATCCTGGAGGCCCTTGTCATGAATACTTATTAGGTGTTCTCGGGAACCTCTCCACCAGACTTTACAGGGGGCAGTGCTTGCTTTTTGGTCTATGATATTATTAATTTATATATTTTTGGAGTTTCCTCGCTAGACCTCCATCAAACTTAGAATATCACCCCCAAAACCCCCTTTCAAGATAGATTTGTACATTTTTCGGTAGAAAAATGTGTCGGCCGAAGGCCGATTCCATCTAATATTACAGGCTCGCTATCGCTCGCCAGGAAAAAATCGACACCTAAAGGGCACGAAAGGTCTTAATATTGAAAACAAAAATGAGGCGAAATGTCTCAAAATCGTCAAACTATAGTGGAACGAACGTCTTAAAACCTCACACTAATATGCTAAACATGAGGGAGAAGGGGGTCCCTAAAAAGCGACTACTATCCCCTTAACACTGTGCAGGGGCCCCAGTGGCGGGCTCTCAGATGGCTAATTCGCGTTGCGTTTTTCTCGTTTTAACCCCTTCGTTAAACCCTTTCAAGATCCATTACGATTTGTTCTCCGGCTATTATTAGACGATTTATTAAGATTAAGAAGAGTTTATGGAAGTCAGAGGGTTGATTGAGATAGCCGTCACCCTTTAAATTACCACAGATCCTTCCTAAGCTGTATAAAATCGTCTAATGATAGCCAGAATATATTGTACAAATGCGTCACAATCTTCAAAGGGTCAATTATCTACAAAATCCCAATCAGCTCCCAGGTTAATTGCCAAAAGTCAAACATTCATTTATAAAATTCCTGGACCTTCTATTTCAGTTAACCCTTTCACGCATTTATGACGCAGAGGTTGCCAGATCAGCAATAAGAAATAGAGTTCTCTCACTCTTATAATTACCTCTCCAAAATTAGTTTTCTCCCCACAGCTAACTCAAAGACAACTGCAGAGGTTGAAGTAACTAAACTAAAGGTTTCTAAATACCCCTGATGGTAACAAAGGCTTTAAAGGGTCCCCACTGCAGAGGTTGAAGTAACTAAACTAAAGGTTTCTAAATACCCCTGATGGTAACAAAGGCTTTAAAGGGTCCCCAAGAGGCTAAAAATCGCGTCGGAGAGGGTTAATCATGCAAGGACATATACAAATTCTGATAATTATATGAAAGCAAAAATGTCAGAAATAAATCAGTATATATCTACAAAGTGTGATAAACGAAAATAATTATGTACATGGAATCGGTGTAACATCTACAGTATATATTCACTGCATAACAAATTACGTCTAAATTTAATATCGAGTTCTATTTACTCAATGATGGACTTACATTATTTGTTTAAACTATTTTTGTGAGTGGCTGTACACATTGAGTATTGCTGGGTTTAAACTTTGCAAAACAAATTTTGAATAGACGATCGAGATAAAAATGTTTTATCCCGTATGAATTATTTGCCATCTCAATTGCATAGGTAACCAATATTGACCTTAGATGCATTGTACAGTTAAAATCAATAGTTCGCAGACAAATTTACTCATAAATTATGCAATTATAAATTACTATAAACTTTCTGGACAATTATCCAGTGCTAGTAATATCCGTCGTATAAGTCTTGTGTTAATACCGCTCTCTCTGGATCTCAACCAAGATATTAACAAGGATTCAGTAGGTTGAATTTAATTAATGTTTACTGATATATGATCGTCACATCCCTTACGCCCTCCATCATGTGACATTATTGACAAGAAGAATATCGTATAACATTAGCTTGATAAACGTAACCTAACTGATTCGAGTTATTGAAAACAGTTCTGAATACCTCAACTTCGAGATTGTTTCCTAAAATATGTATCAAGTAATGCAATATGATATATTAGCACAATATTATATCAGCACAGTATTTGTTTCTATCTTTATGGTGTTTCATAATATGGAACATCAAACCAAACATTATGAAAGGGATACTACTTTGTGTCGCTTAAAGCAAAGTCTACCTACCTGGAGTCTACCTGGAGTTATTTCGGCCAGTATATATACACTGTAGAGTATCTATATCTAAGTATAATAGAGTATATATACTTTGGCTTAAGCCTTAAAGGAACATGGGATAGAACTGTACTGTATTTGGGGCACACATATTTGAAAAGAAATATGATGGAAATAAGAAGTGACGAACAGAGAGAGAATTGGAGGGGGGCATATTAATTGGTAAGTGTAGATTGGTTATGAACGAGAGAGGGGGATGAGGGGAAATGTATATGGGGTGAGAGGACTGGGGAGTAAAGGGTATGGGTGGTGGGGTGATGGCATGGCAAGGGGTGGAGGGATGGGATAAGGTGGAGATGGGGGGAGGTGATGGATGTGGAGGGATGATGATGTGAGGGGTTGGTGGGTGTGGGAGTGGATGCGTCAAGAATAAAGAGGGGTGAGGACGTGGAGGGTGAAAGGATAAAGGGTGTTATAAGGTGGATCAGATATGTGGTATAGAAGGGGTTGGGGTAGTGGAGTGAAGAGGTGTATAGAGTGAGGGAGTGGAGGGTGGTAGAGGTGGAGGAATGTGGGGTAGTGGAGGAACATGAGGGTGTGGGTGTGGGGATAGAGAGTGATGGGTGGTGTGGGAGGGTAGCGAAGGGACATAGAGGGTGTGGGGGTGGAGAGCGAGGGGTGGTGTGGGAGGGTAGTGGAGGGGGATAGAGGGTGTGGGGGTGGAGGGGGTGGAGGTAGAGAGTGAGGGTTGAACCAATAAGTGAGTGAGGTAAGGAGGGTCGTGTTACTGTCTACACACCAGTACACACAACACCAGTACACACAAAGACCACCACTTTTACATATTATACACAGATTTGTAAGTACAGCGGCAGGAGTAGAAACGTACATACAGGACTCGCTCGCACGCACGCACGCACACGCACACGCACACACACACACTCTCTCTCACATGGGCACGCTAAAAATGCCAATCGTTAATTAAGAGTTTAAACAAAAAGACTTTTATATAGAAAGGGAACACAAGAAACCGATTAAAAGACAGAATGATAATAATGACATTAAAATAGAAACAAGTCTTCAATTATACGTAAGCACAAACTCCAATGAGAAGGACGTATGCATACATTTAGGGTGGATTTAAATTATATGTAGAATAATATAATCGTCCAAGTAACATAAGTAAATGATAAACAGGTTTAACATACAGTATGTGTGTGAGAGAGAGAGAGAGAGAGAGAGAGAGAGAGAGAGAGAGAGAGAGAGAGAGAGAGAGAGAGAGAGAGAGAGAGAGAGAGAGAGAGAGAGAGAGAAAGAAGGAGAGTGTGTGTGTGTGTGGATGTATGTGTGTGTGTGTATGTATGTATGTGTGTGTGTGTGTGTGTGTGTGTGTGTGTGTGTGTGTGTGTGTGTGTGTGTGTGTGTGTGTGTGTGTGTGTGTGTGTGTGTGTGTGTGTGTGTCCCCAGTCCCTCCACCATAAGACACAATGGGGTAAACACAATTAAGTGAAGGCACATATTTGTCCTCTTGTCACCTGCTGCGGCTACCAGTCTTAGTACCGACCTCTTATTTTTTATATACTGTACACTCTCTCTCTCTCTCTTTTTCTATCTCTCTTTTTCTATCTCTCCTTTTTTCTCTCTCTCTCTCTCTTAACTCACTCTCACTCACTCACTCTCAATCTCTCTCTCTCTCTTTTATTTTCTCTCTTTCTCTCTCTCTTAACTCACACTCACTCTCTCTTGATCCTGTGTGTGTCTTTTTTGTGTCTGTGTGTGTAAGTATGACTCTTACTTCGGCTTAACCTGCACATTAGCACACTCGTTCATAAACATCAACACATTTATTTGCACTTTTTCAACGCATTGAGCAATATACTCTGCATACTTCTTTAACACACACACACAACACACACACACACACACACAACAGTCACAGTAATATAAGGCTAACCCGATAAACACACACACACAGCCACACGCACACACCTGGAACCCGATACTAGCCACTTCACTCGCTTCTGTAGGTTTGAGGAGGAGGGGGAGGGGAGGGGAGGGGAGGGGGGGAAGGGTATGTTTTTTTAATTCGATTCCCCTGGAGCTTTGTTTCGGTTCGTTACGCCGAGTTTCTCTCCGTTCGTTCGTTTCGCCCGTTCGTTCGTTCGTTCGTTCTGCCCGTCCGTTCGTTCGTTCGTTCGTTCCGCCCGTTCGTTCCGCCCGTTTGTTCCTTCCGCCCGTTGTTTGTTCGTGCCGACCGTTCGTTCGTTCTGCCTGTTCGTTCTGCCTGTTCGTTCGCCCATTCGTTCGTTCCGGCCATTCGTTCGTTCGCTCGTTACGTTTCAATTTTCTGCTGGGGTGTGGGGGTTTTCGGTGTATCTTTTTAAGGCGGCTTGATTGCTCTCTGGATTGGTATCTTTTTAAGGCGGCTTGATTGCTCTCTGGATTGGTATCTTTTTAAGGCGGCTTGATTGCTCTCTGGGTTGGTATCGGCTTCCTTTATCGCTACATTCTTCTTCCACTTACGCTTTTTTTTAATACTTATTTTTCGAGTTCGAATCCCGGGAGGATCATAATATTATGCTTTCATTAGTATATGCTAGCGCATTGGGGTTTGTATTAGAGGATTAATGTTAAGGTAGATTATACTAGCAAGTTTAATATTCATGGTAGTTTTGAAGTTGTCGGGCTAGCTCGAATGTCTTGTCTCCACGATCGTCCTAGTAAACAAAAAGTAGTGCGAATATATGGTCTCCACGATCGTCCTAGTAAACAAAAAGTAGTGCGAATATATGGTCTCCACGATCGTCCTAGTTAACAAAAAGTAGTGCGAATATATTCTCTACAATTGTCCTAGTAAAAGAAAAGTAGTGCGAATATATTGTATCAATGATTGTCCTAGTAAACGATAAGCAGTGCAAATGTATTGTCTCTACGATTGTCCTTGTAAAAGAAAAACAGTGGGTTATTGCGTCTATACGATCATCCTAGTAAAACAAAAGTAATGCGAATATATTGAGTCTACGATTGTCCTAGTACCAGAACAGTAGTGCATTATACTTGCTTTACGATTGTCCTAGTAAACGGAAAAGGGGTGCGAATATATTGGTTTCTACGATCGTCCTAGTAAAAAAAAAAAATAAAAAAAAAAATAAAAAATAAAAAATGGCTAGTAAAGAAAGAAAAGTATGAGCTCGTAAAAAAAAAAAAAAAAAGGTATGCGCGCCGTAAACTCCCAACGCAAGAAGGGTAATTTAGAGTCTGGGGCGGGGCGGGTTGAGCTCTTGTCGTTCTTGTAATCCGGATTGAAGGATCGCAACTCCGACACGCCGTGAACACGCTCTCTCTCGACTTAAGGGGGGAGGTACTCAGTTTTGCTGGCCCCCTTTCTCCCTCATGTTTAGTATATTAGTTTTGAGATTTTAAGAAGTTCGTTCCGTTAGTTTGACGATTTTGAGACCTTTCACCTCATTTCGTTGTCAACAATGTCACCATTCGTGCCATTTAGGTGTCGATTTTTTTCTGGCGAGCGAACGAGCCTCTAATTTTAGAAAGAACCGGCCTTCGGCCGGGAAATTTTTCTACCAAAAAATTTACAAATTTATCTTGAAAGGAGGTCTAGGGGGTGTCTTTTTTTTTGTTTAAAGCTTGAAGGAGGTCTAGCGAAGAAACTCAAAATAAATTAATATATATACAGTACTGTATATAGACCAAAAACCAAGCACTACCCCCTTGACCTGTTTGCTTATCCCAGGAACACATATAGTTTTATTTTCTTGTTCCCCGCCATGAATAATGATGGTATTGCCAGGTTGTGTGTGTTTAGGCAGGGGGGGAGGGGGGGGGGGGGGGTTGAACATACGATACTCACTCATCTCCATAGTTAAATACTCCGGATCTGTATATAAAATGCCAACCTCTTTCACTGTAAAACGCGATGCAACAAGCTAATTACATGTGCAGAGACGGTATATTTGCATTACTTTGATTTTACTAGGACGATCGTAGAGACGGTATATTAGCACTACCTTCCGTTTACCGGGACGATCGTAGAGACGGTATATTCGCACTACCTTCCGTTTATCGGGACGATCGTAGAGACGGTATATTAGCACTACCTTCCGTTTATCGGGACGATCGTAGAGACGGTATATTCGCACTACCTTCCGTTTACCGGGACGATCGTAGAGACGGTATATTAGCACTACCTTCCGTTTATCGGGACGATCGTAGAGACGGTATATTAGCACTACCTTCCGTTTATCGGGACGATCGTAGAGACGGTATATTAGCACTACCTTCCGTTTATCGGGACGATCGTAGAGACGGTATATTCGCACTACCTTCCGTTTATCGGGACGATCGTAGAGACGGTATATTAGCACTACCTTCCGTTTATCGGGACGATCGTAGAGACGGTATATTCGCACTACCTTCCGTTTACCGGGACGATCGTAGAGACGGTATATTAGCACTACCTTCCGTTTACCGGGACAATCGTAGAGACGGATATCGACATAACTTCGTTTACCGGGACGATCGTAGAGACGGTATATTAGCACTACCTTCCGTTTACCGGGACAATCGTAGAGACAGTATATTAGCACTACTTTTTGTTTTACTAAGACAATCGTAGAGACAATAATACACTACTTTTATTTGACTAGGACAACGGTAAAGACCATATATTCGCACTACTTTTCTTTTACTTTGACGATCGTGGAAAGAAGACATTCGAGCTGCTTTTTCATTTACCAGGACGATTAAGCAAGTAACTCATAACCTAACCTCACTTTACCTTACCTAACCTAATCTCACCTAACACCTAACTTCCTAATCTAACTTAAAATAGTCTGATCTAGCCCAATCTAATCTAAAACTTGTCTAACCTAAGCTAATTCGGCCTGTCCTAACCTAATATAACCTAACCAATGCCTAAAATCACCTCGCCTTACCTAACATCCCCTCTAACCTAACCTCACTTATGGGAGATTTCCACTTGAGGGATTTTTTTGTGGACCCCTTTCTCCCTCGTGTTTAGCCCTATTGCTTTTGAGATTTTAAGACGTTCGCCCCATTTGTTAGTCGATTTTAAGAACTTTCGCCCCATTTTTGTCAATTTGAAGACCTGTCGTGCCATTTAGGTGTCGATTTTTTCCTTGCGAGCAATAGCGAACCTGTAATTTAAGAGGAACCGAAAAATGTACACATTTATCTTAAAAAGGGGTTGCAGGGAGTGTAATTTTAAGCTTGATGGGGGTCTAGGGGGTGTAATTTTAAGCTTGATGGAGGTCTAGGGAACAAACTAAAATCCTCCCCCTAACATAAACTGACCTGAGCTAATTAACTCTAATCATTGCCTATCCTAATCCAAGCTCTCTTACTCTTTCAACTTTGGGGGAGACACTTGTTACAGACTGCTTTGCCTTTTGTCAATGTCATACACTTACGAAAACAAAACAAATAATACATGTAATATATTCCTTTGATAACTAAAAGTCCTTCCAAAGCTGTATAAAATCATCTAGTGTAACAAGATTAAAAAGATAAAAGGCGCCATGTTAATGAAAGCGAGATTAACATCATGTACAAGACTCCGAGAGACTTTGTAAATAAGCACCCCACCTACCCTCCCCTCCCTCCCTCCCTAAGCCCTTGTGTGTGAGTAAACCCTTGGTAAACCCGCTGAGTGAAATCTGAAACTGTATTTATCGAGCGAATTCATGGTTGGTTGGGCGATGGGCGAGGCTGCGGTGATGGTTGGGGGCTTAGAAGAGGGAAGGGTGGGGCAGGGGGGAAGGGAGGAAAGGGGACAGGTAGGGGTAGGGAGGAAGGGTAGGACGGGGAGGGGGTGGAGCAGGGAGGAAGGATGGGGGCTTAGAGGAGGGCGGGGTGGGACAGGGAGTAAGGGACGAGGGGTGGGGCAGAAAGGGGCAGGGAGGAAAGGTGGGGCAGGGTGGGGAAGGGAGGAAGGGTTGGGCAGGATGGGGAGGGACAGGAAGGAAGGGTGGGGTAGGGAGGAAGGGAGGAAGGGTAGCGCAGGTAGGAAAGGGGGCAGGGAGGGGAAGGGAGGGAAGGGGAGAAGGATGGGGCAGGGAGGGAAGGGAAGAAGGGTGGGGAAGGGAGGAAGGATGGGGCAGGGAGGGAAGGAAAGAAGGATGGGGCAGGGAAGGAAGGGAGGGGCAGGGAGGAAGGGTGGGACAGGGAGGGGCAGGGAGGATAAACAGTCGGGGAGAATTTAGATGGACGAGAATAACTTTAACCATTTCATGATACTATTGCTCATATCTGTTCCGTTTTCTGGCTATTATCACACGAGCATATTCAGCTTAGGAAGGGTATATGGAAATCAGGGGGTTAATGGAGATAGTCTTTACCCTTATAATCCCCACTGATTCTTCCTAAACTGCATAACATCGTCTAGTGGTAGACCAAATATATTGTTAAAACGCGGCATAATGTTCTAAGGGTTAAGGGGAGATGGGTCGTTTTTCTGGACCTCTTTCTCCCTCGTGTTAAGCGTAATTAGTTTTGAGATTTTAAGACATTCAGCCCATTAGTTTGGCGATTTGTATACTTTTCGCCACATTTCGTTGTCAATTTTAAGACCTTTCGTGCCATTTAGGTGTATATTTTTTCCTGGCGAGCGATAGCGAGCCTGTAATTTTAAGACGAATCGGAAACATTTTTCGGTAGAAAAATGTACAAATTTATCTTGAAGGGGGATCTACTGTAGGGGGTGTTTTGCTAAGCTTGATGGAGGTCTAGCGAGGAAACTAAGAAATACATCAATAAATAGATACAAAAAAAAAAGAAAAAAAAGGCCACTATCCCCTTAAGTTATAGAAGAAGCTGAAAAGAAGGAAGGTGGATAGTTTCAGTGACGAGGAGAGGGGCGACAGGTAATGACACAAACACAGGAAAGGAACAACAACACATTAGAGTCAAAAGATATTCAGATATACACGAGGAAGAAGAATCAGGGGAAAGAAAATGGGAGATAGAAGGAAGAGCTTGATGGAGGTCTAGGGAGCAAACTAAAAACCTCCCCTTACATGTTTGCTCGCCAGGAAAAAGTCGACACCTTAATGGCACGAAACATCTTAAAATTGCCAGAAATGAGGCGAAAGAATTTGAAATCACCAGACTAATTGGGCGGACGTCGTATAATACAAAACTAATGGGGCTAAACATGAGGGAGAAGAGGGTCCAGGAAAAAAAAAACCCTAAGTGAAAATCTCCCCTTAAATGTTGGGAGGAAGAGTGAAGGGAGGAGGGTGGAGTCGCCTGGGAGTGAAGTCGTGGGGAAATGAAAGTGATGGAAAAGAACAATGTGGCGAAGAGGAACAATGATATAGGCAATGTGAACATCAACAGACAAACTAATTATAAAACAAAGGCGGATTGGTTATTCAGGTTAGGCAGGGTATGTGGAAGTCAGAGGGCTAATTGAGATATAATTAGGCTTTATAATTGGGGTTGGGTGTGAGAGGGATCTGCCTTGTGTGGGCCAATTGGCTTTCTGCAGACTCCCGTTGTATTATGTTCTTATGATTCTCAGACAGATATGTCCTAAATTGTGTAAACTCGTCTAATGATAGCCAGAATAAACGGTCAAAATGCGTCATTATCTTCAAAGGGTTAATTAATACAGTTTTAGAAAGGATTGGATAAGTTATGTAACATTAGGTTGACATAATTATGTTAAGGGGAGATTTCCACCTGGAGGATTTTTTTCTGAACCTCTTTCTCCCTCATGTTTAGCCCCATTGCTTGTGAGATTTAAAGACGCTTGCCCCATTAGTTTGGCGATTTTAAGAATCCTCGCCCCATTTCTGTCAATTTTAAGACCATTCGTGCCATTTAGGTGTCGATTTTTTCCGGGCGAGCGATAGCGAGCCTGTAATTTAAGGGGAACCGGCCTTCGGCCGGGAAATTTTTCTACCGAAAAATGTACAAATTTATCTTGAAAGGGGGTCAGGGGGGAGTAATTTTAAGCTTGATGGAAGTCTAGGGAATCAACTAAAAACCTCCCCTTAAAGTAGCTGTATATGATAGTCTTGGAGAATGTTACCTTGTGAAGCATTATATAAGATAAATGATAACATTTATATACCATCGAAATTAATTAATTTGGTGATGAGCACACACTTTCCTCGTAAAGCTAAACGTCCACGGTCAACAAGCAAGGGCAATAAGAATATATAATTAATGATTGGGTATACTGATAGTGATTAACCTTTCTACCCTTGTAATAAATGGACTTGTTCCTACCAATTTACATTTATAAGGGTATATTATTATGGACACTTTAATTACCCCTTTCATACCTTCTTTTCATTCATACCTGTTGAGTGTGAGGTGAGGTAAGGTGAGGGAGGGGTTGGGTGTACGGGGGCCAGGTGTTTAACAGAAAAAGTGTAGACCTCTGGCGTAAACAAACCCACTGACAGGCAGTTTTTGAAAACATTTTGTTTAAAGTTTGACCATCATCTAAAACCGCCTACCCAGACTTCTATTAAAGGCCCCCCCCCCCCCCTCCCCCCACACCACCACCTTGCAAGCTATCCATTGCAAGGATATAAATTGACACCTGATTGGGACAAAGCTTCTTCCACTCGCTAAACTAATGAGGTGAAACATGAACTGAATGGCCAAACTTATGGAGCGAAACAGGGTGGTCATAAAAAAGACCACCCAGGGTTTAGATACAAGGTAAGACAAGGTTTACAGTAGCTCAGCAAGAGAAAGTGTAGACCTCCAGTGTAAACAAACTCGCTGAGAGGCTCACTTGTAGCATCTCACTTCTTATACCTGCCCTCCCTCAGGAAAACTAAAGTCATTGTCACAAACGTCAAATAACTAATGAACTTGGACAAAGTAAAATAAGTAAAACGAACAAAGTAGTGATTGAAGATAAAAGCGCGTCTAGTACAGGTGAGCCGGGAGTGGAGAGAGAAAGGTGGAGAGGGGGGGGGGGTGGGGGGGGCCCACTTGGAGGTGAGGGCCAACAATTGTCTTGGTGTTTGTTGGTTTAGGAATGTGAGAGCGGCTGTATTGGCTGGAAAAGGGGGGGGGGGGGCAAGGGATGTAATGCGGGGGGAGAGGGGCAAAGTGGAAGGGTGGAGGTTAAGCCAACGAAGGGTGGAGAATGCTGAGGTAGAAACATTAATAATACATACAGTATGAAACAGTTTGACTCGCTAACTGAACGAGTGAGGGTGATGTATTGATCTAGGGCACTGCTAGTCTATTATGTTTCATACCATACCCTACTCACAGCTGGTTGACTTACATTACTACCACTATCTTCAGTCACACCACCTTTACTTTGTCCCTATCCAAGATCTGTAACAGTTCCTCCAAATCTACATCGCTTTCTTCTTTTAGGGGGTAAAGGCAAAACAGGATGAGGGAGGAAGAGAAATTATATACTGTATACAAAATAATATGTAATATATAGATGCTTATGTTCTGGGTGTGGTGTCCCGAGTTCGAATCCCGGGAGGGCCATATGCTTTCATTAGTTTATTCAGGTACATTGGGGTTTGTATTTGATATTAATGTTAAAGAACGGGGCGTTACTTAATACATAACCTAGGCCATGTCACTATTCACCAACAATAATACATAAATAAAAGGGTGGACAAGACAGTCAAAAGATACTGTATTCCTGTTGATCTTGGATGGAGTCATTTACAAAACTTAAGGGGAGATGGGTCGTTTTTCTAGATCCTCTTCTCCCTAATGTTTAGCCCCATTAGTTTTAAGATTATAAGATGTTTTACCAATTAGTTTGTCGATTATAAGACCTTCCGACCCATTTCCTTGTCAATATTAAGACCTTTCGTGGGTATTTAGGTGTCGATTTTTTTCCTGGAGAACGATAGTGAGACTGTAATTTTGGAAGAACCAGCCTTTGGCCGGGACATTTTTCTACCGAAAAATGTACAAATTCATCTAAAAGGGGGATCTAATGGATGTTTGTTTAAGTTTGAAGGAGGTCTATGGAGGAAACAAGAAAATGATAAGGGCGGGTTTAGGAAGGAAAGAGGATGTGTAGACCAGATTTTTGCCTTGAAATGTGTTGTGGAGTAATATCTGGAGAAGGGACAACAATTGTATGCTGCCTTTATGGACTTGGAGAAGGCCTACGAGAGAGTTGATAGAGAAGGTCTGTGGAAAGTATTGAGAATATACAGAGTACCTGGCAAGTTGCTGAAATCGGTGAAGAGCATGTATGAGGGTGCCAAGGCGGCAGTACGTGTGGAGAGTGAACAGAGGAGTTGTTTTTTTTATCTAAATGTTGGGTTAAAGCAATGTGTGATGTCCCCATGGTTGCTTAATATATATATACATATATATATATATATATATATATATATATATATATTATATATATGGAGTCATGAAAGAAATACAAGGAAGAGCAATGGATGTTGGTGTACCGCTGATAAGGGAAGAAAATAAGTGGAAGTTGTCTGTACTGCTGTTTGCTGACGATACAGTTCTGATGAGTGATAGTGAGTGAACATTGGTAAATATGTTTTGAATAGTGTGTGAAAAACGGAATCTGAAGGTAAATGCGGGGAAGGGTAAGGTTATGGTCCTTGAAAGGGGTGCAAAGGTTAAAGAACACACCCTCATGAATTATAAGAGGTCAGGTAATTTCAGCCACAGCCAGGAGTCACATTTGAGCCTGATTAGTCCCCAGGGAGTGTGTGCCGTGTGTGTGTCAAGTGTGCTACGGCTCGGGTTAGTCAGGGGCACTAGACCTTACTTGTATAATCACCGGCGTCTGTACAGTATATGAGAATTATTACATTTCATCTGTACTGTAGTGTAGGTATATGTACTGTAGTGTAGGTATATGTACTGTAGTGTAGGTATATGTACTGTAGTGTAGGTATATGTACACGTTGCCTGAAAACACGTCACACATCAATTGTATATAATGTTTATGTTACATTCTGCGTGTTCTACAGTATCTGACACACATATACAGTAATTTTATATAATGTTTATGTTACATTCTGCGTGTTCTACAGTATCTGACACACGTGTATACAGTAATATACCGAGAGTAATTGTGGGAACCCGTGTATATAGTTGGCCAACAAATATGATACAATTATTAATTATGACTGTATGTTTGGAAATAAGAGTAGGCCTATACGCAACATTTCCTTAGCATTTCCTTAAGGGGGTGTGGGGGGGGGGGGGGGGTTGCTTTTTCTGGACCCCTTCTCCCTTATGCTTAGCCCAATTAGTTTCCAGATTTTAAGGTGTTCGTCCCAGTAGTTTTACGATTTTACGATTTTTCGATCCATTTCTTTGTCAATGTTTTAAGACCTTTCGTGTCATTTAGGTTTCGACTTTTTGATGGCGAGCGATAGCAGGCCTGTTATTTAGGAGGAACCGACTTTCGGCCGGGACATTTTTCTACCGAACAATGTACATATTTATCTAGAAGGGGAATTTTGGGGGATGTTTTTTTTAAGCTTAAAGGAGGTCTAGGGAGGAAGCTAACATAATAATAAATACATAATAAATGGACTAATAAACACACCCTACCCTCATAAACACACCCTACCCTCATAAACACACCCTACCCTCATAAACACACCCTACCCTCATAATGTAAACACACCCTACCCTCATAATGTAAACACACCCTACCCTCATAAACACACCCTACCCTCATAATGTAAACACACCCTACCCTCATAAACACACCCTACCCTCATAAACACACCCTACCCTCATAAACACACCCTACCCTCATAATGTAAACACACCCTACCCTCATAAACACACCCTACCCTCATAAACACACCCTACCCTCATAATGTAAACACACCCTACCCTCATAATGTAAACACACCCTACCCTCATAAACACACCCTACCCTCATAATGTAAAAACACCCTACCCTCATAAACACACCCTACCCTCATAATGTAAACACACCCTACCCTCATAAACACACCCTACCCTCATAAACACACCCTACCCTCATAAACACACCCTACCCTCATAAACACACCCTACCCTCATAAACACACCCTACCCTCATAAACACACTCTACCCTCATAATGTAAACACACCCTACCCTCATAATGTAACACACCCTACCCTCATAATGTAAAGTGGATACATTTACCGGATTGCTTGGTGTCATGGCTTGCCCATACCACCAATTAGATTTATCTACTTGACTGATTACATATAAACTAATATAATAAAAGTTTGACAGGTTATTTAGGATTTATATACTGTATATATATATATATATATAAATAGATAGATAACTTTTCATTTCACTTCCAAGTTGCGATATAAAGAGTGAATTACCTATACATACATTATACATACATTACCTATACATACATTACCTATACATACATTACCTATACATACATTATACATACATTACCTATACATACATTATACATACATTACCTATACATACATTATACATACATTACCTATACATACATTACCTATACATACATTATACATACATTACCTATACATACATTATACATACATTACCTATACATACATTACATTATATTCCATTCATATAAGCGAGATCCTTACTAAACTTAATTTAATCGTTTGGTTGTAATTAGAGTATCCTTGTTGGGTGGAAAGAGTTTAAATGTATGCGTGAGTGTGTGAGTGTGTGTGTGTGTGTGTGTGTGTGTGTGTGTACACAGGTATGTGTGTATGGTCGTGTGTGTATTGACATAGGGTCTGGTGATCATTGGTACACACACACTCAGTATACACATCACATCACCTACTACAGCTACCTTATTGCTCTCGCTCTCGCTCTCTCTCTCTCTCTCTCTCTCTCTCTCTCTCTCTCTCACACACTCTCTCTCTCTGGGGTAGTAAGGGTGCCGGTGGGTGAGAGTGAGTGAGTGAGTGAGTTTAAGGTGAATGGGGTAGTAAGGGTGTGGGTGAGTGAGTGAGTGAGTGAGTGTGTGAGTGAGAGTGAGTGTGTGTGTGAGTGTAAGGTGAGTGGGGTAGTAAGGGTGCTGGTACAGTAAGTGAGTGTGTGAGTGAGAGTGAGTGTGTGAGAGTGAGTGTGTGTGTGTGAGTGTGAGTGTAAGGTGAGTGGAATAGTAAGGGTGCTGGTAAGTGAGTGAGTGAGTGTGTGAGAGTGAGTGTGAGTGAGAGTGTAAGGTGAGAGGGTCAGTAATAATGTGACCTATGAACCTGACCTGACCCTACCCCCACTACAGTTTCATACACCCTCCCACCCCCCCCCACCCTCATTTGCTTACCCCCATCCCCACCCCCACCCCCACCACAACCACCAACCAAGATACATTATTTCAACAGGATTGATTATTGTCCCGTCTATACCCAGTTTCATATCTGGCGGTAAATTGAATCCCTCGGCAGCTAATGTCTCGATACTTAATGGAAACATAATAAAACCACTGTGTCTCTGCATCACATCAAGACCAAGTTTATATAACTACCACCATATTCCACTACAAAATCTTCAAAATAACTGAAATATCTTAATGGGGACTTTGCAATTTACCGTCAGTTGAAAAGAAATGGAGGAGTATAGTTGCGTTAGACCCTACCCATGGCTGATACGTCAATACCTTACCCTAATTCATCTTAAGGGGAGAGGGGCCGCTTTTCTGGTCCCCCCTTCTCCCTCATGTTTAGCCCCATTAGTTTTCAGATTATAAGACGTTCGGTCCATTAGATTGGCGATTTTAGCACCTTTCGCCCCATTTCGTTGTTAATTTTAAGACCTTTCGTGCCATTTGGGTGTCGATTTTTTCTTGGCGAGAGATAGAAAGCCTGATATTTGAAGAGTAACCGGCCTTAGGCCGGGAGATTTTTCTACCGAAAAATGTACAAATTTATCTTGAATGGGGGTCTAGGGGGTGTTTTTCTAAATTTGATGGAGGTCTAAAGAAATAAATGAATTCATAGAAAAAACCCCGGCCCATCTTCCCTAAACTAATCAAAACTGTTAGGATATGTGACCAATAATTTATAATCAACAACAATATCACGTTTATCACGTTACTATATCTGCGGTACGTGAATCCAAAACAATATTTCTTATATTCCTGCCGAATTTCAATGCACTATAATATGAAATACGGAGACCAATACAAATGGTTTACCTTCAATAAATATATAAATATATAAATGAAAAAAACAAAAAACAAAACAAATGAATGAATAAATAAAATAAGAGAACATAATTGACTTGCTATCTTTGACGCACTGGTAACATGTAGTACAAAAGAAATCAAGCAACAACAGGTCTAGTGACCCCTCTAGGGTGCTTGTCCTCCAAAACACTGTGGATCAAGTGTCCGAACAGTGGTTTAGAGTGGAAAGGGAACTACTGCCCTGGAACTAATGTCCGTGGCAGGATTAGGAAGTTAGTAGGGGACAGATGGGTTAGTAACATAGCAGTTAGCACAGTTATAAGGATCTTTTGTATATCTGGGAAAAAGAGAGTAACGTCTTAGTAATATATATATACGCAATAATCCTTGATTAATCTGAGGGATGGGGGGGGTAAAATAAAATAGCGAGGAAACTTAAACAAAAATGAATAAATAAGTAGACTCAAATAAATAAGTAGACTCAAATAAATAAGTAGACTCAAATAAATAAGTAGACTCAAATAAATAAGTAGACTCAAATAATAAGTAGACTCAAATAATAAGTAGACTCAAATAAATAAGTAGACTCAAATAATAAGTAGACCCAAATAATAAGTAGACCCAAATAATAAGTAGACCCAAATAATAAGTAGACCCAAATAATAAGTAGACCCAAATAATAAGCAATACCCCCTTAGAACTGCTCGCATGACTTGTGTTTACAACAATTGGCCAAAGGATTCGGCTTTTGGGATTATGGGGTGTGTTTGTGGAAGGTGCTGGGGGTCGGGTATCAGACGGAGGGGGCTTTGTCTATCTGTCAACCTAAGGGATTTGATGGGGAGGGGAGAGGTGGTGTGACTCGTGGCATGTGAGGGGGATGGGGGTAGGGAGAGGGTGATGAGGGAAAGGTGAGATGAGGAGGGGTGATCAGATGAGGAGGGGAGTGAGATGCAGAGGGAATGCGATGGAAAAAAACCCTAAATGGCACAAAGAGACTTAAAACTCGCCAAAATAATGGGGGCGGTGCGCTCCTCGGTGCCACTAGGAGAATGGCGAACTCCACATAGCTGACATAGGTAGGCTATGTAAGAGAAGAGGGTCCCCAAAACAAAAGTTCCCCTTAAGCAATCCTACTTCAAAGAGAAACCAAACACATGATACATAAACATACAACGACACCTTGGTTCATTTATCCCCAAACACCGGATTAACTAAGACAGTAACCGAAATAGAGGGAGAGACTCAATTATTATAAGCCACAGGAATAACAAATGGGATAACGGTCTGAAGAAGAATACAGGAGGCAGTGGAGGAATACGAGGAGGCAGGGTAGGAAAGGAGGAAGTGGTGTGGTCAAGTAATAGGAGAAGGGTATGGGGGGGGGGGGGGGGGTGATCTCGGGTGCTATATTATTATTAGCATTTTTAGTGCCACCTCTATAGTCGGTTGTATTCCAGCTGACGGCAAGTTTCACCCCTTGGCAACTAATTTCTCAATAGATATTAGAACAATATGTAAAAACTATGTCTCCGCGTCATAACTATGCCGAGTTTTAATGACTAACATCCCATTTCAGCAACACATCTTCGTAATAGCTGCATAATCAAGAGAGGGCCTTGGTAGTCCACCGTCAGCTGAACCAAGACAGGCTATAGTCTACACATAATACAGGCAGACTGGGGTAATTATATATATCTAACTATTCTTAAGGGGAGGTTTCCACTTGAGGGATTTTTTTTCGAACTTCCTTCTCCCTCATGTTTAGCCCCATTGCTTTTGAGATTTTAAGACGTTCGCCCCATTAGTTTGACGATTTTAAGAACCCTCGCCCCATTTAAGTCAATTTTAAAACCATTCGTGCCATTTAGGTGTCGATTTTTTCCTGGCGAGCGATAGCGAGCCTGTAATTTAAGGGGAACCGGCCTAAGGCCGGGAAATTTTTCGATAGAAAAATGTACATATTTATCTTGAAAGGGGGTCTAGGGGGAGTAATTTTAAGCTTGATGGAAGTCTAGGGAATCAACTAAAAACCTCCCCTTAAAACCTCCCCTTAAGCTACAATAATGTCTACACTACTGTCTTTATGTACGGTCTTGCTCATAAGTTTTGAAACGCATCATAGGGTCTTAATTATCAGTATTGGGTGAATTATGAATAATAGCCTACCAAATATTTGATGGCAGTCAAAATTGTATAATTTAAAAAATTATGATATTATTTTCAACATGACGGGATAACAAACATTGGTAACATCTAATAAATAAAGGTCTTGCCCCGCTTCCCCCCCCCCCCCCCTGGAGTCTGCCGCCGCCGCCGCCATCAGTGTCGTACTATCTTTATGAGGAGGGTAATCCTAATATGTCAACAAACAAAGTGAGGGGGGGGGGGGCCCCCCCCCCCCCGGGGTGACTCACGGAGGGTGCAACACAACCCAAGGTATCTCACACACGGTATTAACTTATGGCTGACCTAGGAGATATTAAAGGAGCCCACCTCGTGTTTTTTTGGCTCTCTCTCTCACTCTCCCTGGGTTGTATCCATTCGGCCCGATTCAGTCTACTGTTTTAAGACGTTTATCCCCATCCAGGTGTTAATTTTTTCCTGGTGGTATGGAGAAATCCGGCTTCGCCGGACACGCTTCTCTATCGAAAAATGTAAAAATTTAGCCTGTTGTCAAAAACATTATAATAAATATGCTGGTTCGCTACCGCTCGCCAGGAATAAATCAACACCTGGATGCGGAAAAACGTCTTAAAAAAGTAGGATGAATGGGGCCGAATGGATACAAGCCAGAGAAAGAGAGAATACAATTAAAAAGAGGGTAATCCTAATATGTCAACAAACAAAGTGAACCCCCCCCCCACCCCGTGACTCACGAAGGGTGCAACATGACCCAAGGTATCTTACACGGTATACACTTATTGCTGACCTACGACGGATTAGTATGAGGGTTGGGGAATAGGGTGTCTCACACTCACACACTCACACATACCCCCCCCCCCCCCCCCACACACACACCCTAGTAACTATAATATAAGTGTGACCCTGCCCTCCACACACACACTCACACACACACACTCTCACCCACACACCCTATTAACTATAAGCGTGGCCCTAACCCCCCCCCCCCCCCACACACACACACACCACACTCTAGTATCAATGCATTACCACAAACCCCACCGAAAAATACCCTCATTGTTCCCTGATTAAATAGCACTGTATGAATATTCCTATATTCAAAATATGCTACAGGGGTGCAATGCCTAGTGAGTTCATTGCTCAATAGGTGGCGTTCTGAGAGTGAGGGTCCGAGTCTAGGAGTAGGACAGTGAAGCACTGGAGCGAGGCAGCTTTCGAGATGGGGCTACTTCAAGCTATGAGCTATGGCAGGGGCTGATTGTAGCTAAAAGTGCTTCACATGTCTCACCCCCTAGACTGGAACGAGACCTCACAGGGTTCACCGTTCAATGTATAACATTTATAATGGTTAAATGTACAGGCTCTCAGCCTATGCCCGAGAGGGAGTAGTTGAACAAAAAAAATATATGTGTGGCCCTACCCTCCACACACACACACACACACACACCCTAGTAACTATAGTATACGTGTGACCCTACACACACACACACACACACACACACACACACACACACACACACACACACACACACAGCCTACTAACTATATTATAAGTGTGACCCTACCCTCCACACACCCACACCCACACCCACACACACACCCTAGTAACTATAGTATACGTGTGACCCTACACACACACACACACATCCTAGTAACTATAGTATACGTGTGACCCTACACACACACACACACACACACACACACACACACACACACACACACACACACAGCCTACTAACTATATTATAAGTGTGACCCTACCCTCCACACACCCACACCCACACACCCACCCACACCCACACACATCCTAGTAACTATAGTATACGTGTGACCCTACACACACACACACACACACACACACAGCCTACTAACTATATTATAAGTGTGACCCTACCCTCCACTCCTCTTACACCACACCCCCCCACACCCCCACACACACCCTACTAACTATATTATAAGTGTGACCCTACCCTCCACTCCTCTTACACCACACCCCCACACCCCCCCACACACACCCTACTAACTATATTATAAGTGTGACCCTACCCTCCACTCCTCTTACACCACCACACACCTCGGTCAAATCATATCATTTCACAACTCACGCCAACCATCCATCATATCTTGTAAATGTATACATTATGTAGCGAGTTTTTGTTTTTATTTTATTGATAGTACTGTACTTACAAAATATATTCAAATGTTAATAAACCTATTCACCTGACGACTTGTGTTATGTAGAAATTGAACACGATTACTTGAAAGTATCAGATATAATTATATTTAAAATGGTTGAAAACCGAAATGGGTATATATATATATATATATATATATATATATATATATATATATATATATATATATATATATATATATATATATAAAAGAGATATATAGTGCAGAGAAACAAACTTTGTGGGCCCAATATAAATGGTCTGTGGCTCAAGATATAGTTTTAGATATGCTTGATGCCAAATACAAAATGCACATAAAAGACTGAGCTCAAGTATGCTGCGTATTGTTGCGAAAATTAAAAGGTTTGTGGCTCAAGATGTCTTATTAGACGTTCTTTATGCCAAATCAGGAATGCAATAATACAACTAAGCTCAACTTATGCTGGCTGTACATAAACATTTAAAACATTTATTCATGCAAAATGCTTAATAAAGTTTAAAAAGTATGCTGCACTTTGTTGCAGGTAATTAAAAAGATTCGTGACTCAAGATGTCTTCGTTCTTTATGTAAATAAAAGATCGAAGCTCAACTATGCGGAGTCTACTTAAAAAGGATAAAACATTTATTCATGCCATATGCTTAATCATTTATAAAAAAACTCAAGAAAATGGACAATAAATGTTAAAAATATGCCAATAAGATATTTGCAAAGACAATAGGAAGAAATATGTGCAAATTATGCCATATCTCTCTCTCTCTCATATCTATATATATAATATATATATATACAGGTATATACAGTATATATATAATTATATATATATATATATATATATATATATATATATATATATATATATATACAGGTATATATAATTATATATATACAGGTATATATAATTATATATATATGAGAGAGAGAGAGAGAGAGAGAGAGAGAGAGAGAGAGAGAGAGAGAGAGTTGTCATACAAGTCACCTAGGCCACCATATTACAGGTCGGCCATGAGTGTTATCTAATTTATAGGACCGGTACTGCAAACTAGGCAGTACATAAACTTGGCCGCCACAGAGGAACCATTCACGGAGACCTAGAGGTAAGGGAGGGGGGGGGGGGGGGGTAAAAGGGACCACAACTTCTACATCAACCCATACACGGTCTTCATTATAACTAGATTTGCCTTCCTTTTATTGTACATTTTTTTGTTAATATAAAAAGGAGAAGAGACAAATTCGACAAATACATTTATCTCCAACAAGTTTATAAAATAATAAACAGTACCGTAATTGGTGGCTTAACTAAGGAAATCTGGGAAACTAAAGATGTACGGAGAGAAAATAGGAAACAACAAAGACATATGGAGTCAAAAAAGAACAAAAGAAAAAAGGCTGTAGCCAAAAATAAGAAGAGACCAACATAAAAAAGGAGAATAGATACAACAAATAACAAAAAGATCAAAAGAAAACGGGACAGACGAGAATGACGTACAGACAGGTGAAAACAAAAATGGTGGAAAATAGAGTGACGAATATAAGGGAAGGAAAGGGGGAATAAAGATGGAGACACATAAGGGACGATGAGAGGGGAGAGGGAGGGATGAAGATAAAGGAGGAATAGGGGAGGGAGAATAAAGATAGAAATACATAATTGACGATGAGAGGGGAGAGGGAGGGATGAAGATAAAGGAGGAATAGGGGAGGGAGAATAAAGATAGAAATACATAATTGACGATGAGAGGGGAGAGGGAGGGATGAAGATAAAGGAGGAATAAGGGAGGGAGAATAAAGATAGAAATACATAATTGACGATGAGAGGGGAGAGGGAGGGATGAAGATAAAGGAGGAATAAGGGAGGGAGAATAAAGATAGAAATACATAATTGACGATGAGAGGGGAGAGGGAGGGATGAAGATAAAGGAGGAATAAGGGAGGGAGAATAAAGATAGAAATACATAATTGACGATGAGAGGGGAGAGGGAGGGATGAAGATAAAGGAGGAATAGGGGAGGGAGAATAAAGATAGAAATACATAATTGACGATGAGAGGGGAGAGGGAGGGATGAAGATAAGAGAGGGACAAGGGGGAATAAACATGGGGGAAACATTAATTATGATAAGATGGGGCGAGAATAACATCAAACTGTGGAGAGAGAGAGAGAGAGAGAGAGAGAGAGAGAGAGAGAGAGAGAGAGAGAGAGAGAGAGAGAGAGAGAGAGATAGATAGAGAGAGATATAGATAGAGAGAGAACGAGAGAGAGAACGAGAGCGAGAACGAACGAGAGCGAGAACGAGAGAGAGCGAGAGAGAGAGAGAAAGAGAGAGGTGGGTGGTGGTGTGACAGTATTTATAAGAGTACCTTCCCACTAAAGTACCTAATTAACGCACCTGTTCACACGCGCGCTGCCATGCACTTAATAACCTAACCCCACCTCTTTTCTCACTCTAACACACATTCTCTCTCTCACTCACTCTCATTCTCTCTCTCTCTCATTCTCTCTCTCTCTCATACAATCACTCTCACTCACTCATTCACTCTCTCCCTATCTCTATCTCCCATTCTCTCTTTCTCACACACACACACACACACACACACACACACACACACACTCTCTCTCCCCTATCATCAGTTCGTGCTCTATTTTCTAGTGCCGTTAGATTTGTTGTTGATTTTTGCGTTGCAGCCTTTCCTTTCTCACTTTTGTTATCAACCGCTATGCCTCTCAACTTTACACTCCTTATGTTATAACAGTACTTATTATGTTCAATAATTGTTCATCATATCAGCTCATGAATATCGTATACTAAATTATTACGTATTTAACCAGACGCTTTGAACATCTACAAATAAATAATGAAATGGTAAATGTGTTGATGATGAGAAAAGGCAAGTTCACTACCTTAATGAATCTTCAAATCACATTTTTAACTCTCGTAACTATAATAATTGTAGACCTGAAATTTTATAACCCTTGAAAGCTAAAGTCGCCAAACCAAAATTGCCGAGAAAAAATGTCGAAGTATAATCCGTGTGACTGCCCCCCTCCCCCTCAAATCACGCTACCTCACCTCAACCACTCACTCCCCCCACTTACACAATTCCCCCACTTCAACCATTCAACCCCACCTCAACCACTCACTCACCCCACCTCAACTACTCACCCCCACCTCAACTACTCACCCCCACCTCCACTTCAACCACTCACCTCCACCTCAACCACTCCCCCCCCCCCCCTCTTTACTATCAACCCCCCCCCTTCAACCACTCACCTCCACCTCAATCACTCACCCCCCCTCTTTACTATCACTCCCCCCCTTCAACCACTCACCCGCCACCTCAACCACTCACCCCCCACCTCAACCACATCCCCCTCAACAACTCCCCCCCCCCCACCCCTTTGGCAGTTCAGAAAATCAACACTGTGCCTGGATCACGAAGCCTAGACAGATGTTGGGGTTTGGCAAGAGGGGACGGGGGTAGTATTTGGGTTGGACATTTCTAGTGTATTTTTCTGCGGTTACGGGGGTCGCCTTTATATTATGTAGGTTGGCTGATTTTATGGGTAGGTGCGTGGGTGGGCTTTCTCTTTCTCTTTCTCCCTCTCTCTCTTTTTCTATATCTCTCTCCCTCTCTCTCTCTCTCTCTCTCTCTCTCTGTCTCTCTCTCTCTCTCTCTCTCTCTCTCGTCATGCCTAATGAAGGTAAACAGTATCAGAAATACCTCTAAACCTTTGTATTTCCTTGCGAAGTTTATAATTGTATTATTATTAGTAAACGTTCATAGATCAGTATTATTACAAATCAGGTGAATTATGAAATTGTTACCTGCTGAAATTCGTGAGAAATTTGAACCTAAATTTTCTTTCATAAGGCGATTGCTTCCTTTGTTATACATAAGTATAAACATGAGATATTTTGAATACAGGAGTTAACTAAATATATATGAATGCATAATTCAGCAATGACAACTTGAATACAAAGCTAGACTGATAACATCATTAGGGATATTTAAAAAAAAAAAAAAAAAATTACTGGCCAACACAATTATCAAAGCTCTTATTTTATGATGAGTTGATATCTTGGTCTTACGAATTAATTGGAAGAGTTTACGTTGCAAGTTAGTTGCAATGCTTAAAATACTCATAATATTACATCGCCGCTATACATCCATTAAAAGGGGGATGGTTGGCCTTTCTCCCTCATATTTAGCCCCATTAGAAGATAGAAGGTTGGATTAGTTTTTAGATTATAAGACATTCGCTCTATTAGTTTGGCGATTTTAAGACATTTCACTCCATTTCTTGTCAATTTTAAGACCTTTAGTGGCATTTAGATGTCGATTTTTCCTAGCGAGCCTGCAGTTTATAAGAGACCAGCTTTTGGCCGGGACATTGTTCTACCGAAAAATGTCCAAATATATCTCGAAGGGGGGGGGGGGGGGGGGGTTCTTGGGGATATGATTGTAAGCTTGATGGAGTTCTAGGTAGCAAACAAAAAACCTCCCCTTAATATTGTGACTATGATTGCAATTTAGTATACATCACTTGATATACTCCCAGCATTGCCATAAACCAAGCAGGAGTGTGTGTGTGCATCTAAGGGGGTAATTATGTCAGGAATTGAGCGTAACCGGTTGCGCGGCTGACAGATATGGCTGACACGCGCACGTCTTCACACACTTAAGGGGAGGTTTTTAGTGTGTTTCCTAGACTTCCATCAAGCTTGGAATTACACCCCCATGACCCCCTTTCAAGACAAATTTTTACATTTTTTGGTAGAAAAATGTCCCGGCCGAAGGCCGATTCCTCTTAAATTACAGGCTCGCTATCGCTCGCCAGGAAAAAATCGACACCTAAATGGGACGAAAGGTCTTAAAAGTGACATAAATGAGGTGGAAGTTCTTAAAATCGCCAAACTAATGGGGCGAACGTCTTAAAATCTCAAAAGCAATGGGGCTAAACATGAGGGAGAGAGCGGTAAAGAAAAAAATCCCTCAAGTGGAGATCTCCCCTGCGTCCACACGGTCGGGGACTGACCGTCGGGCACGAGGGAAATGTCCGTCATGGGGCAAATTCAGCGGTCAAAACAGGGGAATATCCGCGCATGTAGTTGAGCGAAATCACCAGACACTGCCCGGTAGTTTGCCGGCGGTTATACAAAGGAAATCAAGCAACAACAGATCTAGTGACCCTTCTAGGCTGCTTGTCCTCCAAAACACTGAGGATCAAGTGTCCAAACAGTGGTTTAGAGTGGGTAAGGGAACATTGGAAAGGAAACTACTGCCCTAGAACTAATGTCCGTGGCAGGATTATGGGGATAGAAGGGGGCCAGTGAAGGGGAATAGTGTGTAGTTTGATCATTAATAATTTAATCAATGTTATCCTTCTATTATACGATTATCTATCAGGTAAATCTGGTGCAAGCAAACCAGGATATAATATGTGCAATAACTATATTTACTGTCACTGATGGTATAACATACATTTTAGCTTTAGAATAATGCATGGATACGTCCCCATGAACATTGGTAAGCTATTATTATATACTGTATATATATATACATTGGTAAGCTATTATTATATATATTTATATTAATATTATTTTATTAGTTTGTAGATTATTCTTGTGTATAATAATTACTTTTCATATTATTATGACGAGAAAGCCACCCTATCACTATTTTATGCGCTAACTATGTATTGATGTAATGTATATTCAAAGTATGTATACCGACCATGTAAGCAAATCACCTGATGACTGACGCACCATCAGAGATTATAGGGTAAACCATAGGTTCAGCTTATCAGTGTATTATTAGATATACGAAAGTATGAGAGAGATGCACTTCTAATTTACAGTATTTTGTGAGTTCACTCAAATATTGCCAGTTGATCTTTGAAAATGTGTTGTGTTTTGATCATATTCACTTTCATTTCTTATTAACCACTTCTATACCGGTACCGTCCTTTTAAGGGGAGGTATTTAGTTTGTTTCCTACGTTTTCATCAAGCTTAAAATTACACCCCCTAGACCCCCTTTCAAGATAAATTTGTACATTTTTCGGTAGAAAAATGTCCCGGCCGCAGGCCGGTTGCTCTTAAATTACAGGCTCGCTATCGCTCGCCAGGAAAAAATTGACACCTTAATTGCATGAAAGGTCTTAAAATGGGGTGAAAGTTCTTAAAATCGCCAAACTAACGGGGCGAACGTTTTATAATATCAAAAGCAATGGGGCTAAACATGAGGGAGAAAGGGGTCAAGAAAAAATCCCTCAAGTGGAGATCTCCCCTTAACTATATTTTGGCTACTATTAGACTATTAACCACTTCTGTACCGGTGCCGTCCTTTTAACTATATTTTGGCTACTATTAGACTATTAGACTATTTTATTCAGTTTATAAAGGGCCTCCAGAAATTTACAGGCTTCGAAATATCTCACTTAACCCTTTTTACCACGAAGGATCCTTCGTAAACTGCAAAAAATCTAGCTATAATATATTATTCAACAAAGGCGTCGTTGGTACAGCAGGGTTTAAGGTGGAACACTTTCCCATGTAATTATATTGGTTGATATTATTTTATAAGAAATAGGAAGCTAATGATGAAATATATTTATCTTCAAACAACACCCCCACCCTCAATACTTGTTACCTCTCCTCTCCCCCATCACCATCCACCGTCACAACCACCCACTTCACAGTGTGCCAGGTTTTGCCACACTTATGCTAGTTTTGTACACAATACATTCTATGTTTGTCTATGAATTTATGTTTATGAATTTATGAACATATGTCTATGAATTTATTTAAGTCTATGAATTTCTGGGGTCACGGTGAGGCAGTAAAGCGACAGTACTTTTGCCGCGGAGTGTACAGTACTTTTGCCGCGGAGTTTACAGTACTTTTGCCGCGGAGTGTACAGTACTTTTGCCGCGGAGTGTACAGTACTGCCATGCCAATAAACGGGAGACTGTATATGTTTTCCTGCCAGTCTCCTCATATGTCGATACAGATCCGTAATGGTATTATTTAATTAAATTTATGAAAAAAAGTTGGGTCATCTCACTACAAATCTCACCAGCAAGTAGCCTACTCTTGCTCGAGTACTTCGTATATTGCTTGACAAGTTTTAGGAATTATGCGAGACAAACTCTGCTTGGATATTGTTGCATTATACTACAAATATTTGTAGCTGCATCCACTTGAAACATTAAACAGGAGGCATTACCTCCAGTCGAACTTCTGATATAAACTTCCTAATATGAGTACCGTCTTTGCTTGGATTTATAGGATAACCATTTGCAATTATTGTTGGTGCAAACCATGGTGCCCTGCCGAACCCCCACTCTCACCACTGGCAGACTTTGACTGGCCAATCACCTCCGTTGTGGACAACAACATATGCGTTTTCGACAGACTTTGCCTGGTGAGGGGGCAAAGCCTGGCGGACACTGCTCGATCGTGTAGACAATTAAGAGGGGCCACCTGCTTTTTCTCTCTTTCTCTGGCTTGTATCCATTCGGACCCATCCAGGTGTCAATTTCTTCCTGGCGAGCGATAGCGAGCCAGCATTGCATGGAATAATCCGGCTTCGCCGGAGACAGTTTTCTATCGACAAATGTACAATTATAGTTTGCTGTCAAAAAACATTATAATAAATATGCTGGCTCGCTGCCGTTCGCCAGGAAAAAATCGACACCTGGATGGGGATAAACGTCTTAAAACAGTAGGCTGAATGGGGCCGTATGGATACAACCCAGAGAGAGAGGGAGAGAGAGAAAACAAATACAATTGAGGTGGGTCCCTTAATGATGGCTCTTACCTATAAACACTAACACTACTTGACTTTAATTGTAACTAAAATATAACTACAAACGAAAAGGCTAACTAAAATTGGTGAATTGAGTGTTGAGGAAAAAGCTTAATCGCAGATCGTATTTTGTAGCTTTGATCCGTTTGTACACATTGCAATATAAATTGATTATTCACTAAAGATAAAATAGTTATATATATTTTTGTTCTATGTGAGTGAGGGAGACAAAAGGCGGAACTGCCTGTAGCGAGTGCCTCCCCCAGAGTTGAAAGAGTGACAGGGCCAAAATAAAGTTTCGTTCGAGCCAAAATGCCTGAACACACAGAGTTTGAAGCAATTTAAGTCATAGGAAGAGGGAAAGACTGACATGAATCGACGGTACTACACATTTTGATATAAATGGTAGTACAGGTAAGTGTTAAGTAGTACACGTATCAACCATTAGGTATACAAGAGAACCTGCAACACCTAAACCCTCTGTACAGACACACATACATATACACACACACATACAGATATATGCACACACAGACACACAAACTCAGATACACACACCAACAGATACACACGCACACATACCTGTATAAACACACACACGCAGACTAGACTATGTGCATCTCAGGAAATATATTCCCTCCCCATAAACCCCCTCACTTACTAATTCCCCCACTTACCACCCACACACTCACTCACTCTCTTTCTCTCTCTCACACCTCACTTACTACTTCACCCGCTTACCACCTACCCACTCACTCACTCACTCTAACTTTCTCACACACACACACACACACACAAAGGTAAACAGTAAAATCAGCAGCACACAAACCATCTACACACACACACACGCACACACACACACACCTGGTCTATTTACCTGAGGGACCAAATTACCGGAGTGATGGAAGCATTATAATGATCGCAAGAGTAAGTGTAGCACCAGAGGGATATAAATGATTTAACTAGATCCAATACATACACATTGTGTTTTATAAATTATGTGCCTGTTGGACAATATATATATATATATATATATTCTGACACATGTATATTGTATAAGGACGACTGAGGGACCAAAGTCACACCTTCAACCTAACCTTTAACAATTAGCCATATTCCAATGACACCTAACGCCATCTGGATCCCGTGGCGGTAGTAAGTACTAACACAAACATGTAGTATATTACGGTCTAGAGGCAATATAATCACTGTTTGTCTGGCAAGTCACGCTGTAGGCAATATTAATTGGGAATGTCGGAATTAATTTATCTTTAGTACTGAGGTATTCTGTGACGATCAATATGTGACCAAAGTAAAAGAATAATTAATTATATTCCACATTTATAGAGTAACGAAATAGGAAAAGTAGTTTGTAAATAAGAGGTGCCGTTGCAAAGGCTTATCCCTCAATACTTCATCTGATCTGATCTTACATTTTGTTTACATACGAATGCGGCAACGCCGACAAATGGTATGAACTGCATAATTATATTTTACTTCTTAACAGGGCATCCTCAATTGAAAGTTTGTCAGTGTTACTGTGGTTGTACATCGATGTGTGGTTATACATGTGTGGTTGTACATCGATGTGTGGTTATACATGTGTGGTTGTACATCGATGTGTGGTTGTACATCGATGTGTGGTTATACATGTGTGGTTGTACATCGATGTGTGGTTATACATGTGTGGTTGTACATCGATGTGTGGTTATACATGTGTGGTTGTACATCGATGTGTGGTTATACATGTGTGGTTGTACATCGATGTGTGGTTATACATGTGTGGTTGTACATCGAGGTGTGGTTATACATGTGTAGTTGTACATCGATGTGTGGTTATACATGTGTGGTTGTACATCGATGTGTGGTTATACATGTGTGGTTGTACATCGATGTGTGGTTATACATGTGTGGTTGTACATCGATGTGTGGTTATACATGTGTGGTTGTACATCGATGTGTGGTTATACATGTGTGGTTGTACATCCATGTGTGGTTGTACATCCATGTGTGGTTGTACATCGATGTGTGGTTATACATGTGTGGTTGTACATCGATGTGTGGTTATACATGTGTGGTTATACATGTGTGGTTGTACATCGATGTGTGGTTATACATGTGTGGTTGTACATCGATGTGTGGTTATACATGTGTGGTTGTACATCGATGTGTGGTTATACATGTGTGGTTATTTTTTTACTTCTGCATACCATTGTTATGTATATTAAACCCATAATTACATCAAATTCATTAGTGAAGTGCTCTATATCAACGAGATTTCGAACACAGGAGCACACATTCGGCTGATGTTGTATCTCTAGTTAGTGAGTATTCTTAATATATTTTTATTGATCGCAATAATAGATTCGTACTATGTAATCTAAATATTAACACTGTCGAAATCAGCTTGGTCTTCTTCTTGTTTTGTGTTTGCTGGGTTGTTGAAATAAGGCTACCTGGGACCTGTAGGGGTAAACCTCACAGTTCACAGTATTGGTGGACTATATTTACTTTAATTGGTGGACGGCGGCCGAACACGTGCCAGTTCGGAGGCGGTCGCTGCATTTAACCCTTTGACTTGAACACTGCCTTTCAAAGTTTACATATATATATATATATATATATATATATATATATATATATATATATATATATAGTTGGCCTGCAAAATGTGTAAGAGTTCGTCCATCGTCCACCGATTAGTTAAAAGATAAACAGTTGACAAGTCATTGAATTTGCCTTTACTCGCGTCACATAAATTAAGTTAATTCTCACACACTTACTTTACCCCATATAAAAAGTGCCTAATGTGTATGAAACATTAACATAAGGTCGACAAAACTTGAGTGTGAGTGAAACACTAAATCTATTCCTACCAAAAGAACGATTCCCTGCAGTGAAATCTATATGTAGAAACAGAATTGTCACTGAATTTAGAGGGCTACTGGAGATTAATATACTGTACATATCCCTGTTTCTCTTTCAACTCTGGGGGAGGCACTCGATACAGGCAGCTCTGCCTTTTGTCTCCCTCACTCACATAGACCAAAAATCCAATTTACTACAATGTTCTCGGTGGGCATTATGATAAAGCAAAGAAACCGTGATCGAATAATGAATTAAAACACACACACACACACACACACCCACACACAGACACCCACCCACACCCACACCCACACACACCCACCCACCCACACACACTATAGATACCGGTATAAATATGTGTGTGTCACAGCTCTCCCTCTTTACTCTGTACAAGGATGGACAGTTAGTGAGTTACCCAAACACACCCACACCCACACCCAAACCCACCCACCCACACACCCACACCCACTATAGATACCGGTATAAATATGTGTGTGTCACAGCTCTCCCTCTTTACTCTGTACAAGGATGGACAGTTAGTGAGTTACCCAAACACACCCACACCCACCCACCCACCCACACACCCACACACACTATAGATACCGGTATAAATATGTGTGTGTCACAGCTCTCCCTCTTTACTCTGTACAAGGATGGACAGTTAGTGAGTTACCCAAACACACCCACACCCACACCCACCCACCCACACACACTATAGATACCGGTATAAATATGTGTGTGTCACAGCTCTCCCTCTTTACTCTGTACAAGGATGGACAGTTAGTGAGTTACCCAAACACACCCACACCCACACCCACCCACCCACACACACTATAGATACCGGTATAAATATGTGTGTGTCACAGCTCCCCCTCTTTACTCTGTACAAGGATGGACAGTTAGTGAGTTACCCAAACACACCCACACCCACACCCACCCACCCACACACCCACACACACTATAGATACCGGTATAAATATGTGTGTGTCACAGCTCTCCCTCTTTACTCTGTACAAGGATGGACAGTTAGTGAGTTACCCAAACACACCCACACCCACACCCACCCACCCACACCCACTATAGATACCGGTATAAATATGTGTGTGTCACAGCTCTCCCTCTTTACTCTGTACAAGGATGGACAGTTAGTGAGTTACCCAAACACACCCACACCCACACCCACCCACCCACACCCACTATAGATACCGGTATAAATATGTGTGTGTCACAGCTCTCCCTCTTTACTCTGTACAAGGATGGACAGTTAGTGAGTTACCCAAACAAAGGTATATTATCATCCATGATTTACGCTCTTTACCTAAAAGCAATTTATTTCATTTTAGGTGAATACACATTTAATTCAATTTAGGGTTGGTCTTTCATAATAATTTGGTTAAGGGGGGTCACCTGCTATTTTGTTTATCTCTCTCTCCTTTTCTCTCTTTCTCTGGCTTGTATCCATTCGGCCCCATTCAGCCAACTTTTTAAAGACGTTTATCCCCATCCAGGTGTCGATTTCTTCCTGGCGAGCGATAGCAAGTCAACATTGTATGGAGAAATCCGGCTTTGCCGGAGAAATTTTTCTATTGAAAACTGTACAAATTTAGCTTGCTGTCAAAACAAAAATATATACTGTATATGCTGGCTCGCTACCGCTCGCCAGGAAAATATTGACACCTGGATGGGGGTAAACGTCTTAAAACAGTAGGCTGAATGGGGCCGAATGAATACAGGCCAAAGAGAGAGGGAGAGACAGGAAAAAAAGCTAGCTGGGCTCCCTTAAGGCAATCTTCCCATTTGGATATATGGCTTAGTAGAGTAATTGAGTGTAGAGTAATTGAGTGTAGAGTAATTGAGTGTAGAGTAATTGAGTGTAGAGTAATTGAGTGTAGAGTAATTGAGTGTAGAGTAATTGACTGTAGAGTAATTGAGTGTAGAGTAATTGAGTGTAGAGTAATTGAGTGTAGAGTAATTGAGTGTAGAGTAATTGAGTGTAGAGTAATTGAGTGTAGAGTAATTGAGTGTAGAGTAATTGAGTGTAGAGTAATTGAGTGTAGAGTAATTGAGTGTAGAGTAATTGACTGTAGAGTAATTGAGTGTAGAGTAATTGAGTGTAGAGTAATCTACATAAACAATGAATATTGCAATTAATTATAATATCCTTAAGGGGAGGTATTTAGTTTGTTCCCTACGTTTCCATCAAGCTTAAAATTACACCCCCTAGACCCCCTTTCAAGATAAATTTGTACATTTTTCGGTAGAAAAATGTCCCGGCCGGAGGCCGGTTGCTCTTAAATTACAGGCTCGCTATCGCTCGCCAGGAAAAAATCGACACCTTAATGGCACGAAAGGTCTTAAAATTGACAGAAATGGGGCAAAATGTCTTAAAATGTCAAAGCTACTAGAGCGAACGTCTTAAAATCTCAAAATCAATGGGGCTAAACATGAGGGAGAAAGGGGTCCAGAAAAAAATCCCTCAAGTAGAAACCTCCCCTTAAGCCTTGCCTAGGCCGCCGACAGCAGTTAATTATTTCCAAGTAAGTTTTCTGTCTGATTCATTTGTTTTAACGTATGAGCGGATTTTATAACAATAATTAAGTACTTCAATTGAAATATATTAATACTGTATATTAACAATGACAGTAGTATTAGTCCTCTGTATAATTATTAGTTTATTCAAATGACTTTATTTATAATAGACCTACTGTATATAACATAACTTCGGCCATCCAGGCAGCCACCCTTTACTACTGGGAGTTGCTGAAGGCTCTTAAGGGGAGATTTCCACTTGAGGGATTTTTTTTTCTGGACCCCTTGCTATCTCGTGTTTAGTCCCATTTTAATACGTTTGCCTCATTAGTTTGGTGATTTTAAGAACCTTTGTCCCATTTCTGTCGATGTTAAGACCTTTTGTGCCATTTAGGTGTCGATTTTATCCTGGCGAGCGATAGCGAGCCTGTAATTTAAGAGGAATCGGCCTTTGGCCGTTAAATTTTTCTTCCGAAAATTTTACAAATTTATCTTAAAAGGGGGTCTAGGGGGTGTAATTTTAAGCTTGATGGAATTCTAGGGAACGAACTAAAAACCTCCCCTTAACACGTAAAGTACCGGTAAAATGACGTAACTTTGGACGGGGACATAACTTCGGACATTCTGGAAACAAATATATTGAACCACAGTTATGGGATAAATACATGATGTTATGGAAAAACAAGTGTGGCTGCGGTGTTCTTCCATAATGCAGAGCCATTTTTCCATAATTGTAGCACATAATTATACCTTTATCCAGAAATGTCCGAAGTATACCCCCTTGTCTGAAGTATACCCCCTTGTCTGAAGTATACCCCTTGTCTGAAGTATACCCCCTTGTCCGAAGTATACCCCCTTGTCCAAAGTATACCCCCTTGTCCGAAGTATACCCCCTTGTCTGAAGTTAGGCCATTTTTACGCTACCGGTGATGCCCTTATAATTTTATTCTGGAAACTATTAGACGATTTTATTCAGATTTGGAAGGACGTCTACCTATTATAAGACTACAGCCTACCTCAGTTAACCCAAATAGCTACCATGTATAATTCTTAAGCTTCATAAACTCGTCTGAATGTAGCTAAAACCAAGTACCAGAGAAGTCGCCGGTACAGAAGGGGTTAAGGGGAGGTTTTAAGTTTGTTCCCTAGACATCCATCAAACTTAAATTTACACCCCCTAGACCCGCTTTCAAGATAAATTGTACATTTTTCGGTAGAAGGCTGAAGGTCGGTTTCTCTTAAGGGGAAGTCTTTAGTTTGGTCCCTAGATATCCTTCAAGCTTAAGATTACACCCCCTTGAGCCCCTTTCAATATAAATTTGTACATTTTTCGGTAGAAAAATGTCCCGGCTGAAAGCCGGTTCCTCTTAAATTACAGGCTCGCTATCGCTCGCCAGGATAAAATCGACACCTAAATGGCACGAAAGGTCTTAAAATTGACAGAAATGGGTTGAAAGTTCTTAAAATCGTCAAAATAATGGGGCAAAGGTCTTACAATTAGAAAATCAATGAGGCTAAAAATGAGGGAGAAAGGAGTCAAGAACAAAATCCCTCAAGTGGAAATCTCCCCTTAATAGATACTACATAGCACATCCTGGTACAGCGTATAGTGTAAAACCGTATTATTCATTTATATTGTATTATTTATTTCAATTTAATTTACAAATATATTCCCCACAATAAATACACGAGTAATTCATTTAACCCTTTTACGCACATATGACGCAGAGTTTGCCAGATTAGCAATAAGAAATAGAGTTCGCTCACTCTTATAATTACTTCTTCAAAATGAGTTTTCTGCCCCCCACAGTTAGCTCAAACGACAACTGCAGAGGTTGAAGTAACTAAACTTAAGGTTTCTAAATACCCCTGATGGTAACAAAGGCTTTAAAGTATCCCTAATAGGTTCAAAATCGCGTCATATGTCGGAGAGGGTTAATTCATACTGCAAATCAAATTCCCCCCAAAACTAATTTCAAAGTATGACAATAATAAAATGCTTCAGTTAAAATGTTTGTGTGTTTCTGAAACGTGGCATGTCTATGGTACAACACAAATCTAGACTCCGGTAATATTGGTAGTTTAATTTAAGGGGAGGTTTGGGTTTTATGGATACCTTTATCCCTCATGCTTAGCCGCATTAGTTTTGAGATTTTAAGACGTTCTCTCCATTAGTTTGGCAATTGTAAGACCTGGTGTGCCATTTAGGTGTAGATTTGTTTTCCTTGCGAGCGATAGCGAGCCTGTAACTTAGAATGAACCGGCCTTCGGCCGAGACATATCTACCAATAAAATGTACACATTTATCTCGGAGGGGGGGCTTGGGGATATTTTCTGAAGTTTGATGGAGGTCTTGGGAGGAAACTAAAAATAATAATAATAATACAAACAAATAATAATAATAATACAAACAAATAATAATAATAATACAAACAAATAATAATAATAATACAAACAAATAATAATAATAATAATACAAACAAATAGTATATGAAAAAAATAAATACTAAAATATCACCTTATGTATGTACACTCGGTCAAAAAAGTATCTGCACCTCTACCCTGATAATCTGGTGTGTACAGCTCGGTAGTATAGGTTGTAGGTCGTAGGTAGTAGGTCTTAGGTAGTATAGGTAGATAGTAGTATAGATGGATATAACTACAGGTAGATATGCAAACCCTACCAAGCTGTACACACCAGATTATCAGGGTAGGGGTGTGCAGATACTTTTTGGACCTTATGTACAATCGTTTGTTGATAGTGTGGCACAAATCAATCGTTTGTTGATAGTGTGGCACAAATCAATCTTTTGTTGATAGTGTGGCACAAATCAATCGTTTGTTGATAGTGTGGCACAAATCAATCGTTTGTTGATAGTGTGGCACAAATCAATCGTTTGTTGATAGTGTGGCACAAATCAATCGCATATCTTACTGAGGTTATATGTGCCAATAGTGGTCTTTTGTGACTTACTGTTCAAATAACTTTCAACAAAAAGTATTATACAACACAAATGTAATGACTAATTAATTAAGGCTATTTATCAGAGCTTGATTAATTAAGTACACTAGACATTTAATATACTGTATACCACAACAAACCTATAAATAAATTATGGATCATCAAGTATACACCTAATGAAATCACCAACTATATTATTCTGAGTGATAAAGCAATAACATAATGCTTGAAATATACTAATTATTTAAATCACCAACTATATTATTCTGAGTGATTAACCAATAACATAATGCTTGAAATATACTAATTAGTTAAATCAAATTAATTATTATGATTTCTTGTAGTGACGAAACTTATAATACTCTTAAGAGAGACCTTTGATGGTAGTTAGATTATAACACAATATGGTCGTTATATCATCAAACGAATGAGGTATTAATTAGTCTACTGCAGGATTCTCAAATGTGTAAATTGATATGATTTGTATCAAACCGACACATTATTAAAATGTAATAAAATGCCTACCATATTGCACATGCTGTTATTTGGCTTGCATTAAGGGGATATTCTTAATTTGCTCCCTAGAATTTCATCAAGAATAAAAACATACACCCAAGACCCTCCTTCGAGATAAATATATACATTTGTTTCCGGTAGAAAACATGTTAAGTTATCGCTCGCCAGGAAAAACTCGGCACCTAAATGGTACAAGTCTTAAAATTGACAGAAATGGGGCGAAAGATCTTAAAATTGCCTAAGTAATGCGGCGAAGGTCTTAAATGTCAAAACTAATGGGGCTAAACATGAGGGAGAAAGGGGTCAAGCAAATGTTTACCCTTGAGTGAAAAATCTCCCCATAAATTGGTGTTAAAGCCGTCGTATGTAAGTGATTTAAATACCTGGTACTAAAATCATACCTGCACTGTTCACTGTATTGTTGTGTTGTATTGTGGAATTGTTGTATGTGTACTGTATAATATATGCTTAGTATATACACGGCTAATACACTGACCTATTATCTATGCCTAGTTTGTCAGCCAGTATTTTAGGGAGTATGATAATAGATTCTGCACATTTTTATCAAAGATACATTAGCTAGTAGATATTGTATCGTATGCAAAAAAGTAGCACAATGTATCAAGTTAGTAATTAAGTCACTTCCACCTTCAGAATAGCATCAAGTACACGGTACGTTGAATAAAGTTGGTGATTTTAGTATCATAAGTATTTTATTTATAGACGACATTTATGCCTACTAAGGAAATGTTGTTTCTGTGGTATGTATGTTAAACATTTTGACGTTAATCAATAAACTAAACACAAACATATTCCATTTCAGATTTAATTTTCTATCAATTTGTATACACATTGTATTCATACAACAATATCAAATTATAATATACCGTACTGTATATATCATATTATTGATATTTTGTGCAAATTGGGATGAGTTAAATATTTATGGATAGAAGGTTTAATTTTGCTATATGAATTATAATAATCTATCATCTTACTTTGGTTGTACAATCGGGGGTAATAAGTGTTGTCATAGATTCCAGTGGTTTTCGCTCAAGAAGTGTTATTGGTATCTTTATAGTTACCGTTACTGGGAAAAGTGCTTATCCCTCAGAGTATTAGTCAGTGTCTGAAACTTTATGAAATATCTGACAACACTTGTTAACCTCGACTGTATAATACTTGTTATATTAACATAATTTAATTAAGTGTACAACGTCTAAGGGAAAACACAATTAAGTATAGTATTAGTTCTATTTAGTTGCTAATCGAATGAATATTTTACACCTTTCACGCACATATGACGCAGAGGTTGCCAGATTAGCAATAAGAAATAGAGTTCTCTCACTCTTATAATTACCTCTCCAAAATTAGTTTTCTGCCCACAGCTAACTCAAAGACAACTGCAGAGGTTGAAGTAAGTAAACTAAAGGTTTCTACATACCCCTGATGGTAACAAAGGCTTTAAAGTATCCCCACTAGGCTCAAAATCGCATCATATATCGGAGAGGGTTAAGTTCTCAAGTCTCAAGAAAATATGGATAAACATATGTAGGTGTGCAAATATACCTTACACTTAGCCATACCATAATGCTGTAGATCGTAGCCTCTCCATCCCGCCAATTATGTTTAGTATATTCTGTATATGGCATTACCGTTTATAGTCAGTGTGACCTGATCTAACAACCTAACCTACCTTAGTCTATAAACTATATTATAATAATTTAGTTTATATGCATGTAAAGGCATACATTATTAGCAAATACAGACGATATTGATTATGTATATGTGTGTGGAATCAATTAGCTAAAAATCAATATTTTGCCCGGGGTTAAGGGGGGGAAGGTTAACTTTTTGGTCGATTTTTTCATATATATATATATATTTTTCTAGTTTCCTCCCTAGACCTCCATCAAACTTAGAAAAAACAACCCCAGGACCCCCATTAAAGAAAGATTTTTAAATTTTTCGGTAGAAAAATTTCCGGCCGAAGGCCGTTTTCTGTTAAATTACAGGCTTGCTATCGCTCACCAGGAAAAAATCGACACCTAAATGACGCGAAAAGTCTTAATATTGATACTACATTGGGTGAAAGGTCTTAAAATCGCCAAACTAATGAGCCGAACGTCATAATATCTGCACACTAATGGGGCTAAACATGAGGAAGAAGAGGAGCCATCTCTCCTTAAGTGTGTGGTAGCAGCGGTACGGATCTCTGGGGGTATACAGGTGTAGCACAGGGAGGGCTGCTGGACAGTATGTACTATAGTCCGTTCATTCTAGGTTGGTCAGAAATCGTAACCCCTAACCTCTCATAACTCAAAAAGGACTAGAGTAATCGAGTTATTATTTATATCTAATAGGAAGACTTGGCTAGGGAATATGTGTGTACATTGACAGCTCATTTGTTCTAGCCCTTTTTGAGTTACAGAGATTTAGAGGTTACTATTTCTGCCCAACCTAGAATGAACGGACTATAGTACTATACTGAATTAATTGGTGCAAGGAGATTACCACCATAGCAAAGCCCCCATTATTATCTCTCTCTCTCTCTTATTCACCCACTCTGTCACTCACACACTCTCTCTCGCCTTGCCATGGTTTAGTGTTAAGCAGTGATAATCTACCTAATAAACCCACACTCTCACTCTCTCTCTCTCACACTCTCTCTCTCTCTCACTCACTCACTCTCTCTCACTCCCGCCTTGCCATGGTTGTATCATTAGTGTTAAGCAGTGATACTCTACCTAATAAACCCACACTCACTCTCTCTCTCTCTCTCTCTCCCGCCTTGCCCTGGTTGTATCATTAGCGTTAAGCAGTGATAATCTACCTCACAAACCCACACCCACACACTCTCTCTCTCTCTCTCTCCCGCCTTGCCATGGTTGTATCATTAGCGTTAAGCACATAAACTATCTCACAAACCCACACCCACACACTCTCTCTCTCTCCCGCCTTGCCCTGGTTGTATCATTAGCGTTAAGCAGTGATAATCTACCTCACAAACCCACACCCACACACTCTCTCTCTCTCTCTCCCGCCTTGCCCTGGTTGTATCATTAGCGTTAAGCAGTGATAATCTACCTCACAAACCCACACCCACACACACTCTCTCTCTCTCTCTCTCCCGCCTTGCCCTGGTTGTATCATTAGCGTTAAGCAGTGATAATCTACCTCACAAACCCACACCCACACACTCTCTCTCTCTCTCTCCCGCCTTGCCCTGGTTGTATCATTAGCGTTAAGCAGTGATAATCTACCTCACAAACCCACACCCACACACACTCTCTCTCTCTCTCTCTCCCGCCTTGCCATGGTTGTATCATTAGCGTTAAGCAGTGATAATCTACCTCACAAACCCACACCCACACACTCTCTCTCTCTCTCTCCCGCCTTGCCCTGGTTGTATCATTAGCGTTAAGCAGTGATAATCTACCTCACAAACCCACACCCCACACCTCTCTCTCTCCCGCCTTGCCCTGGTTGTATCATTAGCGTTAAGCAGTGATAATCTACCTCACAAACCCACACCCACACACTCTCTCTCTCTCCCGCCTTGCCCTGGTTGTATCATTAGCGTTAAGCAGTGATAATCTACCTCACAAACCCACACCCACACACTCTCTCTCTCTCCCGCCTTGCCCTGGTTGTATCATTAGCGTTAAGCAATGATAATCTACCTCACAAACCCACACCCACACACTCTCTCTCTCTCTCTCCCGCCTTGCCATGGTTGTATCATTAGCGTTAAGCAGTGATAATCTATCTCACAAACCCACACACACCCACACACTCACTCTCTCTCTCTCCCGCCTTGCCCTGGTTGTATCATTAGCGTTAAGCAGTGATAATCTACCTCACAAACCCGCAGTCACTACCACCACATGCGACAACACCGCTTCAACACGTTTTCTTTTCATGTATTTGTCTTTCCTTGCTTGTATGCAGTATTTGTTTGTGGGTATGTAATGTATTAGTCTATTACTTATTACTATTGTATTATTATTATATTCATATTTGTTCACCAACCAACTCTACTTCTAAACTCAATTAATGAAATCAACAAATACATGTGGCACTCCAAGGACTCGAACCTAGGATACTCACATCGAAATTCCGTGCATTTATGAATTACGCTATCAAGTAATTCATATCTATTATATAAGTACAGGTTTTGTATATATTTCTGTTTACGTCTATTATAATTAAGTTAAACGTTTGTCTAAAAATGCCTTTTTTTATACTATATACAGTAAAGTAAATGCATCTGTAGGCCTATGCTGATATATATATATATATATATATATATATATATATATATATATATATATATATATATATATATATATATACATATTTCTGAACGTTCGTACTGTATTTGAGTTGCCATTAAATATTCATATATTACAGAATTATAATATTTGTCTGTTTCGCTCAAGAGAGAGAGAGAGAGAGAGAGAGAGAGAGAGAGAGAGAGAGAGAGAGAGAGAGAGAGAGCACGAGGAAAGCATATATAATAGGATGTATAAACAGAATACTGAAGTTAAGGAAAATACACTCAATTTTCTTTACCACGGGAAGGGATTGTCAATGCCCCATCCATTTATTGAATATAGCACAGCGAAGGGGAAAGAACGAATCTGTCCCCAATTTCTACGACAATGACCGAAATATACAAACTTTAGAATGGACTCTAAAACATGAAACATAATGGGGTCAAGAAAAACAAAGCACAATGGATGCTGTGTACATTAATATTTGTTTTCACCAACCCACCAATTAATTTACAAATAAACCTAACTAATGAAATCAATGAAAGTAATGAATACATGTGGTACTCCAAGGACTTGAACCTAGGACAATAAGGGACAATTAAGTGAAGTAATATAAATCAACTTTAAGCAATATACACAAAGAAACAATTAAAATAAAAAAATCAATAAAAGACCGGTCAGATGAAGAAACAACTATGAAAATATATATGGTAAAATAAAACAATATACAAATACGAAAGATGATAAAACTAGACAACGGAAAAAAACAATCGTATTATCAGTAAACTAAATCACGGTTGCAGTGAATCGATATAATAATATTGAAGAGATAAATTAGACAGCGACAACAAAATAAAGTAGCCGTATTTGATAAAGTAGCGGGGATTGATTAAGTAGCGGTAATTAATAAGGTAGCGCTAATTGATAGGGTAGCGGTAATTAATAAGGTAGCGGTAATTGATAAGGTAGCGGTAATTGATAAGGTAGCGGTAATTGATAAGGTAGCGGTAATTGATAGGGTAGCGATAATTGATAATGTAGCGGTAATTAATAAGGTAGCGGTAATTGACAAGATAGCAGTAATTGACAAGGTAGCGGTAATTGATAAGGTAGCGGTAATTGACAAGGTAGCGGTAATTGACCAGGTAGCGGTAATTGACAAGGTAGCGGTAATTGACAAGGTAGCGGTAATTGACAAGGTAGCGGTAATTGACAAGGTAGCGGTAATTGACAAGGTAGCGGTAATTGATAAAGTAGCGGTAATTGACAAGGTAGCGGTAATTGATAAGGTAGCGGTAATTGATAAGGTAGCGGTAATTAATAAGGTAGCGGTAATTGATAAGGTAGCGGTAATTGATAAGGTAGCGGTAATTGATAAGGTAGCGGTAATTGATAAGGTAGCGGTAATTGATAAGGTAGCGGTAATTGATAAGGTAGCGGTAATTAATAAGGTAGCGGTAATTGACAAGGTAGCAGTAATTGATAAGGTAGCGGTAATTGATAAGGTAGCGGCAATTGATAAGGTAGCGGTAATTGATAAGGTAGCGGTAATTGATAAGGTAGCGGTAATTGATAAGGTAGCGGTAATTGATAAGGTAGCGGTAATTGATAAGGTAGCGGTAATTAATAAGGTAGCGGTAATTGACAAGGTAGCAGTAATTAATAAGGTAGCGGTAATTAATAAGATAGCGGCAATTAATAAAGATAGCGATAAATGATAAGAAACCAATTAGAAGACCTGAAAATTGTAAAAGATAACTTCAGCCATAATAAAGGATAAACAAAAAGATATAATACAGCCGTTATATGGAAGGTAAAAGATAATGAGAATAGATAATGAAACTGGTGATAGATAAAGATACTAATTAAGATAGCCGCAACTGATAAAATAATAATAATGAAAACAATTACCGGTAGTTTATAATATCGCAATTCATGAACAATTGGAAAGGCAATAAAAAGACAAATAAGATAACGCATACGATAAATTTAATATAATATAAAGGTAATCGATAAGTTAAATTAAATATATTATAATGGTAACAGCTAAAATTAAGATAATATAAATACTAACTATAGGCTATGGGTAATGGTTACAGATAAAACAAATATATTAAAGTACATACCGGCAATTATAAGACGGCTTTATTCAGCTTAGGGCGGACGTGTAGCAATTATAAGAGGCTATAGACTATCTCAATTAACCCCTTTTGACTACCACACATCCTTTCTAAGCTGCCTAAACTCGTCTAGATATAGCTGAAATAAAACAAGAGACACCCCCGGTAATGAAAGGGTTAAATAGCGGTAAAGGTAGCGGTGCCGGCGGTGGGAAATATCGTGGCAATATTAAAATGATATGACAAAAATATAGCTTCTGTAAATATATTTTTTTTTATTATTTTCACTCCAACACCAAACACCTCCCAAAGAAAATGTATTACTGAACGCAAGCATGTGATCCACCGGGATTCGATCATACTTTAACCCGTTGAGTACCAGCGACGTGTGTTATATTTTATTCTAGCTATATTTAGACGATATGACGCAGCTTAGGAAGGATCTGTGGTAGTTCAAAGGGTTGGTGGAGATAGTATGAAGTCTTATTATGGCTAAAGGTCCTTTCTAAGCTAAATTAAATCATCTAACAGCTGCCAGAATATGATACAAAGGACATCTCTGGTACTGAATGGGTTAATTGATTTTCATTGGGTGGTGCTTGGTGTTGTGAGTGAGATAAATTAATTCGATTATTTACCAAATACAGATTTTAAACACTCTAACCATTACACCATCAAGGCAGTTATATATCAGATAGCGGTGGTAGATACGATGGAGGTAATGGATTCAACAACGGCAGGACAAAATATCGGAAATATATATAAACAGAAAATATTATTGCATCCTAGACCCCCATCAAGCTTGACAAAATTCCCCCAAGACTCTCCTTCAAGATAAATGTGTAAATTTTTCGGTAGAAGCATTTTCCCGGTTCCTCCTAATTTACAGGCTCGCTTACGCTCGCAAGGAAAAAATCGACACCTGAACGGCATGAAAGGTCTTAACATTGACAACAATTTGGCGAAAGGACTTAAAATCGCCAAATAGGGCAAACATTTTAAAATCTTAAAATTAATAGGGCTAAGCATAAGGGAAAAGAGGGTCCAACAAATGAAACCCTTAAGTGAATAACTCCCTACATAATGGCGGTAAGGTTACAAAAGAGGGTCAAACAAATGAAACCCTTATTAAGTGAATAACTCCCTACATAACGGCGGTAAGGTTACAAAAGAGGGTCAAACAAATAACGGCGGTAAGGTTACAAAAGAGGGTCAAACAAATGAAACCCTTATTAAGTGAATAACTCCCTACATAACGGCGGTAAGGTTACAAAAGAGGGTCCAACAAATGAAACCCTTATTAAGTGAATAACTCCTTACATAACGGCGGTAAGGTTACAAAAGAGGGTCCAACAAATGAAACCCTTAAGTGAATAACTCCCTACATAACGGCGGTAAGGTTACAAAAGAGGGTCCAACAAATGAAACCCTTAAGTGAATAACTCCCTACATAACGGCGGTAAGGTTACAAAAGAGGTCCAACAAATGAAACCCTTAAGTGAATAACTCCCTACATAACGGCGGTAAGGTTACAAAAGAGGGTCCAACAAATGAAACCCTTAAGTGAATAACTCCCTACATAACGGCGGTAAGGTTACAAAAGAGGGTCCAACAAATGAAACCCTTAAGTGAATAACTCCCTACATAACTGCGGTAAGGTTACAAAAGAGGGTCCAACAAATGAAACCCTTAAGTGAATAACTCCCTACATAACGGCGGTAAGGTTACAAAGAGGGTCCAACAAATGAAACCCTTAAGTGAATAACTCCCTACATAACGGCGGTAAGGTTACAAAAGAGGGTCCAACAAATGAAACCCTTAAGTGAATAACTCCCTACATAACGGCGGTAAGGTTACAAAAGAGGGTCCAACAAATGAAACCCTTAAGTGAATAACTCCCTACATAACGGCGGTAAGGTTACAAAAGAGGTCCAACAAATGAAACCCTTAAGTGAATAACTCCCTACATAACGGCGGTAAGGTTACAAAAGAGGGTCCAACAAATGAAACCCTTAAGTGAATAACTCCCTACATAACGGCGGTAAGGTTACAAAAGAGGGTCCAACAAATGAAACCCTTAAGTGAATAACTCCCTACATAACGGCGGTAAGGTTACAAAAGAGGGTCCAACAAATGAAACCCTTAAGTGAATAACTCCCTACATAACGGCGGTAAGGTTACAAAAGAGGGTCCAACAAATGAAACCCTTAAGTGAATAACTCCCTACATAACGGCGGTAAGGTTACAAAAGAGGGTCCAACAAATGAAACCCTTAAGTGAATAACTCCCTACATAACGGCGGTAAGGTTACAAAAGAGGGTCCAACAAATGAAACCCTTAAGTGAATAACTCCCTACATAACGGCGGTAAGGTTACAAAAGAGGGTCCAACAAATGAAACCCTTAAGTGAATAACTCCCTACATAACGGCGGTAAGGTTACAAAAGGGAGCATTAAATAGACATACAACAGTAGCGGTAATAGATAGGCTAGCGGTAATAGATAGGCTAGCGGTAATAGATAGGATAGTGGTAATAGATAGGATAGTGGTAATAGATAGGATAGTGGTAATAGATAGGATAGTGGTAATAGATAGGATAGTGGTAATAGATAGGATAGCGGTAATAGATAGGATAGTGGTAATAGATAGGATAGCGGTAATAGATAGGCTAGCGGTAATAGATAGGATAGTGGTAATAGATAGGATAGCGGTAATAGATAGGCTAGCGGTAATAGATAGGCTAGCGGTAATAGATAGGCTAGCGGTAATAGATAGGATAGCGGTAATAGATAGGATAGTGGTAATAGATAGGATAGCGGTAATATATAGGATAGTGGTAATAGATAGGATAGTGGTAATAGATAGGATAGCGGTAATAGATAGGATAGTGGTAATAGATAGGATAGCGGTAATAGATAGGATAGTGGTAATAGATAGGATAGTGGTAATAGATAGGATAGTGGTAATAGATAGGATAGCGGTAATAGATAGGATAGTGGTAATAGATAGGATAGTGGTAATAAATAGGATAGCGGTAATAGATAGGATAGCGGTAATATATAGGATAGCGGTAATAGATAGCATAGCGGTAATAGATAGGATAGCGGTAATAGACAGGGTAGCGGTAATAGACAGGGTAGCGGTAATAGATAGGATAGCGGTAATAGATAGGATAGCGGTAATAGATAGGATAGCGGTAATAGATAGGATAGCGGTAATAGATAGGATAGCGGTAATAGATAGGATAGCGGTAATAGATAGGATAGCGGTAATAGATAGGATAGCGGCAATAGATAGGATAGCGGTAATAGATAGGATAGCGCTAATAGATAGGGTAGCGGTAATAGACAGGATAGCGGTAATAGATAGGATAGTGGTCATAGATAGGATAGCGGTAATAGACAGGATAGCGGTAATAGATAGGATAATGGTAATAGATAGGATAGTGGTAATAGATAGGATAGCGATAATAGACAGGATAGCGGTAATAGACAGGATAGCGGTAATAGACAGGATAGTGGTAATAGATAGGATAGCGGTAATAGATAGGATAGCGGTAATAGATAGGATAGCATTAATAGATAGGATATAGCGGTAATAGATAGGATATAGCGGTAATAGATAGGATAGCGGTAATAGATAGGATAGCGGTAATAGATAGGATATAACGGTAATAGATAGGGTAGTGGTAATAGATAGGATAGCGGTAATAGATAGGATAGCGGTAATAGATAGGATATAGCGGTAATAGATAGGAAGCGGTAATAGATAGGATAGCGGTAATAGATAGGATAGCGGTAATATTTCCTATAATCATGTCATGTCATAGATGAACATGCGACAAAGGGACAAAGGTTGAAACAAATAGTAAAACATTATTGTAAACTAATGTATAAGGACATTGTCTTGGTATGTAAACATTATACATAGCAGAGCGTTAATTATATATAGATCATACATTGTTAATATACAAATAATTCATCAGTCGAATTTACAAACACAGGAGTCATGAGGTCAATTAATGATAAGTAAATTAATTATACATATAAACAAAACAGTCATGTCTGCTAAGGAGAGAACGGGAAAGTTACTAAACGAGGGGAATGAAGGCACCGCTGGTCTTAAAGGCAATATATCTAACATATATATATATATATATATATATATATATATATATATATATATATATATATATATATATATATATATATATATATATATACGCGAAAAGTACTTAGGCTATTATATGTCAGCGATCATATAGAAATAAAAATAATAGCGGACTATGTACTATATATATTATATATATATATATATATATATATATATATACAGTATATAGTATATGTATGATAACGACGTTGTAAAATATTTAATATATAATGAATCTGAAAAAAATATACAGTATAATTTAAAATGAAGGTATTAATTATTTATTTATTTATTTTGATTTGTTTTTTAGTAGATAGCAGTAAAATAGGGAAGGATTTAATTCAGAAAAAGACGAGCGGAAATGAGACCGATTAAAACACATCTATAAGACACAATTAGATTATCAAGCAAACAAAAATTAAACATAAGACATGAAGTAAACTATAAAACAATGGTGAAGATACACAGTTAGGTGAAGGTATTGAAGGATAAGCCTCAGTGTGAAATTAAGGGGGGATGGGCGTATTTATTTGCTATTAAGGGGGGATGGGCGTATTTATTTGCTATTAAGGGGGGATGGGCGTATTTATTTGCTATTAAGGGGGGATGGGCGTATTTATTTGCTATTAAGGGGGGATTGGCTTATTTATTTGCTCATTTATGTGTCTTTTAATTTTTTTTTATTAATTTCGTCCCTAGACCTCCATCAAGCTTAAACAAAACACCCTCCTTCAAGATATATTAGTACATTTTTCGATAGAACAATGTCCCGGCCAAAGGCCGGTTTTTCTTAAATTACAGGCTCGCTAAAACTCGCCAGGAAAAAATCGACACGTAAATGACACGCAAAGTCTTAATATTGACAAAAAATTGGGCTTCTTACAATCGCCGAACTAATGGGCCGAACGTCTACAAAAATCTGAAAACTAATGGGCCCGTCTCCCCTTAATATAAAACTTAATCAAACAAAACTCACCCATGGCTGTGAGGGCAGGGTCGGGGTACGGCATGGGGGGCAGGAGGTCGACAGATTTCTCACTTTTTATAGGGCCCATGTTTTGAGAACTTGCCTGCCTTTCCGTTTTTTATTTTTCACTTGGCCGTCCTGGGCCCCTGTTTCACTCTTTTGGTGGATTGTAGTTCTTTATTAGGTCCTATTATCCACCTTCAATTACTTTCTTTTCTCCAAATTTCTAGGTTTCGATTTCGTTTGCCAAATTTCGGTGGGTCTTTACGCAGTTCGTTACAATCGTTCTATCTATCCCTCGTGCGTCACAAAATGGTCAACGCTGTGCCACAAAATCCGTCACTGACAATATTACCCGTATCCAAATTATTAGCTTTCCTCTTTTTTTTTCTAATCAGAGTGACAAATTCAGCGAGCCCAGGCGGCACTGACGGGGTTTCGACACGGTGCCACTGCGAACCACGGCCAGTGAACTGAGACCGCACGCCCGAGAACCAGAGAACGCATCAGTGCCGCGCTCTGATACGCTTGTCAGCCCTCGTACTGGGGTGGGCGGAGACTGCTGACAATTATTACCCATAGGACCCACCCTCTCCAGAACCCCGCGGCCAATTGTGTGGCTCAAAACGTAGCTAAAATTAAATGTGCTCCACCCGGCGGCCATTGAGGGGAGAGGGGCGCGGTGGAAACGCCTGTGATTGGCTGGATTAAAACCATAGTTCTGCCCACACTCACACGGTGTTTGGTCGCTATGGTTGTGTGAGCGTGGCGGCGGCGCGCATAGGTGGAACCGAACTGAAGGGGTTAGCAATAACAAACTAGCCTGGCCCCCCTCCTCTTCCTGGCCCCCCTCCTCCTTCCTCCCTCTCTCCCCTCGGCCCAGCTCTCTCTCCTCCTTGCATCCGTATACCTTCTCCATGTTTTCCTACCAAATCACTTTTATTGCATATCTGAATTTATTTTGCATATTCTATTTTAATGGCTTCTTAGGTTGTTCCCCTCTGACCATATATTAAACATCTTCTCTTCTTAAATACTCTATATCCCTCTGGTATTTCCGAATATATTATTTAACTCTGCAAGTTTGATTGTGATTGCATAATCCTTGGCCGATTCACGGTTTATTATTTACTAGCAGGGGTACCCGTCGTTGCCCGGGTAATCACTATAATCACCATCACTACTACCACCACTACTACTACCATAATCACCATCATCAATCACTACTACCACAATCATCACAATACTACTACTACCATAATCACCGGCCTCTGTGCCTCATTAAACGGCGACCTCGATTTCGGCCGCTAAATGACCTCCGATTTTGGATCTGACCTCATCCGTACCCCCATTTTGGGGGGATGCGAACAACTTTCGTTCCATACACCTTTTCGATCGGAGGCCTCCTTCTGCCCCAAACGGCCATTTTTTCGCAATCATCACAATACTACTACTACCATAATCACCGGCCTCTGTGCCTCATTAAACGGCGACCTCGATTTCGGCCGCTAAATGACCTCCGATTTTGGATCTGACCTCATCCGTACCCCCATTTTGGGGGGCTGCGAACAACTTTCGTTCCATACACCTTTTCGATCGGAGGCCTCCTTCTGCCCCAAACGGCCATTGTTTTCGCATTTTTTTCCGCTCCCGTATACTACATAAGTTCTGCCGAAAAATTTATTAAACAAAAGTGTCTCTGATTTCCACTAAACTCGCCTAAAACCATCTCCAAAGCCTGGGCTTTCCAACGGTGCCCCACACTCCCACCTGGCACCAAAACTGTGGGAGAAGTTTAGTAACAAAGGTCGGGTAACTGACAAACAGACACACATTGACCTTTATTTATTAAGATTTATGAATTTACTGTATTTATTTTTTATTTATTTTTTGTTTCACTCTCACCACCTCCCCGTTTCCAGCTGTCATTTTCATACCCCTCTCTCTATAGAATGTCTTAATTGATCATTATCCCTGTTGTTTGTTATGTGCATTATTTTATCCGTTGCTCAATCCCCTCTTTGCTTTTCCCTCATCCCTTGTAGATTCCCAATATTCCTTTCTTAAGCCAGTATCACACGAGCGTTTTTTCCCTCAATTCTATCGTCAACTAGCAGGGGTACCCGGCGTTGCCCGGGTAATCACTATAATCACCATCACTACTGCCATAATCACCATCATCACCACAATCATCACAATACTACTACTACCATAATCACCGGCCTCGACCTCCCTGTGCCTCATTAACGGCG